>JARWIR010000002.1:11415000-11949632 GCA_029959085.1 Nemophila menziesii | reverse complement strand
CTTGAAATATTTTTTAAATTTTAATGTCGAATGAGACAAATTGAATACGTATAGATCCGACGTCTAATATAATTAAATAAGTACATATATTATATATAAAAGAAACTTATGCCTTTTCCGATTCAATAGTATTTTATGAGTTTGTCCAAAAAGGAATATTGAATAGTAAATAATTAAAAAATCATTTAGTATTCTTAGAAATTGAGGTCATACCTTATTAAATGACATTATGTGCCCGTTTAGAAGTGTTTTTCTAGAAAAACACTTAAAAGTATATTTAAAACTTTTATAGTGTTTTAAACCCGGAAAAACACTTTTATGAGAAACAATAAATATGTGCTTCTTAAAAAAACATTTAAAATGATTTTAGATGTCAAACTTATATTTATTAATTTTTTTAAATTTTAATTTTTATTCAAAAAGCGCTTTTTTCTTTTAGAATAAACACTTCCAAACAGGTCTTATATCGTATTAAATATTTTAAAAATAATAATGTATTATTTATAAACTAAATCTTCCCATTTCCAAAAGGGTGGGCGCGGTAAGAGTATTAAAGAAAAGTCCCAAACAATAGTTTAATTACATAAAATTGAGAATTTTATCTTTGATATATATTTAGAGTAAAAAGTAGTCTACAAAAATTTATAGCCCAACATATTTATTTTTAAAAATATTATACTTGTTAGATTTTTATTAACCATAATTTTTATCTTAATTTCGAGTCATTCAAAAGATGGATTATTTTGAGTCATTCTTATGGACCTTCCCCATGTTTTTCTGAATCTTCACTTGGGCATTCGACGTTTAATAAGAAAATTATTTAAAAAAATTATTTTATATGTATGAATATTTTTCATTTGTATAATTAAATATATATTGACTTATATTGTCATTAATTAAAAAAATAGTTAATATCAAGACTTATAGTTAATTTTTTGTTTAATATAGGGACCTTGAGTGTAATATTTCATAATATAAAGACATATAGTGCATTTAAGTCCAAAAACCGTTTTGGGGCCAATGTCCCAACCCACTTTTCCATATTTCAGTAGAGTATTGGATTACCGTCCAAAAAATAGAACATGAAATATGATAAAACTTAAAATTTTACTTTCTTGATTTAGAAAATATAAAAAAATTATGTTAATTTGTCCCATAATCTTTGTGAAAATTAGATCCTATAATACCTTTATATAATGTAACAGAGTATTGTGTTTTCCTTTTTAATCATTAATCTCATTTGACTAAATCAATTTTTCGTAATTATAATGTGTATTATGGTGTTTAATAAAATATAATTGAAGTGGACGATTAAGAAGAAAAATAATCAGGGTAACTATAGATTATTTTATATTTATACTTGTAAAACTATAAAAACTTTATTATATATATTCAAAATTGGCATAATTCCTAACTAATGGTGTACAATTTGTTAGTGAAAAATATTGTTATGACATCAAACAAAAATTCCCATATGCAAAGAGTTTGTAAGGGCGGATCCCTTCAAGTCCCAAGGGGCTTAAGCCCCCTGTCCCCCTTGAACCCGTAAATTTAAGAATACGTCAATGCAATTTTGTCCCGAAAAATAATTTAAACCCCTCTGAGAACGCATAAGTTATTATGTCTTAATAGTATAGAAACTTTGCATTTTAGCATTAAAATTGAGGTTAGGTGTTCAAATCTTTGCATTGCTTTATATTTTTTATAAATAAAGATTTATGTTATAAATTTGTCAATTTTTATAAAACCTATCTTGATTTTGATGATAGTATTACTTAGTAATTTATTATTTATATTACTCAAATAAAATTAGTGTTTAATTTTTACAAATGATAAATTTCTCATCTTTATAAATTAAAATATAACAAATGTATATTAATAATTTAATATAATGCTACTAATACAATATACATCAAGTGTATATAATGGTGCTGGTTTACATATTTTTGGGGTAACTAGGAACGGATAAACTCATCAATTAAAGAAAAGAAAAACGTCAAGACGTTGATTCTCATAGTTGCATTGCTAGTTGTATGTTTATGTGTCATATTTTTACCTTAAAAAATCTCTAGAGGCATTGACTCCTGACTCCCGTATATTTTAAGCACCCTCTCAATTTAGTTTATGGATCCGCCTCTGATCCCCAGATACAACTCTTGACATGCATATGGATAAATGACATCCTAGTAAATTTTCTGGGACAACACAAATAGTGGCACGTAAGCTACAGACTAAGCAACCAAACCCGGCCTTGTACATTAGAGGAGCTAGATACAGTGAGGGGAACAACTTTTCCATCAAGCGCGGGAACAACTTTTCTATCACGCTCAGGTATACCTGCAAGTCAACAGATTGATCCCCAAGGTGACATCGAAGAGACATGTGGCGGATGAACCCGAAAGTAGCAATTCTCGTAAAGGAAGGAAACTACCAACTGGACGTAGACACCACGTATAATATTTTTCTCCTTTATTGATTAATAGATGTCATGATTCTCGTCAAGTATTCATAACTTCTAGTTGGTCCATGATTATTTAAGTTTATCTTCGTAATTTTTTATTTATATTATCGGTTTGTATTTTGTTGTTTATATGATATAATATAGGTTACTTTTAAAAATTTATGGACTTATAGTGAGATTAATTTAAAAAATAGGAAACATATTGTTTAATTTTTGCATAATGCAATTTTTTATTCGGTTTCAATTGGTCTATTTTTTAGCATATCTTATTAAGCTTTTAGTTATAGTATTTGTATGAATATTTTGTTATATATTTGATAAATATAGGGTATATGTATAACATAGGTACTAATAGTGTGATTATATAAAAAATAAATTATGGAAATTTTTGCAAAATATAGGGACCTATAGTGCCATTAAATTAAAATAAAAATTACCATTACCCCAATCCCTTAGACCCCTATAGAAGTATCTTGATCCAGCCCTTATTAATATTATATAAATTATTTCAATTATTTAAACAGAAAAATAATGAAAAGAATAACAAGTCTTATTATGCGCCACAATTCTTAACACTATTATGGATTTATAAGAGATGAATTAATCATTAGTTAAGGATAAAATTTCTAGGAGAATAACACATGTTTTATCTCTTGATAAGATATAATGATTTTTATTAATGGACCTATCAAAAAAAATGTGACACTTTAATATTTCTAATCTAGTTTGATTCTGGTTAGGTAAGTTAATATAAGGTTACTCAAACTTGGCCAGCTTTTATTACTTTATTAAAACTTAATAATTTAAAATGAAAAACTCAAGAATCGTTATAATAATAAAAAGATTAACAACTCAAAATGTAAAATACAATTACAATTTTGCATTGTAAAAATTAATCTAAATATATTACAATCCTAAGTAATTTATAAAATTTACAAAACATACAATTTTCAAATGTTGATCTTTAAATATAATCGACAAGTTAAAAAAAGTATTTTTTTATCATTCTTTTTAATTTCATTTTTCTCTTTTCTAACAAAATAATCATCTAATCCATTGTTCTCATTGTCTTTGTTTTTCCACATTGCTCCGTTTTTCCACATCGATTCGTCGTTATTTTCTTTCTTTTTTTGATCACTTACCTTTTTAGGTTTTTTTTTAATTTAATAATCAGATTCTTCTTTAGCACATTAATAAAGGGTTCAAATCTTGTCAACTACTAGTACCCAATCTCTCATTCATTAGTTACTTTACTTGTTCTCTCTCTCTCTTGAGAAGTGTTGAGACTTTTCATAATCCAATGTCATAAATTTTATAAGTTCATATTAATTGCTCATTTTCTATTTTTCAATCCAAATTTTTTATTATATTCGTTGTCTAATTTTTAAGGTTTTTTCTATTTAGTATAATTCATTTATTTTCTAATCGTGCCTTGGGTTTCTCGGCTTGCTTGTGAAAACTCCTCTTAAAGGAAAGAAATGGAGTATTGTAATTCAATTAGAAAAATTGGATGAGTATGTAATTAGAAGTTAAACTTCAACATCTCATGTGATTAAGAGTTTCTTTGTGGTTGACAAGGCATTTCATATGTTGTGTGAAAGGAAAATGGGCTCCAAAACTATTGGGTTTGTCTCAAGTGAGGAAGATATGTATTTGATGTAATATTCTTGTCAAGTGTGATATTTTGGATAATTCAGGAAATAAGGTGAGTGAACTAAACCTCTGTGATGTGGTTTTTGAAAATTTGTAGAAGGTTAGTTTAATGATTTTTCCTGATTTTCATGTTGGTAACTCTCATGCTTCCCATCTGAAAGCAATAGAAGGAGGAAACCAAGAGTTATGTGAGTATAAAATCTTCCATGATTTATCCTAATATTACGGAAATCAAGGATAGTAACTTCAGTTTTTTGACATTGGAGGCTAGTTATTGCTTACCTTGACTAATTAAAAGTGTTTTCGAGATGGGGTTAAATACTTTGTCTAGACTTTTGAGATGGAGAGTTTTTCTATGAAGGGGAAGTTTAATGGAAATTTTTTTTTTCAGAAAATTATGAAGAAGGTATTAAGCTTGAATATTTTATCCTCCTCGGATAAAGACTGAAAAGATATTGGTGAATCCTCTTAAAAAATTATTGAAAAGTTATTTAATATTTGGAAAGATTGTTTAATAGGACAATTTTTAGTAAGTCTCCTGATTTCTACATGGTAAAGAGCATGACTCGTATTTCCTAGAAATGTATTGGAATACATATTTTCAAATATAATATAAATATGAAATTGTTCCATCTTTAAAGTGGAGGAACTTATAACAAGATACTTGAGTAGGTGTGGAATGTTGGAAGCAAAATAATGTTGTTAAGAAGGAGGGGTCATCGTATGATGCTTGAAAAGATAGATACTAAGAGGTTCCATACTAAAGAAGATTTCACTACAATTGTAGATAAAGGATGTAGTTTTATATGTGGGTAGTGCAATTCGCGTTGTTGATCAAATGGACGCAGTTATTGTTACTAGACCAACAACAGGTATGTAATTTAAATCTTGAGTCTTGTAGCTCTTTGTCCTTCGAAAGATGGATTATTTTGAGTCATTCTTATGAACCTTCCCCAAGTGTTTCTATTTTTCACCTGGGCATTCGACATTTAAAAAGAAAAGTATTTACAAAAATTGTTTTATATGTATGAATATTTGTCATTTGTATAATTAAATATATATTGACTTATATTGTCATTAATTAAAAAAATAGTTAATATCGAGACTTATAATTAATTTTTTGTTTAATATATGGACCTTGAGTGTAATATTTCATATTATAAAGACATATATTGCATTTAATTCCAAAAACTGTTTTGGGGCCAATATCCCAACCACCTTTTCCCTATTTCAGTAGAGTATTGGATTACCGACCAAAAAAATAGAACATGAAATATGATAAAACTTAAAATTTCACTTTCTTGATTTAGAAAATCTAAAAAAATTATTTTAATTTGTCCCATAATATTTTTGAAAATTAGATCCTATATTACCTTTATATAATGTAACAGAGTATTGTGTCTTCCTTTTTAATCATTGATCTCATTGGACTAAATTAATTTTTTGTAATAATAATGTGTATTATGGTGTTTCATAAAATATAATTGGAGCGGATGACTAATAAGAAAAATAATCAAGGAACCTATAGATTATTTTATATTTATACTTGTAAAAACTATAATAACCTTTGGTATATATTATGCAAAATCGGCATAATTCTTAACTAATGGTATACAATTTATCAGTGAAAAATATAGGTATGACATCAAAATTTTGTCCCATATGCAAAGAGATTGTAAAGGCGGATCCCTTCAAGTCCCAGGGGGCTCAAGTCCTCCCCCCTTGAACCCGTAAATTTTAGAATACGTCATTGCAATTTTGTCCCGAAAAATAATATAAACCCCTCTGAATATTTGTGTAAACAATGTATACTATAAAGAACACATAAAATGGCTTAATAGTATAGAACTTTGCATTTTAGCATTAAAATGGAGGTTATGTGTTCAAATCTTAGCAAGTGCTTTATCTTTTTTTATTAATAAAGATTTATGTTATAAATTTGTCAACTTTTATAAAACCTTTTTTGAGTTTGATAATAGTATTACTTAGTAATTTATTATTTATATTACTCAAATAAAATTAGTGTTTAATTTTTACAAATGATTAATTTCTCATCTTTATAAATTAAAATATAACATATGTTATATTAATAATTTAATATAATACTACTAATACCATATAAATTAAGTGTATATAATGGTGTGGGTTTACATATTTTTGGGGTACCTAGTAACAAATAAATCCATCAATTAAAGAAAAGAAAAGCGTCAAGACGTTGGATTCTCTTAGTTGCATTGCTAGTTATATGTTTATGTGTCATATTTTTACCTTAAAAAATCTCTAGAAGCGTTGACTCCTGACTCCCGTATATTTTAAGCCCCCTCTGAATTTAGTTTATAGATCCGCCTCTGATCCCCATATACAACTCTTAACATGCATATGGATAATTGTCATCTTAGTAAATTTGCTGGGACAAGGCAAATAGTGGCACGTAAGCTACAGACTAAGCAAACAAATATGCGGTCCATTGTGGACATTTATGCATCAACCCGGCCTTGTACATTAGAGGAGTTGGATACAGTGAGGGGAACAACTTTTCCATCAAGCTCGGGAACAACTTTTCCATCACGCTCATTGATCCCCAAGGTGACATCGATAGGAAAGGGAAGAGACATGTGGCGGAAGAACCTGAAAGTAGCAATTCTCGTAAAGGAAGGAAACTACCAACTGGACGTAGACACTAGGTATAATATTTTTCTCCTTTATTGATTAATAGATGTCATGATCCTCGTCAAGTATTCATAACTTCCAGTTGGTCCCTGGTTATTTAAGTTTATCTTCGTAATTTTTGATTTATACTATCGGTTTGTATTTTGTTGTTTATATGATATAATATAGGTTACTTTTAAAAATTTATGGACTTATATTGAGATTAATTTAAAAAATAGGAAACATATTGTTTAATTTTTGCATAATGCAATATTTATTCGGTTTCAATTGGTCTATTTTCTTAGCATATCTTTTTAAGCTTTTAGTTATAGTATTTGTATGAATATTTTGTTATATATTTGATAAATAAAGGGTATATGTATAAAATAGGTACTAATAGTGTGATTATATAAAAAAACAAATTATGGCAATTTTTGCAAAATATAGGGACCTATAGTGTAATTTAATTAAAATAAAATATACCATTACCCCAATCCCTTAGCCCCCTATTGAAGTATCTTGATCCACCCCTTATTAATCTTATATGAATTATTTGAATTATTTAAACAGAAAAAAAATGAAAAGAATAACAAGTCTTATTATGCGCCACAATTCTTAACACTATTATGGATTTATAAGAGATGAATTAATCATTACTTAAGGATGATATTTCTAGTAGAATAACACATGTGTTATCTCTTGATAAGACATAATGATTTTTATTAATGGACCTATCAAAAAAAATGTGACACTGAAACTTTTCTAGTCCAGTTTGATTCTGGTTGGGTAAGTTGATATAAGGTTACTCAAACTTGGTCAGCTTTTGATTTTTTTATTAAAACATAATAATTTAAAATGAAAAACTCAACAATCGTTATAAAAATAAAAAGATTAACAACTCAAAATGTAAAATACAATTACAATTTTGCATTGTAAAAATTAATCGAAAAATATTACAATCTTAAGTAATTTATAAAATTTACAAAACATACAATCTTCAAATGTTGATTTTTAAATATAATAGACAAGTTAAATTTTTTTTTTATCATTCTCTTTAATTTTATTCTTCTCTTTTCTAACAAAATAATCATCTCATCCATTGTTCTCATTGTCTTTGTTTTTCCACATTGCTTCGTTTTTCCAAATTGATTCGTCGTTATTTTCTTTCTTTTTTTTGATCACTTACCTTTTTAGGTTTTTTTTAAATTTAATAATCAGATTCTTCTTTAGTACATTAATAAAGGGTTCAAATCTTGCCAACTACTAGTACCCAATCTCTTATTCATTAGTTACTTTACTCGTTCTCTCTCTCTTGAGAAGTGTTGAGACTTTTCATAATCCAATGTCATAAATTTTATATCTTCATATTAAATGCTCATTTTCTATTTTTCAATCCATATTTTTTATGTGTATTGTATATTAGTTGTCTAATTTTTAAAGTTTTTTCTATTTATTATATTTCATTTATTTTCTAATCGTGCCTTGGGTCTTTCTCGGCTTGCTTGTGAAAACTCCTCTTAAAGGAAAGAATGGGAGTATTGTAATTCAATTAGATAAATTTGAGGAGTATGTAATTAGAAGTTAAACTTCAACATCTCATGTGATTAAGAGTTTCTTTGTGGTTGAGAAGGCATTTCATCTATTTTGTGAAAGGAAAATGAGCTCCAAAACTATTGGGTTTGTCTCAAGTGAGGAAGATATGTATCTGGGTGTAATATTCTTGTCAAGTGTGATATTTTAGATAATTCAGGAAATAAGGTGAGTGAACTAAACCTATGTGATGTGGTTTTTGAAAATTTGTAGAAGGTTAGTCTAATGATTTTCCCTGATTTTCATGTTGGTAACTCTCATGATTCCCATCTGAAAGCAATAGAAGGAGGAAACCAAGAATTATGTGAGTCTAAAATCTTCCATGATTTATCCTAATATTACGGAAATTAAGGATAGTAACTTCAGTTTTGGGACATTTGAGGCTAGTTATGGCTTACATTTACTAATTAAAAGTGTTTTCGAGATGGGGTTTACTACTTAGTCTAGACTTTTGAGATGGAGAGTTTTTCTATAAAGGGGAAGTTTAATGGAAAAATTTGTTTTCAGAAAATTATGAAGAAGGTATTAAGCTTGAATATTTTATCCTCCTGGGATTAAGACTAAAAATATATTGGTGAATCCCTTTAAAAAATATTGAAAAGGTATTTAATGTTTGGAAAGATTGTTTGATAGAACAATTTTTAGTAAGTCTCCTGATTTCTACATGGTAAAGAGCATGACTCGTATTTCCTAGAAATGTATTGGAACACATATTATCAAATATAATATAAATATGAAATTGTTCAACTTTTAAAGTGAAGGAACTTATAACAAGATACTTGAGCAGGTGTGGAATGTTGGAAGCAAAATCATGTTGGTAAGAAAGAGGGGTCATGGTATGATGCTTGAAAAGATATATACTAAGAGGTTCCATACTAAAGAAGATTTCACTACAATTTTAGATAAAGGATGTAGTTTTATATGTGGGTAGTGCAATTCGTGTTGCTGATCAAATGGACGCAATTATTGTTACTAGACTAAGATTGACCTAGTATAGACTGTGCATTGAAAATTATATCTCTAGAAACTTAATTCATAAAGTTTATGGTTATTTTAATGAAGAAACGTGTCATGATGTTGAAGTGGTTTATGTGTGGTATTGCCTACTAAGTGTAGGTTTGTAAGGAAGCAATTATAACATTGCAGATTGCACTAAGAAAAAGAAAAGCATGGAGGTAAATGTTTAAGCACCATGATAAACGATAGTTTCTACATTAAATGTAAGGGAGGTCAATTGGGCCTTTAAGCAACATGAAGTTTCTAAATTCTTTAAATACATTAAAATAGATGTTGTGCGTCTCCTAGAAATTAAAATGTTAAAATCTAAATATGAGGAATAATATAATCATTTCATTGGTTGAGAATAATGTAATTATTAATTCTTGCATTTCAAAATTGACACTAAAAAACATTTGGAACACTTGTTTAAGCATTGGGTGAATTGTTATTGAACACTAAGTGGTACATCAAACACCGAGCACATTATTATACGATTGAAAAAAATATTTAGCACAAGATTTCAAAAGTTAACACTGGAAAATAACGAAACATTTCATTTTTTATTAATACACTAACCAATATACATTGAGAGCTTTGACCTTGACACACGGGTTAAAAATATTATAATAAAAAAAGCTTACTATATTACTGATAAGACTGAAATAGTTACCGGGTTCCTCATTAGAGGCCAACCTAGTTCATGTACCAAAGATTTCTTGAAATCACGAATGTTCAGTACTGTTCCGTCGATCAAGCTCCTCGAGCGTACAATATGGATCTGTTCTTTAAATATTCGAGATCCATTTCATCTTCCTCTTCCATTTTATCTTAAGCTGGACATCTTTTAACAGAGGGACTTTGACAGCAATCAAGAAAAAGGGTAAAATGCAATTTTTGTTATGAGAGTGTGATCAAGTAGTAGAGGTAAAATATAACATAGTTCATCTTTGTTTCAAAAGCTTCAGATTTGACACAATTAACAGAATAAACTATGATCTTTGATGTAATCTTTAAGTAAATAAATGAAAATTTAAAAGGAAGAATCCTAGAACATTTTTTCTACTGATTCAATGTACTTTGTCAAGTATGGGATCAGTGGTTTTAATAAAAAGAAAAGGTTATTATGTGTAATATATGGACCTATAATGTATTTAGGTTTTCACCCGTAAGGGTTAAAAGTCTGAAAGTTAAATTAGGTTGACATAAATATTGAAATACAATAGCTAAATGTATAAATAAGTAACTCAATGCATGCTAAAAATCAACAAAAAATTTATATTCCAAATAAGGCTTATAGATTTCTACTATGAAGACCTAGAGTATTTTATTCCCTCACTATTTTTTTCCAAATACATTTTTTTTTCTAACAAATTCGCATTGAATAACATTCTCAGCTTTGAATTATTTTTGCCAAGTTAAAATAGAGAAAATTATCCCAGAAAAGAAAGTTTCTAATAAGAGGGTGTTATTCTAAGAGTAAGCTTGTAAAAAATTAGGCATAAAAAACTGCACATTAAGAATCATGAGGATAAGTGTTCGATCAATGAAAAATCAACCACAAACATCAGTGGGTCTAGCAACAAATAAAGAAGTCTCGTGTAACAAGATTGATTTTTCTACAGTTACAAAATAAACCATTAATTCGATGTTCTTTGATTAGGTTTTCGTAAAAGTCATTTGGAAACTGTTAGGTAAATTAAAAATTAATGGTAGAGCATGATATATTATAAAGTTAGGTTTGGGTTTGATAATTTATGAGAATCTTGATTGTAATGTTATAGAATTTAGTGTTTGTTCCATGGATTAAGTTTAAGTGGTGCATGTTTAAGCTAAACATGCATTTATATCCTACAAGTTGTTTTGTAATGAAATTATTTTATCTTTAGATAAAAAATGTCTAAATCTCTTTAAAATATTACTTCTTTTCTAATAAGATTACCTAGTTAGTTGAGAAAATTTTGTTAGAAAGCAAAAGGTGAGTGGGACATAGCCCCGAATAGGGATGCACATTAAAACCGCAAAAACTCACTAAATCGACCCAACACATAGTTTGTAGTGGGCCTAATTTTTTTTATGGTTTTGGTTTTTGGCCCAATTTTTTTATATAACCCTAGTTATAAAAACAGTGGGACTTATACGTTCGTCCTTTGTAGTTTCACGCTAAACTTTCTCTCTGCCCTACAAATTTATCTCCATCCTTCAATGTGTTCTCTTGAGAAACCCTAAAGAAAATTATTTAATCTAATCAAATTTGTGTCATATCTATCTTGTTATCCCTCTAAATCTAATTCTGCTACCTTGATACTTTCCTCTGCGGATTTGCACTGTTCTTATGGTAGTTCTGATGATTTTTATCAACATTTCCAGCAAGGTGTTTTCTCTTTTTTATTCTTTTATGTTCAAGATTATTTATTTTAGTTTCATTTATTTGGATCTATTAATTTTTTGTTGTATAATTTTTATTAATTTAGGGTTTCAATATTTTTATTTTTGTATAAATCCATCAGTAAAACAGCGTGGTACAGTTCATTATGGATAATATTCTTGACTCATAATTAATTAACTTTTTGTAATTTGTATATTTATGTATTATAATGCTTGTCCGTTGTGATGTTTCTTTTTCTTTATGGATGGTTTATGGATAAAGACATGTCTTTATTGGTTGAAATAAAAAACTGCTTCTATTGAATTACTACAAAATTTAAAAAATAATTTTGGTTAAAATATTCATGTAGAAACATTAGATGAGGTTGTTGGTACTTACCTCTGTATCATCAAGAGTTATTTATTGTTGTTTAGGTTAATTACTTGCTTTAAATACTTAGATCCTTATAGTATCTTTTATTTAATATGTTGTTACATCTGTTTAATTATTATACAAAATAATTTTTAAGCAAAAAGTTAACAGATGAAGGATTATGGTAATTGTACTTTTACCTTTAATCATTATTCATTTGATTATTTAGTAATAGCGTTAAGTTTTAGATTATAAGAAGTCTAAAGATGTAAGAATATGGCAAAGATATGTATGAGCCATAAAATTATGAAATTTTAGTTCCTTCATTACTCAGTGGTTTAGAAGAATAAAAGCGTAGACTAGAATTGAATATTTGGAATATTATTAGATTTAAAATTAAATTTTTTTACAGAAATTTGCACAATTGGTCTATGTGTTATGCAAATTAATAAAATATACCTGTCGTTTAAAATGTATGTGTTATATAAATTAATCAAATATACAGTCTTTCAAAATGTAGCAATTATATAGGGTTATTTTTGCAACGATAATACAAGGGTATATTTGTTACTCTTTGTAATACATAGTTTTTATTCTTGGATAATAACATATTTTTATTAAAAATTAGCTAAGGTAACCTTGTACTACTTTAAAGCTTCCGATTTTTAATTCTTAGTTGATTTTTCATTACAATTTGCGAGTCCATATTACTATCTAACTTGAAGTTTATCTTGACTTATAATGTCATTAATTAAAAAATTAGTTAATATCACAATCTATAATTCAATTTTCGTTTAATATAGGTACCTTGAGTGTAATATTTACTAATATAAACTTTAAGTCGGCAAAGGCTGTCTCGAATGTATATTCTGAAGATAACTCCATTAATAAATCTGTATGTGGGGTTAGATCCATATATTCTGTCATAGCAAATTATGAACACACTCAGTATTAGTATAATGCGCACATTTGTTAAAGAAATAGTAATGATTTAGAATGTATGTAAATGTACAAACTTCGAATGTACTAGATTCTTTCAATCCATCCTGTTACAAACCAAAATACAGAATAAGAATTTAGACCTTTTTCATAATGTAAACTACTAAAGGAAAATAGATTTAATGACAAAAACATTGTCAAACCTTGAGCAAGTGCCTATTACACTTCTGCTTGAATATTCTGAGATCATATTTGTTCCAAATCTCTGTGTTATGTAAATCCTCAACACAATGTAAATCATTGCTGCTCCAATTAACTAGTCTTTGGGTTTTTAGAATCTGAATCTTTCATATATTCTTGTTTTACCACATCAACAAACTCATTCAATGGAATTTCATTGCGAGTTTTATTTACTTTTACTTCCACACTCTTACCATTCGGCAAAAGTACACCGAAATTGAAAATCTTTTCTAATTCATAACATGATATCTTCTTGACATTAGGCAGAAGTGCGGGTATTTTCCTAAATCCTTGAGAAGAAGAATACCCGCACTTGAGGATAAGAAAGACCTGCACTAGTGCCTAATATCAAAAGATATCATGTTATGACATAGAAAAGATCTTCAATTTCCGTGTACTTTTGCCTAATGGTAATAGTGTGGAAGTAAAAATAAATGAAACTCGCAATGAAATTCTATTGAATAAGTTTGTTGATGTGGTAAAAAATGATTATACGAGAGATTCAGAGTCTAAAATTATCCAAAGACCGGTGAACTGGAGCAGCGATGATTTACATTTTGTTGAGGATTTACATAACACAGAGATTCGAAACAAAATGGATCTCAGGATCTTTAAGCAGGAGTGTAATAAGCTTTTGCCCAACATTTGACAATGTTTTTGTCATTAAAATTAATGTCTTTTAGTAGTTTACATTATGATCAATAACATGTTACGCACAACCCATATAAAAATTCGGTTATATAAATGATCTAAGTAAATTGTAGAAGGATTGAAGATTAAAACATGCTTATTGTTAAAAGACGGAGAGCTAGAAGACTCAGGATTATACATACCCGTTGATCTATAAAAATTTTGTAGAATGCTTTAAGAGAAAATTGGTTTCCAAAAAATATAGGATGTATGGTGAATAAGGTTAGGGTAGAAGAGGGAGAGGGGAGAGCGGAGTATATAAGAAGAGGAGTAAATAGTGTTGTATGTGTTATTTAAGAGCAACATTGTCATTACATGGTTTTTTTGCAATATTTATCTTTTTAGCATACTATATTTTAAATACTTATCAATATAGCCACCAAAAGATTGAATTTATTTTCTAAGACCTCATTTTTCTTGAATTTTTTTTAAAAATTTTAATGTCGAATGAGACAAATTGAATACGTATAGATCCGACGTTTAATATAATTAAATAAGTATATATATTATATATAAAAGAAACTTATGCCTTTTCCGATTCAATAGTATTTATGAGTTTGTCCAAAAAAGAATATTTAAAATTTGAATTCATTTGAAACAGTAAATTATTAAAAAATCATTTAGTATTCTTAGAAATTGAGGTTATACCTTATTAAATGACATTATGTGCCCGTTTAGAAGTGTTTTTCTAGAAAAACACTTAAAAGTATATTTAAAACTTTTATAGTGTTTTAAACCCGGAAAAACACTTTTATGAGAAACAATAAATATGTGCTTCTTAAAAAAACATTTAAAGTGATTTTAGATGTCAAAATTATATTTAATAATTTTTTAAATTTTAATTTTTATTCAAAAAGCGCTTTTTTCTTTTAGAATAAGCACTTCCAAACAAGTCTTATATCGTATTAAATATTTTTAAAATAATAATATATTATTTATAAACTAAATCTTCCCATTTCCAAAAGGGTGGGCGCGGTAAGAGTATTAAAGAAAGGTCCCAAACAATAGTTTAATTACATAAAATTGAGAATTTTTTCTTTGATATATGTTTAGAATAAAAAGTAGTCTACAAAAATTTATAGCCCAACATATTTATTTTTGAAAATATTATACTTGTTAGATTTGTATTAACAATAATTTTTATCTTAATATTGAGTCATTCTAAAGATGGATTATTTTGAGTCATTCTTATGGACCTTCCCCAAGTGTTCCTGAATCTTCACTTGGGCATTCGACGTTTAAAAAGAAAATTATTTAAATAAATTATTTTATATGTATGAATATTTTTTATTTGTATAATTAAATATATGTTGACTTATATTGTCATTAATTAAAAAAATAGTTAATATCAAGACTTATAATTAATTTTTTGTTTAATATAGGGACCTTGAGTGTAATATTTCATAATATAAAGACATATAGTGCATTTAAGTCCAAAAACCGTTTTGGGGCCAATGTCCCAACCCACTTTTCCATATTTCAGTAGAGTATTGGATTACCGACCAAAAAATAGAACATGAAATATGATAAAACTTAAAATTTTACTTTCTTGATTTAGAAAATATAAAAAAATTATGTTTATTTGTCCCATAATCTTTGTGAAAATTAGATGCTATAATACCTTTATATAATGTAACAGAGTATTGTGTTTTCCTTTTTAATCATTAATCTCATTTGACTAAATCAATTTTTCGTAATTATAATGTGTATTATGGTGTTTAATAAAATATAATTGAAGTGGACGATTAAGACGAAAAATAATCAGGGTAACTATAGATTATTTTATATTTATACGTGTAAAACTATAATAACTTTATTATATATATGCAAAATCGGCATAATTCTTAACTAATGGTGTACAATTTGTTAGTGAAAAATATAGTTATGACATCAAAAAAAATTTCCCATATGCAAAGAGATTGTAAGGGCGGATCCCTTCAAGTCCCAAGGGGCTTAAGCCCCCTGCCCCCCTTGAACCCGTAAATTTAAGAATACGTCAATGCAATTTTGTCCCGAAAAATAATTTAAACCCCTCTGAGAACGCATAACTTATTATGTCTTAATAGTATATAAACTTTGCATTTTAGCATTAAAATTAAGGTTAGGTGTTCAAATCTTAGCATTTGCTTTCTCTTTTTTACAAATAAAGATTTATGTTATAAATTTGTCAATTTTTATAAAACCTATTTTGATTTTGATGATAGTATTACTTAGTAATTTATTATTTATATTACTCAAATAAAATTAGTGTTTCATTTTTACAAATGATTAATTTCTCATCTTTATAAATTAAAATATAACAAATGGTATATTAATAATTTAATATAATGCTACTAATACCATATACATCAAGTATATATATAATGGTGCTGGTTTACATATTTTTGGGGTAACTAGAAACGGATAAACACATCAATTAAAGAAAAGAAAAATGTCAAGACGTTGGATTCTCATAGTTGCATTGCTAGTTATATGTTTATGTGTCATATTATTACCTTAAAAAATCTCTAGAAGCATTGACTCCTGACTCCCGTATATTTTAAGCCCCCTCTCAATTTAGTTTATGGATCCGCCTCTGATCACCAGATAAAACTCTTAACATGCATATGGATAAATGTCATCCTAGTAAATTTTCTGGGACAACACAAATAGTGGCACGTAAGCTACAGACTAAGCAACCAAACCCGGCCTTGTACATTAGAGGAGCTGGATACAGTGAGGGGAACAACCTTTCCATCAAGCTCGGGAACAACTTTTCCATCAGGCTCAGGTATACCTGCAAGTCAACAGATTGATCCCCAAGGTGACATCGATAGGAAAGGGAAGAGACATGTGGCGGAAGAACCCGAAAGTCGCAATTCTCGTAAAGGAAGGAAACTACCAACTGGACGTAGACACCAGGTATAATGTTTTTCTCCTTTATTGATTAATAGATGTCATGATCCTCGTCAAGTATTAATAACTTCCAGTTGGTCCATGGTTAATTAAGTTTATCTTCGTAATTTTTATTTATATTATCGGTTTGTATTTTGTTGTTTATATGATATAATATAGGTTACTTATAAAAATTTATGGACTTATAGTGAGATTAATTTAAAAAATAGGAAACATATTGTTTAATTTTTGCATAATGCAAATTTTTATTCCGTTTCAATTGGTCTATTTTTTTAGTATATCTTATTAAGCTTTTAGTTATAGTATTTGTATGAATATTTTGTTATATATTTGATAAATACAGGGTATATGTATAACATAGGTACTAATAGTGTGATTATATAAAAAACAAATTATGGCAATTTTTGCAAAATATAGGGACCTATAGTGCAATTAAATTAAAATAAAATATACCATTACCCCAATCCCTTAGCCCCCTATAGAAGTATCTTGATCCACCCCTTATTAATATTATATGAATTATTTGAATTATTTAAACAGAAAAATAATGAAAAGAATTACAAGTCTTATTATGCGCCACAATTCTTAACACTATTATGGATTTATAAGAGATGAGTTAATCATTAGTTAAGGATGAAATTTCTAGGAGAATAACACATGTTTTATCTCTTGATATGACATAATGATTTTTATTAATGGTCCTATCAAAAAAAAATGTGAAACTTAAATTTTTCTAATCCAGTTTGATTCTGGTTGGGTAAGTTGATATAAGGTTACTCAAACTTGGTCAGCTTTTGATACTTTATTAAAACTTAATAATTTAAAATGAAAAACTCAACAATCGTTATAAAAATAAAAAGATTAACAACTCAAAATGTAAAATACAATTACAATTTTGCATTGTAAAAATTAATCGAAATATATTACAATCTTAAGTAATTTATAAAATTTTCAAAACGTACAATCTTCAAATGTTGATCTTTAAATATAATCGACAAGTTAAAAAAAGTATTTTTTTATCAATCTTTTTAATTTCATTTATCTCTTTTCTAACAAAATAATCATCTCATCCATTGTTCTCATTGTCTTTGTTTTTCCACATTGCTCCGTTTTTCCACATTGATTCGTCGTTATTTTCTTTCTTTTTTTGAGCTGTTACCTTTTTAGGTTTTTTTTAATTTAATAATCAGATTCTTCTTTAGCACATTAATAAAGGGTTCAAATCTTGTCAACTACTAGTACCCAATCTCTCATTCATTAGTTACTTTACTTGTTCTCTCTCTCTCTTGAGAAAAGTTGAGACTTTTCATAATCGAATGTCATAAATTTTATAAGTTCATATTAATTGCTCATTTTCTATTTTTCAATCCAATTTTTTTATCTGTATTGTATATTCGTTGTCTAATTTTTAAGATTTTTTCTATTTAGTATATTTCATTTATTTTCTAATCGTGCCTTGGGTCTTTCTCGGCTTGCTTGTGAAAACTCCTCTTAAAGGAAAGAAAGGGAGTATTGTAATTCAATTAGAAAAATTCGTGGAGTATGTAATTAGAAGTTAAACTTCAACATCTCATGTGATTAAGAGTTTCTTTGTGGTTGAAAAGGCATTTCATATGTTGTGTGAAAGGAAAATGGGCTCCAAATCTATTGGGTTTGTCTCAAGTGAGGAAGATATGTATCTGAGTGTAATATTCTTGTCAAGTGTGATATTTTGGATAATTCAGGAAATAAATCTGTGATGTGGTTTTTGAAAATTTGTAGAAGGTTAGTCTAATGATTTTTCCTGATTTTCATGTTGGTAACTCTCATGCTTCCCATCTGAAAGCAATAGAAGGAGGAAACCAAGAGTTATGTGAGTATAAAATCTTCCATAATTTATCCTAATATTACGGAAATCAAGGATAGTAACTTCAGTTTTGGGACATTAGAGGCTAGTTATGGCTTACCTTGACTAATTAAAAGTGTTTTCGAGATGTGGTTTAATACTTTGTCTAGACTTTTGAGATGGAGAGTTTTTCTATGAAGGGGAAGTTTAATGGAAAAATTTGTTTTCTGATAATTATGAAGAAGGTATTAAGCTTGAATATTTTATCCTCCTCGGATAAAGACTGAAAAGATATTGGTGAATCCTCTTAAAAAATTATTGAAAAGGTATTTAATATTTGGAAAGATTGTTTGATATGACAATTTTTAGTAAGTCTCCTGATTTCTACATGGTGAAGAGCATGACTCGTATTCCCTAGAAATGTATTGGAACACATATTTTAAAATATAATATAAATATGAAATTGTTCCACTTTTAAAGTGGAGGAACTTATAACAAGATACTTGAGCAGGTGTGGAATGTTGGAAGCAAAATAATGTTGTTAAGAAAGAGGGATAATGGTATGATGCTTGAAAAGATAGATTCTAAGCGGTTCCATACTAAAGAATATTTCACTACAATTGTAGATAAAGGATGTAGTTTTATATGTGGGTAGTGCAATTCGTGTTGTTGATCAAATGGACGCAGTTATTGTTACTAGACTAAGATTGACCTAGTATAGATTGTGTATTAAAAATTATATCTCTAAAAACTTAATGCATAAAGTGTATGGTTATATTAATGAAGAAACGTGTCATGATGTTGAAGTGATTTATGTGTGGTATTGCCTACTAAGTGTAGATTTGTAAGGAAGCAATAATAACATTGCGGATTGCACTAAGAAAAAGAAAAACATGGAGGTAAATGTTTAAGCACCATGATAAACGATAGTTTCTACATTAAATGTAAGGGAGGTCAATAGGGCCTTCAAGCAACATGAAGTTTCTAAATTCATTAAATAAATTAAACTAGATGTTGTGCGTCTCCTAGAAACTAAAATGGCAAAATCTAAATATGATGAATTTTTTAAACATTTCATTGGTTGAGAATAATGAAATTATTAATTCTTGCATTTCAAAATTGACACTAAGAAAAAAAAACATTTGGAACACTTGTTTAAGCATTGGGTGAACTGTTATTGAACACTAAGTGGTACATCAAACACCGAGCACATTATTATACAATTGAAAAAAATATTTAGCACAAGATTTCAAAAGTTAACACTAAAAAATAACGAAAGATTTCATTTTTTATTAATACACTAACCAATATACACTGAGAGCTTTGACCTTGACACACGGGTTAAAAATATTATAATAAAAAAAGCTTTATATATTATTGATAAGACTAAAATAGTTACAGGGTCCCTCATTAGAGGCCAACCTAGTTCCTGTACCAAACATTTCTTGAAATCACGAATGTTCAGTACTATTCCTTCGATCAATCTCCTCGAGCGTACAATATGGATATGTTCTATAAACATTCGAGATCCATTTCATCTTCCTCTTCCATTTTCAGCTGGACATCTTTTAACAGAGGGACATTGACAGCAATCAAGAAAAAGGAAAAGGGTAAAATGCAATTTTTGTTATGAGAGTGTGATCAAGTAGTCGAGGTAAAATATAACATAGTTCATCTTTGTTTCAAAAGCTTCAGATTTGACACAATTAACAGAATAAACTATGATCTTTGATGTAATCTTTAAGTAAATAAATGAAAATTTAAAAGGAAGAATCCTAGAACATTTTTTCTTCTGATTCAATGTACTTTGACAAGTATGGGATCAGTGGTTTTAATAAAAAGAAAAGGTTATTATGTGTAATATATGGACCTATAATGTATTCAGGTTTTCACCCGTAAGGGTTAAAAGTCTGAAAGTTAAATTAGGTTGACATAAATATTGAAATACAATAGCTAAATTGTATAAATAAGTAACGCAATGCATGCTAAAAATCAACAAAAAATTTATATTCCAAATCAGGCTTATAGATTTCTACTATGAAGACCTAGAGTATTTTATTCCCTCACTATTTTTTTCCAAATACATTTTTTTTTCCGACAATTCGCATTGAATAACATTCTCAGCTTTGAATTATTTTTGCCAAGTTAAAATAGAGAAAATTATCCCAGAAAAGAAAGGTTCCAATAAGAGGGTGCTATTCTAAGAGTAAGCTTGTAAAAAATTAGGCATAAAAACAACACTTTAAGAATCATGAGGATAAGTGTTCGATCAATGAAAAATCAACAACAAATATCAGTGGGTCTAGCAACAAATAAAGAAGTCTCATGTAACAAGATTGATTTTTCTACAGTTACAAAATTAACAATTAATTCGATGTTCTTTGTTTAGGTTTTCGTAAAAGTTATTTGGAAACTGTTAGGTAAATTAAAAATTAAAGGTAGAGCATGATATAATATAAATTTAGGTTTGGGTTTGATAATTTATGAGAATCTTGATTGTAATGTTATAGAATTTAGTGTTTGTTCCATGGATTAAGTTTAAGTGGTGCATGTTTAAGCTAAACATGCATTTATATCCTACAAGTTGTTTTGTAATGAAATTATTTTATCTTTAGATAAAAAATGTCTAAATCTCTTTAAATTATTACTTCTTTTCTAATAAGATTACCTAGTTAGTTGAGAAAAATTTGTAAGAAAGCAAAAGGTGAGTGGGACATAGCCCCGAATAGGGTTGCACATTAAAACCACAAAACCTCACTAAATCGACCCAACACATAGTTTGTACTGGGCCTAATTTTTTTATGGTTTTGTTTGTTGGCCCAGTTTTTTTTTATAGCCCTAGCTATAAAAACAGTGGGACTTATCTGCTCGTCCTTTGTAGTTTCACGCTAAACTTTCTCTCTGCCCTACAAATTTATCTCCATACTTCAATGTGTTCTCTTGAGAAACCCTTAAGAAAATTATTTAATCTAATCAAATTTGTGTCATATCTATCTCGTTATCCCTCTAAATCTAAATCTGCTACCTTGATACTTTCCTCTGCCGATTTGTACTGTTTTTATGGTTGTTCTGATGATTTTTATCCAGATTTCCAGCAAGGTGTTTTCTCTTTTTTATTCTTTTATGTTCTAGATTATTTATTTTAGTTTCATTTATTGGATCTATTAATTTTTTGTTGTATAATTTTTATTAATTTAGGGTTTCAATATTTTTATTTTTGTATAAATCCATCAGTCAAACAGCGTGGTACAGTTCATTTGGGTAATATTCTTGTTTCTAAACTCATAATTAATAAAGTTTTTGTTATTTGTATATTTATGTATTATAATGCTTGTCTGTTGTGATGTTTCTTTTTATTTCTCTATGGTTTATGGATAAAGGCTTGTCTTTATTGGTGGAAATAAAAAACTGCTTGTATTGAATTAGTACAAAATTTAAAAAATAATTTTGGTTAAAAGATTCATGTAGAAACATTAGATGAGGTTGTTGGTACTTACCTATGTATCATCAAGAGTTATTTATTGTTGTTTAGGTTAATTACTTGCTTTAAATACTTAGATCCTTATAGTATCTTTTATTTAATATGTTGTTACATCTGTTTAATTATTATACAAAATAATTTTTAAGCAAAAAGTTAACAGATGAATGATTATGGTAATTGTACTTTTACCTTTAATCGTTATTCATTTGATTATTTAGCAATAGTGTTAAGTTTTAGATTATAAGAAGTCTAAAGATGTAAGAATATGGAAAAGATATGTATGAGCACTAAAATTATGAAATTTTAGTTCCTTCATAACTCAGTGGTTTAGAAGAATGAAAGCCTAGACTAGAATTGAATATTTGGAATATTATTAGATTTAAAATTAAATTTTTTTACAGAAATTTGCACCATTGGTCTATGTGTTATGCAAATTAATAAAATATACCCGTCGTTTAAAATGTATGTGTAAATCAATCAAATATACCTTCTTTCAAAATGTAGCAATTATATAGGGGTATTTTCGCAACGATAATACAAGGATATATTTGTTACTTTTTGAAATACATGGTTTTTTATTCTTGGATAATAACATATTTTTATTAAAAATTAGCTAAGGTAACCTTGTACTACTTTAAAGCTTCCGATTTTTAATACTTAGTTGAATTTTCATTACAATTTGCAAGTCTATATTATTATCTAACTTGAAGTTTATCTTGACTTATAATGTCATTAATTAAAAAAATAGTTAATATCACAATCTATAATTCAATTTTATTTTAATATAGGTACCTTGAGTGTAATATTTACTAATATGAACTTCAAGTCAGCAAAGGCAGTCTCGAATGTGTATTCTGAAGGCAGCTCCATTAATAAATCTGTATGTGGTGTAAGATCCATATATTCTGTCATAGAAAATTATGAACACACTGAGTATTAGTGTAATGCACACATTTGTTAAAGAAATAATAATGATTTAGAATGTATGTAAATGTACAAACTTCGAATGTACTAAATTCTTTCAATCCATCCTGTTACAAACCAAAATACAGAATAAGAATTTAGACCTTTTTCAAATGTAAACTACTAAAGGACAATAGTTTTAATGACAAAAACATTGTCAAACCTTGAGCAAGTGCCTATTACACTTCTGCTTGAATATTCTGAGATCATTTTTGTTCCAAAACTCTGTGTTATGTAAATCCTCAACAAAATGCAAATCGTTGCTGCTCCAATTCACTAGTCTTTTGGTTTTTAGAATCTGAATCTTTCATTTATTCTTGTTTTACCACATCAACAAACTCATTCAATGGAATTTTATTGCGAGTTTTATTTACTTTTACTGCCACACTCTAGGATAAGAAAGACCTGCACTTGTGCCTAATATCAAGAAGATATCATGTTATGACTTAGAAAAGATCTTCAATTTCCGTATACTTTTGCCTAATGGTAAGAGTGTGGAAGTAAAACTAAATGAAACTCGCAATGAAATTCTATTGAATGAGTTTGTTGATGTGGTAAAACAAGATTATACGAGAGATTCAGAGTCTAAAAAAATCCAAAGACCGGTGAACTGGAGCAGCGATAATTTACATTTTGTTGAGGGTTTACATAACACAGAGATTCGAAACAAAATGGATCTCAGGATCTTTAAGCAGAAGTGTAATAAGCTTTTGCCCAACGTTTGACAATGTTTTTGTCATTAAAATTAATGTCCTTTAGTAGTTTACATTATGAAAAAATTCTAAGTTCTTGTTCTATGTTTTGGTTGGTAACAGGATGGATTGAAGGAATCTAGTACATTCGAGGTTTGTATATTTACATACATTCTAATGTTTTTAAACAAATTAGTGCATTATACTAATATTAATACTCAGTGTGTTCTTAATTTGCTATGACAGAATATGCTGGATCTTACCCCACATACAGATTTATTATTGGAGCTGCCTTCAAAATATACATTTGAGACAACCCTTGCTGACATGATAGTAAGTTTATATAATTCATTTAACAAATCCAATTTAGTGATTTGGAAGAGGCCAAAGGCTCCAACCCCATTTGTGGAGTTAGTGTTTTTACTTCAAATCTTTGTAATATGATAAGACAATTCCCAAAATTGTAAATATGTTTTCCACCATGGTAAAGAAAGATAATAAATTAATACAAGAAAAATCAATATAGAGCTAAAACATTTTTTTAAAACTTTTTGTATGCATTACCTTGTGGAGATTTCAAGGCTTGGATTTTTCATTGTTAGCTCAAAACTAGATATGAGTTCAACCTGCAATATATAAGAAGTAATTTAAGATTAATTATGTTGATTATATAATCATGACAGACTCTTTAAATAGGCTTAAATGCATAACATGGTCATTTTCATACTTGTATGGAGATTTATGCTCTCATACCACATAATTTTATATAAAAAATTAATTAAATTATACCACAGAACAAAACTAAACATTTATAATCGAGAATACTTATGTCTAAAAAAATTGCTTAATGTCTTTATGATAGAAATATCTATTATGATGAATATATTTTAGAAAAATGATAAAAAATATATAATTTAATTTTATTATAGTAAATATTTATTAAACATATATTTTTATATGAAATCAACTCATTTAGGAAAAAAATCAATGAACGTAAAGGTTAGTAATATAAATCTGCAAACAAAATGAACTTGGAAATAAAAGGAAAATAATGGGACACCTAAATCTCACTTTACAAATAAAAGGAACCTAACTATTTTTCTAGTATAAAAATGTGGATATTCATGCTTTATTCATCATTAATTCACTCGAAACGGTAAAAATAAGTATTTCAGCAATAATGAATAAAAACTAGTCCATAGTATATCAATAACATGTTACGCACAACCCATATAAAAATTCGGTTATATAAATGATCTAAGTAAATTGTAGAAGGATTGAAAATTAAAACATGCTTATTGTTAAAAGACGGAGAGCTAGAAGACTCAAGATTATACATACCCGTTGATCTTTAAAAATTTTGTAGAATGCTTTTAGTGAAAATTGGTTTCCAAAAAATATAAGATGTAGGGTGAATAAGGTTAGGGTAGAAGAGGGAGAGGGGAGAGAGGAGTATATAAGAAGAGGAGTAAATAGTGTTGTATGTGTTATTTTAGAGCCAAAATTGTCATAACATGGTTTTTTTTTGCTATCTTTATCTTTTTAGCATACTATATTTTAAATATTTATCAATATAGCCACCAAAAGATTGAATTTATTTTCTAAGACCTCATTTTTCTTGAATTTTTTTTTACATTTTAATGTCGAATGAGACAAATTGAATACGTATAGATCCGACGTTTAATATAATTAAATAAGTATATATATTATATATAAAAGAAACTTATGCCTTTTTCCGATTCATTATTATTTATGAGTTTGTCCAAAAAAGAATATTTAAAATTTGAATTCATTTGAAATAGTAAATTATTAAAAAATCATTTAGTATTCTTAGAAATTGAGGTTATACCTTATTAAATGACATTATGTGCCCGTTTAGAAGTGTTTTTCTAGAAAAACACTTAAAAGTATATTTAAAACTTTTAATGTGTTTTAAACCCGGAAAATCACTTTTATATGAAACACTACATATGTGCTTCTTAAAAAAACATTTAAAGTGATTTTAGATGTCAAACTTATATTAAATTATTTTTTTAAATATTAATTTTTATTCAAAAAGCACTTTTTTCTTTTAGAATAAGCACTTCCAAACAGGTCTTATATCGTATTAAATATTTTAAAAATAAAAATATATTATTTATAAACTAAATCTTCCCATTTCCAAAAGGGTGGGCGCGGTAAGAGTATTAAAGAAAAGTCCCAAACAATAGTTTAATTACATAAAATTGAGAATTTTATCTTTGATATATGTTTAGAGTAAAAAGTTGTCTACAAAAATTTACAGCCCAATATATTTATTTTTGAAAATATTATACTTGTTAGATTTGTACTAACCATAATTTTTATTTTTATTTCGAGTCATTCGAAAGATGGATTATTTGAGTCATTCTTATGGACCTTCCCCAAGTGTTTCTGAATCTTCACTTGGGCATTCGATGTTTAATAAGAATATTATTTAAAAAAATTATTTTATATGTATGAATATTTTTCATTTGTATAATTAAATATATATTGACTTATATTGTCATTAATTAAAAAAATAGTTAATATCAAGACTTATAATTAATTTTTTGTTTAATATAGGGACCTTGAGTGTAATATTTCATAATATAAAGACATATAGTGCATTTAAGTCCAAAAACCGTTTTGGGGCCAATGTCCCAACCTACTTTTCCATATTTCAGTAGAGTATTGGATTACCTACCAAAAGATAGAACATGAAATATGATAAAACTTAAAATTTTACTTTCTTGATTTAGAAAATATAAAATAATTATGTTAATTTGTCCCATAATCTTTGTGAAAATTAGATCATATAATATCTTTATATAATGTAACAGAGTATTGTGTTTTCCTTGATAATCATTAATCTTATTTGACTAAATCAATTTTTCGTAATTATAATGTGTATTATGGTGTTTAAGAAAATATAATTGAAGTGGACGATTAAGAAGAAAAATAATCAGGGTAACTATAGATTATTTTATATTTATACTTGTAAAAATATAATAACTTTATTATATATTATGCAAAATCGACATAATTCTTAACTAATGGTGTACAATTTTTTAGTGAAAAATATAGTTATGACATCAAAAAAATTTCCCATATACAAAGAGATTGTAAGGGAGGATCCCTTCAAGTCCCAAGAGGCTTAAGCCCCCTTCCCCTTTGAACCCGTAAATTTAAGAATACGTCAATGCAATTTTGTCCCGAAAAATAATTTAAACCCCTCTGAGAACGCATAAGTTATTATGTCTTAATAGTATAGAAACTTTGCATTTTAGCATTAAAATTGAGGTTAGGTGTTCAAATCATAGCATTGCTTTATCTTTTTTACAAATAAAGATTTATGTTATAAATTTGTCAATTTTTATAAAAGCTATTTTGATTTTGATGATAGTATTACTTAGTAATTTATTATTTATATTACTCAAATAAAATTAGTGTTTAATTTTTACAAATGATTAATTTCTCATCTTTATAAATTAAAATATAACAAATGGTATATTAATAATTTATTATAATACTACTAATACCATATACATCAAGTGTATATAATGGTGCTGGTTTACATATTTTTGGGGTAACTAGGAACGGATAAACTCATCAATTAAAGAAAAGAAAAACGTCAAGACGTTAGATTCTCATAGTTGCATTGCTAGTTATATGTTTATGTGTCATATTTTTACCTTATAAAATCTCTAGAAGCATTGACTCCTGACTCCCGTATATTTTAAGCTACCTCTCGATTTAGTTTATGGATCCGCCTCTGATACCCAGATACAACTCTTAACATGCATATGGATAAATGTCATCTTAGTAAATTTGTTGGGACAACACAAATAGTGGCAAGTAAGATCTAGACTAAGTAACCAAACCCGGCCTTGTACATTAGAGGAGCTGGATACAGTGAGGGGAACAACTTTTCCATCAAGCTCGGGAACAACTTTTCCATCACGCTCAGGTATACCTGCAAGTCAACAGATTGATCCCCAAAGTGACATCGATAGGAAAGGGAAGAGACATGTGGCAGAAGAACCCGAAAGTAGCAATTCTCGTAAAGGAAGGAAACTACCAACTGGACGTGGACACCAGGTATAATATTTTTCTTCTTTATTGATTAATAGATGTCATGATCCTCGTCAAGTATTCATAACTTCCAGTTGGTCCCTGGTTATTTAAGTTTATCTTCGTAATTTTTTATTTATATTATCGGTTTGTATTTTGTTATTTATATGATATTATATAGGTTACTTTTAAAAATTTATGGACTTGTGAGATTAATTTAAAAAATAGGTAAGTTGATATAAGGTTACTCAAACTTGGTCAGCTTTTGATATTTTATAAAAACTTAATAATTTAAAATGAAAAACTCAACAATCGTTATAAAAATAAAAAGATTAACAACTCAAAATGTAAAATACAATTACAATTTTGCATTGTAAAAATTAATCGAAATATATTACAATCTTAAGTAATTTATAAAATTTACAAAACATACAATCTTCAAATGTTGATCTTTAAATATAATCGACAGGTTAAAAAAAGTATTTTTTTAATCATTCTTTTTAATTTCATTTTTCTCTTTTCTAACACAATAATCATCTCATCCATTGTTCTCATTGTCTTTGTTTTTCCACATTGCTTCGTTTTTCCACATCGATTCGTCGTTATTTTCTTTTTTCTTCGTTAGCACATTAATAAAGGGTTCAAATCTTGTCAACTACTAGTACCCAATCTCTCATTCATTAGTTACTTTACTCGTTCTCTCTCTCTCTCTCTCTTGAAAAGTGTTGAGACTTTTCATAATCCAAAGTAATAAATTTTAAAAGTTCATATTAATTGCTCATTTTCTATTTTTTTTTCTGTATTGTATATTCGTTGTATAATTTTAAGGTTTTTTCTATTTAGTATATTTCATTTATTTTCTAATCGTGCCTTGGGTCTTTCTCGGCTTGCTTGTGAAAACTCCTCTAAAAGGAAAGAAAGGGAGTATTGTAATTTAATTAGAAAAAGTAGATGAGTATGTAATTAGAAGTTAAACTTCAACATCTCATGTGATTAAGAGTTTCTTTGTGGTTGACAAGGCATTTCATATGTTATGTGAAAGGAAAATGGGCTCCAAAACTTTTGGGTTTGTCTCAAGTGAGGAAGATATGTATCTGAGTGTAATATTCTTGTCAAGTGTGATATTTTGGATAATTCAGGGAATAAGGTGAGTGAGCTAAACCTATGTGATATGGTTTTTGAAAATTTGTAGAAGGTTAGTCTAATGATTTTTCCTGATTTTCATGTTGGTAATTCTCATGCTTCCCATGATTTATCCTAATATTACGGAAATCAAGGATAGTAACTTCAGTTTTGGGACATTGGAGGCTAGTTATGGCTTACCTTTACTAATTAAAAGTGTTTTCAAGATGGGGTTTAATAATTCGTCTAGACTTTTGAGATGGAGAGTTTTTCTATGAAGGGGATGTTTAATGGAAAAATTTGTTTTCAGAAAATTATGAAGAAGGTATTAAGCTTAAATATTTTATCCTCCTCGGATTAAGACTGAAAAGATATTGGTGAATCCTCTTTAAAAATATTGAAAAGGTATTTAATATTTGGAAAGATTGTTTGATAGGACAATTTTTAGTAAGTCTCCTGATTTCTACACGGAAAAGAGCATGACTCGTATTCCCTAGAAATGTATTGGAACACATATTATCAAATATAATATAAATATGAAATTGTTCCACTTTTAAAGTGGAGGAACTTATAACAAGATACTTGAGAAGGTGTGGAATGTTGGAAGCAAAATAATGTTGTTAAGAAACAGGGGTCATGGTATGATGCTTGAAAAGATAGATATTAAAAGGTTCTATACTAAAGAATATTTCACTACAATTGTAGATAAAGGATGTAGTTTTATATGTGGGTAGTGCAATTCGTGTTGTTGATCAAATGGACGCAATTATTGTTACCAGACTAAGATTGCTCTAGTATAGATTGTGTATGAAAAATTAGATCTCTAAAAACTTAATGCATAAAATGTATGGTTATATTAATGAAAAACGTGTCATGATGTTGAAGTGGTTTATGTGTGGTATTGCCTACTAAGTGTAGGTTTGTAAGGAAGCAATAATAACATTGCGGATTGCACTAAGAAAAAGAAAAACATGGAGGTAAATGTTTAAGCACCATGATAAACGATAGTTTCTACATTAAATGTAAGGGTGGTTAATAGGGCCTTCAAGCAACATGAAGTTTCTAAATTCATTAAATAAATTAAAATAGATGTTGTGCGTCTCCTAGAAACTAAAATGGCAAAATCTAAATATGATGAATTTTATAAACATTTCATTGGTTGAGAATAATGTAATTATTAATTCTTGCATTTCAAAATTGACACTAAGAAAAAAAACATTTGGAACACTTGTTTAAGCATTGGGTGAACTGTAATTGAACACTAAGTGGTACATCAAACACCGAGCACATTATTATACCATTGAAAAAAACATTTAGCACAAGATTTAAAAAGTTAACACTAAAAATAACGAAACATTTCATTTTTTATTAATACACTAACCAATATACACTGAGAGCTTTGACATTGACACACGGGTTAAAAATATTATAATAAAAAAAGCTTACTATATTATTGATAAGACTAAAATAGTTACAGGGTCCCTCATTAGAGGCCAACCTAGTTCCTGTACCAAACATTTCTTGAAATCACGAATGTTCAGTACTATTCCTTCGATCAAGCTCCTCGAGCGTAAAATATGGATCTGTTCTATAAACATTCGAGATCCATTTCATCTTCCTCTTCCATTTTATCTTCAGCTGGACATCTTTTAATAGAAGGACTTTGATAGCAATCAAGAAAAAGGAAAAGGGTAAAATGCAATTTTTGTTATGAGAGTGTGATCAAGTAGTCAAGGTAAAATATAACATAGTTCATCTTTGTTTAAAAAGCTTCAGATTTGACACAATTAACAGAATAAACTATGATCTTTGATGTAATCTTTAAGTAAATAAATGAAAATTTAAAAGGAAGAATCCTAGAACATTTTTCCTTCTGATTCAATGTACTTTGTCAAGTATAGGATCAGTGGTTTTAATAAAAAGAAAAGGTTATTATGTGTTATATATGGACTTATAATGTATTCAGGTTTTAACTAGTAAGGGTTAAAAGTCTGAAAGTTAAATTAGGTTGACATAAATATTGAAATACAATAGCTAAATTGTATAAATAAGTAACTCAATGCATGCTAAAAATCAAGAATAAATTTATATTCCGAATAAGGCTTATAGATTTCTACTATAAAGACCTAGAGTATTTTATTCCTTCACAGTTTTTTTCCAAATACATTTTTTTTCCGACAAATTCACATTGAATAACATTCTCAGCTTTGACTTATTTTTGCCAAGTTAAAATAGAGAAAATTATCCCAGAAAAGAAAGTTTCCAATAAGAGGGTGCTATTCGAAGAGTAAGCTTGTAAAATATTAGGCATAAAAAACAGCACTTTAAGAATCATGAGGATAAGTGTTCAATCAATGAAAAATCAACCACAAACATCAGTGGGTCTAGCAACAAATAAAGAAGTCTCATGTAACAAGATTGATTTTTCTACAGTTACAAAATTAACCATTAATTCGATGTTCTTTGTTTAGGTTTTCGTAAAAGTTATTTGGAAACTGTTAGGTAAATTAAAAATTAAAGGTAGAGCATGATATATTATAATGTTAGGTTTGGGTTTGATAATTTCTGAGAATCTTGATTGTAATGTTATAGAATTTAGTGTTTGTTCCATGGATTAAGTTTAAGTGGTGCATGTTTAAGCTAAACATGCATTTATATCCTACAAGTTGTTTTGTAATGAAATTATTTTATCTTTAGATGAAAAATGTCTAAATCTCTTTAAAATATTACTTATTTTCTAATAAGATTACCTAGTTAGTTGAGAAAATTTTGTTAGAAAGCAAAAGGTGAGTGGGACATAGCCCCGAATAGGGCTGCACATTAAAACCACAAAACCTCACTAAATCGACCCAACACATAGTTTGTAGTGGGCCTAATTTTTTTTATGGTTTTGGTTTTTTACCCATTTTTTTATATAACCCTAGCTATAAAACAGTGGGACTTATCTCCTCGTCCTTTGTAGTTTCACGCTAAACTTTCTCTCTGCCCTACAAATTTATCTCCATCCTTCAATGTGTTCTCTTGTGAAACCCTAAAGAAAATTATTTAATCTAATCAAATTTATGTCATATCTATCTCGTTATCCCTCTAAATCTAAATCTGCTACCTTGATACTTTCCTCTACCGATTTGCACTGTTCTTATGGTAGTTCTGATGATTTTTATCAACATTTCCAGCAAGGTGTTTTCTCTTTTTTATTCTTTTATGTTCTAGATTATTTATTTTAGTTTCATTTATTTGGATCTATTAATTTTTTGTTGTATAATTTTTATTAATTTAGGGTTTCAATATTTTTATTTTTGCATAAATCCATCACTCAAACAGCGTGGTACAGTTCATTTTGGGTAATATTCTTGTTTCTAAACTCATAATTAATTAAGTTTTTGTTATTTGTATATTTATGTATTATAATGCTTGTTTGTTGTGATGTTTCTTTTTCTTTCTTTATGGTTTATGGATAAATGCATGTCTTTATTGGTTGAAATAAAAAACTGCTTGTATTGAATTAATACAAAATTTAAAAAATAATTTCGGTTAAAATATTCATGTAGAAACATTAGATGAGTTTGTTGGTACTTACCTCTGTATCATCAAGAGTTATTTATTGTTGTTTAGGTTAATTACTTGCTTTGAATACTTAGATCCTTATAGTATCTTTTATTTAATATGTTGTTACATCTGTTTAATTATTATACAAAATGATTTTTAAGCAAAAAGTTAACAGATGAAGGATTATGGTAATTGTACTTTTACCTTTAATTATTATTCATTTGATTATTTAGTAATAGCGTTAAGTTTTAGATTATAAAGAAGTCTAAAGATGTAAGAAATGACAAAGATATGTATGAGTCATAAAATTATGAAATTTTAGTTTCTTCATAACTCAGTGGTTTAGAAGAATGAAAGCGTAGACTAAAATTGAATATTTGGAATATTATTAGATTTAAAATTAAATTTTTTACAGAAATTTGCAATATTTGGTCAATGTGTTATGCAAATTAATAAAATATACCCGTCGTTTAAAATGTATGTGTTATGTAAATTAATCAAATATATCGGTCTTTCAAAATGTACCAATTATATAGGGGTATTTTTGCAATGATAATACAAGGGTATATTTGTTACTCTTTGAAATACATGGTTTTTTATTCTTGGATAATAACATATTTTTATTAAAAATTAGCTAAGGTAACCTTGTACTACTTTAAAGCTTCCGATTTTTAATACTTAGTTGATTTTTCATTACAATTTGCGAGTCTATATTATTATCTAACTTGAAGTTTATCTTGACTTATAATGTCATTAATTAAAAAAATAGTTAATATCACAATCTATAATTCAATTTTCGTTTAATATAGGTACCTTGAGTGTAATATTTACTAATATAAACTTCAAGTCAGCAAAGGCTGTCTCGAATGTATATTCTGAAGGCAGCTCCATTAATAAATCTGTATGTGGGGTAAGATCCATATATTCTGTCTTAGCAAATTATGAACACACTGAGTATTAGTATAATGCACACATTTGTTAAATAAATAATAATGATTTAGAATGTATGTAAATATACAAACTTCGAATGTAATAGATTCTTTCAATCCATCCCGTTACAAACCAAAATACAAAATAAGAATTTAGACCTTTTTCATAATGTAAACTACTAAAGGACAATAGTTTTAATGAAAAAAACATTGTCAAACCTTGAGCAAGTGCCTATTACACTTCTGCTTGAATATTCTGAGATCATTTTTTTCCAAATCTCTGTGTTATGTAAATCCTCAACAAAATGTAAATCATTGCTGCTCCAATTCAGTAGTCTTTGGGTTTTTAGAATCTAAATATTTCATATATTCTTGTTTTACCACATCAACAAACTCATTCAATGGAATTTCATTGCGAGTTTTATTTACTTTTACTTCCACACTCTTACCATTCGGCAAAAGTACACGGAAATTGAAAATCTTTTCTAATTAATAACATGATATCTTCTTGACATAGGCACAAGTGCGGGTATTTTCCTAAATCCTTGAGAAGAAGAATACCCGCACTTGAGGATAAGAAAGACCTGCACTTGTGCCTAATATCAAGAAGATATCATGTTATGACTTAGAAAAGATCTTCAATTTTCGTGTACTTTTGCCTAATGGTAAGAGTGTGGAAGTAAATATAAATGAAACTCGCAATGAAATTCTAGTGAATAAGTTTGTTGATTTGGTAAAACAAGATTATACGAGAGATTCAGAGTCTAAAAAAATCCAAAGACCTGTGAACTGGAGCAGCGATGATTTACATTTTGTTGAGGATTTACATAACACAGAGATTCGAAACAAAATGGATCTCAGGATCTTTAAGCAGAAGTGTAATAAGCTTTTGCCCAACGTTTGACAATGTTTTTGTCATTAAAATTAATGTCCTTTAGTAGTTTACATTATGAAAAAATTCTAAGTTCTTGTTCTATGTTTTGGTTGGTAACAGGATGGATTGAAGGAATCTAGTACATTCGAGGTTTGTATATTTACATACATTCTAATTTTTTTTTAACAAATTAGTGCATTATACTAAATTAATACTCAGTGTGTTCTTAATTTTCTATGACAGAATATGCTGGATCTTACCCCATATACAAATTTATTAATGGAGCTGCCTTCAAAATATACATTTGAGACAACCCTTGTTGACATGATAGTAAGTTTATATAATTCATTTAACAAATCCAATTTAGTGATTTCGAAGAGGCCAAAGGCTCCAACCCCATTTGTGGAGTTGGTGTTTTTACTTCAAATCTTTGTAATATGATAAGACAATTCCCAAAATTGTAAATATGTTTTCCACCATGGTAAAGAAAGATAATAAATTAATACAAGAAAAATCAATATAGAGCTAAAACATTTTTTTAAAACTTTTTGTATGCATTACCTTGTGGAAATTTCAAGGCTTGGATTTTTCATTGTTAGCTCAAAACTAGATATGAGTTCAACCTGCAATATATAAGAAGTAATGTAAGATTAATTATGTTGATTATATAATCATGACAGACTCTTTAAATAGGCTTAAATGCATAACATGGTCATTTTCATACTTGTATGGAGATTTATGCTCTCATACCACATAATTTTATATAAAAAATTAATTGAATTATACCACAAAACAAAACAAAACATTTATAATTGAGAATACTTATGTCTAAAAAAATTGCTTAATGTCTTTATGATAGAAATATTTATTATGATGAATATATTTTAGAAAAATGATAAAAATTATATAATATAATTTTATTATAGTAAATATTTATTAAACATATATTTTTATATGAAATCAACTCATTTAGGAAAAAAATCAATGAACGTAAAGGTTAGTAATATAATTCTGCAAACAAAATGAATTTGGAAATAAAAGGAAAATATTGGGACACCTAAATCTCACTTTACAAATAAAAGTAACCTAACTATTTTTCTGGTATAAAAATGTGGATATTCAGGCTTTATTCATCATTAATTCACTTGAAACGGTAAAAATAAGTATTTCAGCAATAATGAATCAAAACTAGTCTATAGTAGATCAATAACATGTTATGCACAACCCATATAAAAATTCGGTTATATAAATGATCTAAGTAAATTGTAGAAGGATTGAAGATTAAAACATGCTTATTGTTAAAAGACGGAGAGCTAGAAGACTCAAGATTATACATACCCGTTGATCTTTAAAAATTTTGTAGAATGCTTTAAGTGAAAATTGGTTTCCAAAAAATATAGGATGTAGGGTGAATAAGGTTAGGGTGGAAGAGGGAGAGGGGAGAGAGGAGTATATAAGAAGAGGAGTAAATAGTGTTGTATGTGTTATTTTAGAGCCAAAATTGTCATAACATGGTTTTGTTTGCTATCTTTATCTTTGTAGCATACTATATTTTAAATATTTATCAGTATAGCCACCAAAAGATTGAATTTATTTTCTAAGACCTCATTTTTTTTGAAATATTTTTTAAATTTTAATGTCGAATGAGACAAATTGAATACGTATAGATCCGACGTCTAATATAATTAAATAAGTATATATATTATATATATAAAAAACTTATGCCTTTTCCGATTCAATAGTATTTATGAGTTTTTCCAAAAAGGAATATTTAAAATTTGAATTCATTTGAAATAGTAAATAATTAAAAAATCATTTAGTATTCTTAGAAATTGAGGTCATACCTTATTAAATTGCATTATGTGCCCGTTTAGAAGTGTTTTTCTAGAAAAACACTCAAAAGTATATTTAAAACTTTTATAGTGTTTTAAACCCGGAAAAACACTTTTATGAGAAACAATAAATATGTGCTTCTTAAAAAAACATTTAAAATGATTTTAGATGTCAAAATTATATTAAATAATTTTTTAAATTTTAATTTTTATTCAAAAAGCGCTTTTTTCTTTTAGAATAAGCACTTCCAAACAGGTCTTATATCGTATTAAATATTTTAAAAATAATAATATATTATTTATAAACTAAATCTTCCCTTTTACAAAAGGGTGGGCGCGGTAAGAGTATTAAAGAAAAGTCCCAAACAATAGTTTAATTACATAAAATTGAGAATTGTATCTTTGATATATGTTTAGAGTAAAAAGTAGTCTACAAAAATTTACAGCCCAACATATTTATTTTTGAAAATATTATACTTGTTAGATTTGTATTAACCATAATTTTTATCTTAATTTCGAGTCATTCAAAAGATGGATTATTTTGAGTCATTCTTATGGACCTTCCCCATGTTTTTCTGAATCTTCACTTGGGCATTCGATGTTTAATAAGAAAATTATTTAAAAAAATTATTTTATATGTATGAATATTTTTCATTTGTATAATTAAATATATATTAACTTATATTGTCATTAATTAAAAAAATAGTTAATATCAAGACTTATAATTAATTTATTGTTTAATATAGGGACCTTGAGTGTAATATTTCATAATATAAAGACATATAGTGCATTTAAGTCCAAAAACCGTTTTGGGGCCAATGTCCCAACCCACTTTTCCATATTTCAGTAGAGTATTGGATTACCGACCAAAAAATAGAACTTGAAATATGATAAAACTTAAAATTTTACTTTCTTGATTTAGAAAATATAAAAAAATTATGTTAATTTGTCCCATAATCTTTGTGAAAATTAGATCCTATAATACCTTTATATAATGTAACAGAGTATCGTGTTTTCCTTTTTAATCATTAATCTCATTTGACTAAATCAATTTTTCGTAATTATAATGTGTATTATGGTGTTTAATAAAATATAATTGAAGTGGACGATTAAGAAGAAAAATAATCAGGGTAACTATAGATTATTTTATATTTATACTTGTAAAACTATAAAAACTTTATTATATATATTCAAAATCGGCATAATTCCTAACTAATGGTGTACAATTTGTTAGTGAAAAATATTGTTATGACATCAAACAAAAATTCCCATATGCAAAGAGATTGTAAGGGCGGATCCCTTCAAGTCCCAAGGGGCTTAAGCCCCCTGTCCCCCTTGAACCCATAAATTTAAGAATATGTCAATGCAATTTTGTCCCGAAAAATAATTTAAACCCCTCTAAGAACGCATAAGTTATTATGTCTTAATAGTATAGAAACTTTGCATTTTAGCATTAAAATTGAGGTTAGGTGTTCAAATCTTAGCATTGCTTTATCTTTTTTATAAATAAAGATTTATGTTATAAATTTGTCAATTTTTATAAAACCTATCTTGATTTTGATGATAGTATTACTTAGTAATTTATTATTTATATTACTCAAATAAAATTAGTGTTTAATTTTTACAAATGATTAATTTCTCATCTTTATAAATTAAAATATAACAAATGGTATATTAATAATTTAATATAATGCTACTAATACAATATACATCAAGTGTATATAATGGTGCTGGTTTACATATTTTTGGGGTAACTAGGAACGGATAAACTCATCAATTAAAGAAAAGAAAAACGTCAAGACGTTGGATTCTCATAGTTGCATTGCTAGTTGTATGTTTATGTGTCATATTTTTACCTTAAAAAATCTCTAGAAGCATTGACTCCTGACTCCCATATATTTTAAGCACCCTCTCAATTTAGTTTATGGATCCGCCTCTGATCCCCAGATACAACTCTTAACATGCATATGGATAAATGTCATCCTAGTAAATTTTCTGGGACAACACAAATAGTGGCACGTAAGCTACAGACTAAGCAACCAAACCCGGCCTTGTACATTAGAGGAGCTAGATACAGTGAGGGGAACAACTTTTCCATCACGCTCAGGTATACCTGCAAGTCAACAGATTGATCCCCAAGGTGACATCAATAGGAAAGGGAAGAGACATGTGGCGGAAAAATCCGAAAGTAGCAATTCTCGTAAAGGAAGGAAACTACCAACTGGACGTAGACACCACGTATAATATTTTTCTCCTTTATTGATTAATAGATGTCATGATTCTCGTCAAGTATTCATAACTTCTAGTTGGTCCATGGTTATTTAAGTTTATCTTCGTAATTTTTTTATTTATATTATCGGTTTGTATTTTGTTGTTTATATGATATAATATAGGTTACTTTTAAAAATTTATGGACTTATAGTGAGATTAATTTAAAAAATAGGAAACATATTGTTTAATTTTTGCATAATGCAAATTTTTATTCGGTTTCAATTGGTCTATTTTTTAGCATATCTTATTAAGCTTTTAGTTATAGTATTTGTATGAATATTTTGTTATATATTTGATAAATATAGGGTATATGTATAACATAGGTACTAATAGTGTGATTATATAAAAAACAAATTATGGAAATTTTTGCAAAATATAGGGACCTATAGTGCCATTAAATTAAAATTAAAATTACCATTACCCCAATCCCTTAGCCCCCTATAGAAGTATCTTGATCCACCCCTTATTAATATTATATAAATTATTTCAATTATTTAAACAGAAAAATAATGAAAAGAATAACAAGTCTTATTATGCGCCACAATTCTTAACACTATTATGGATTTATAAGAGATGAATTAATCATTAGTTAAGGATGAAATTTCTAGGAGAATAACACATGTTTTATCTCTTGATAAGATATAATGATTTTTATTAATGGACCTATCAAAAAAAATGTGACACTTTAATATTTCTAATCCAGTTTGATTCTAGTTAGGTAAGTTGATATAAGGTTACTCAAACTTGGCCAGCTTTTATTACTTTATTAAAACTTAATAATTTAAAATGAAAAACTCAACAATCGTTATAAAAATAAAAAGATTAACAACTCAAAATGTAAAATACAATTACAATTTTGCATTGTAAAAATTAATCTAAATATATTACAATCTTAAGTAATTTATAAAATTTACAAAACATACAATCTTCAAATGTTGATCTTTAAATATAATCGACAAGTTAAAAAAAGTATTTTTTTATCATTCTTTTTAATTTCATTTTTCTCTTTTCTAACAAAATAATCATCTCATCCATTGTTCTCATTGTCTTTGTTTTTCCACATTGCTCCGTTTTTCCACATCGATTCTTCGTTATTTTCTTTCTTTTTTTGATCACTTACCTTTTTAGGTTTTTTTTTAATTTAATAATCAGATTCTTCTTTAGCACATTAATAAAGGGTTCAAATCTTGTCAACTACTAGTACCCAATCTCTCATTCATTAGTTACTTTACTTGTTCTCTCTCTCTCTTGAGAAGCGTTGAGACTTTTCATAATCCAATGTCATAAATTTAATAAGTTCATATTAATTGCTCATTTTCTATTTTTCAATCCAAAATTTTTATTATATTAGTTGTCTAATTTTTAAGGTTTTTTCTATTTAGTATAATTCATTTATTTTCTAATCGTGCCTTGGGTTTCTCGGCTTGCTTGTGAAAACTCCTCTTAAAGGAAATAAATGGAGTATTGTAATTCAATTAGAAAAATTGGATGAGTATGTAATTAGAAGTTAAACTTCAACATCTCATGTGATTAAGAGTTTCTTTGTGGTTGACAAGGCATTTCATAAGTTGTGTGAAAGGAAAATGGGCTCCAAAACTATTGGGTTTGTCTCAAGTGAGGAAGATATGTATTTGAGTGTAATATTCTTGTCAAGTGTGATATTTTGGATAATTCAGGAAATAAGGTGAGTGAACTAAACCTCTGTGATGTGGTTTTTGAAAATTTGTAGAAGGTTAGTTTAATCATTTTTCCTGATTTTCATGTTGGTAACTCTCATGCTTCCCATCTGAAAGCAATAGAAGGAGGAAACCAAGAGTTATGTGAGTATAAAATCTTCCATGATTTATCCTAATATTACGGAAATCAAGGATAGTAACTTCAGTTTTTTGACATTGGAGGCTAGTTATGGCTTACCTTGACTAATTAAAAGTGTTTTCGAGATGGGGTTTAATACTTTGTCTAGACTTTTGAGATGGAGAGTTTTTCTATGAAGGGGAAGTTTAATGGAAAAAATTGTTTTCAGAAAATTATGAAGAAGGTATTAAGCTTGAATAATTTATCCTCCTCGGATAAAGACTGAAAAGATATTGGTGAATCCTCTTAAAAAATTATTGAAAAGGTATTTAATATTTGGAAATATTGTTTGATAGGACAATTTTTAGTAAGTCTCCTGATTTCTACATGGTAAAGAGCATGACTCGTATTTCCTAGAAATGTATTGGAACACATATTTTCAAATATAATATAAATATGAAATTGTTCCATCTTTAAAGTGGAGAAACTTATAACAAGATACTTGAGCAGGTGTGGAATGTTGGAAGCAAAATAATGTTGTTAAGAAGGAGGGGTCATGGTATGATGTTTGAAAAGATAGATACTAAGAGGTTCCATACTAAAGAAGATTTCACTACAATTGTAGATAAAGGATGTAGTTTTATATGTGGGTAGTGCAATTCGCGTTGTTGATCAAATGGACGCAGTTATTGTTACTAGACCAACAGCAGGTATGTAATTTAAATCTTGAGTCTTGTAGCTCTTTGTCCTTCGAAAGATGGATTATATTGAGTCATTCTTATGAACCTTCCCCAAGTGTTTCTAATCTTCACCTGGGCATTCGACATTTAAAAAGAAAAGTATTTAAAAAAATTGTTTTATATGTATGAATATTTGTCATTTGTATAATTAAATATATATTGACTTATATTGTCATTAATTAAAAAAATAGTTAATATCGAGACTTATAATTAATTTTTTGTTTAATATATGGACCTTGAGTGTAATATTTCATATTATAAAGACATATATTGCATTTAATTCCAAAAACTGTTTTGGGGCCAATATCCCAACCACCTTTTCCCTATTTCAGTAGAGTATTGGATTACCGACCAAAAAAATAGAACATGAAATATGATAAAACTTAAAATTTCACTTTCTTGATTTAGAAAATCTAAAAAAATTATTTTAATTTGTCCCATAATATTTTTGAAAATTAGATCCTATATTACCTTTATATAATGTAACAGAGTATTGTGTCTTCCTTTTTAATCATTGATCTCATTGGACTAAATTAATTTTTTGTAATAATAATGTGTATTATGGTGTTTAATAAAATATAATTGGAGCGGATGACTAATAAGAAAAATAATCAAGGAACCTATAGATTATTTTATATTTATACTTGTAAAAACTATAATAACCTTTGGTATATATTATGCAAAATCGGCATAATTCTTAACTAATGGTATACAATTTATCAGTGAAAAATATAGGTATGACATCAAAATTTTGTCCCATATGCAAAGAGATTGTAAAGGCGGATCCCTTCAAGTCCCAGGGGGCTCAAGTCCTCCCCCCTTGAACCCATAAATTTTAGAATACGTCATTGCAATTTTGTCCCGAAAAATAATATAAACCCCTCTGAATATTTGTGTAAACAATGTATACTGTAAAGAACACATAAAATGGCTTAATAGTATAGAACTTTGCATTTTAGCATTAAAATGGAGGTTATGTGTTCAAATCTTAGCAAGTGCTTTATCTTTTTTATTAATAAAGATTTATGTTATAAATTTGTCAACTTTTATAAAACCTTTTTTGAGTTTGATAATAGTATTACTTAGTAATTTATTATTTATATTACTCAAATAAAATTAGTGTTTAATTTTTACAAATGATTAATTTCTCATCTTTATAAATTAAAATATAAAATATGTTATATTAATAATTTAATATAATACTACTAATACCATATAAATTAAGTGTATATAATGGTGTGGGTTTACATATTTTCGGGGTACCTAGTAACAAATAAATCCATCAATTAAATAAAAGAAAAGCGTCAAGACGTTGGATTCTCTTAGTTGCATTGCTAGTTATATGTTTATGTGTCATATTTTTACCTTAAAAAATCTCTAGAAGCGTTGACTCCTGACTCCCGTATATTTTAAGCCCCCTCTGAATTTAGTTTATAGATCCGCCTCTGATCCCCAGATACAACTCTTAACATGCATATGGATAATTGTTATCTTAGTAAATTTGCTAGGACAACGCAAATAGTGGCACGTAAGCTACAGACTAAGCAAACAAATATGCGGTCCATTGCGGACATTTATGCATCAACCCGGCCTTGTACATTAGAGGAGTTGGATACAGTGAGGGGAACAACTTTTCCATCAAGCTCGGGAACAACTTTTCCATCACGCTCATTGATCCCCAAGGTGACATCGATAGGAAAGGGAAGAGACATGTGGCGGAAGAACCCGAAAGTAGCAATTCTCGTAAAGGAAGGAAACTACCAACTGGACGTAGACACTAGGTTTAATATTTTTCTCCTTTATTGATTAATAGATGTCATGATCCTCGTCAAGTATTCATAACTTCCAGTTGGTCCCTGGTTATTTAAGTTTATCTTCGTAATTTTTGATTTATACTATCGGTTTGTATTTTGTTGTTTATATGATATAATATAGGTTACTTTTAAAAATTTATGGACTATATTGAGATTAATTTAAAAAATAGGAAACATATTGTTTAATTTTTGCATAATGCAATATTTATTCGGTTTCAATTGGTCTATTTTTTTAGCATATCTTTTTAAGCTTTTAGTTATAGTATTTGTATGAATATTTTGTTATATATTTGATAAATAAAGGGTATATGTATAACATAGGTACTAATAGTGTGATTATATAAAAAAACAAATTATGGCAATTTTTGCAAAATATAGGGACCTATAGTGTAATTAAATTAAAATAAAATATACCATTACCCCAATTCCTTAGCCCCCTATTGAAGTATCTTGATCCACCCCTTATTAATCTTATATGAATTATTTGAATTATTTAAACAGAAAAAAATGAAAAGAATAACAAGTCTTATTATGCGCCACAATTCTTAACACTATTATGGATTTATAAGAGATGAATTAATCATTACTTAAGGATGATATTTCTAGGAGAATAACACATGTGTTATCTCTTGATAAGACATAATGATTTTTATTAATGGACCTATCAAAAAAAATGTGACACTGAAACTTTTCTAGTCCAGTTTGATTCTGGTTGGGTAAGTTGATATAAGGTTACTCAAACTTGGTCAGCTTTTGATTTTTTTATTAAAACATAATAATTTAAAATGAAAAACTCAACAATCGTTATAAAAATAAAAAGATTAACAACTCAAAATGTAAAATACAATTACAATTTTGCATTGTAAAAATTAATCGAAAAATATTACAATCTTGAGTAATTTATAAAATTTACAAAACATACAGTCTTCAAATGTTGATTTTTAAATATAATAGACAAGTTAAATTTTTTTTTTATCATTCTCTTTAATTTTATTCTTCTCTTTTCTAACAAAATAATCATCTCATCCATTGTTCTCATTGTCTTTGTTTTTCCACATTGCTTCGTTTTTCCAAATTGATTCGTCGTTATTTTCTTTCTTTTTTTGATCACTTACCTTTTTAGGTTTTTTTTTTAATTTAATAATCAGATTCTTCTTTAGTACATTAATAAAGGGTTCAAATCTTGCCAACTACTAGTACCCAATCTCTTATTCATTAGTTACTTTACTCGTTCTCACTCTCTTGATAAGTGTTGAGACTTTTCATAATCCAATGTCATAAATTTTATATGTTCATATTAAATGCTCATTTTCTATTTTTCAATCCATATTTTTTATGTGTATTGTATATTAGTTGTCTAATTTTTAAAGTTTTTTCTATTTATTATATTTCATTTATTTTCTAATAGTGCCTTGGGTCTTTATCGGCTTGCTTGTGAAAACTCCTCTTAAAGGATAGAATGGGAGTATTGTAATTCAATTAGATAAATTTGAAGAGTATGTAATTAGAAGTTAAACTTCAATATCTCATGTGATTAAGAGTTTCTTTGTGGTTGAGAAGGCATTTCATCTATTGTGTGAAAGGAAAATAAGCTCCAAAACTATTGGGTTTGTCTCAAGTGAGGAAGATATGTATCTGGGTGTAATATTCTTGTCAAGTGTGATATTTTAGATAATTCAGGAAATAAGGTGAGTGAACTAAACCTATGTGATGTGGTTTTTGAAAATTTGTAGAAGGTTAGTCTAATGATTTTCCCTGATTTTCATGTTGGTAACTCTCATGATTCCCATCTGAAAGCAATAGAAGGAGGAAACCAAGAGTTATGTGAGTCTAAAATCTTCCATGATTTATCCTAATATTACGGAAATCAAGGATAGTAACTTCAGTTTTGGGACATTGGAGGATAGTTATGGCTTACATTTACTAATTAAAAGTGTTTTCGAGATGGGGTTTACTACTTAGTCTAGACTTTTGAGATGGAGAGTTTTTCTATGAAGGGGAAGTTTAATGGAAAAATTTGTTTTCAGAAAATTATGAAGAAGGTATTAAGCTTGAATATTTTATCCTCCTGGGATTAAGACTAAAAATATATTGGTGAATCCCTTTAAAAAATATTGAAAAGGTATATAATGTTTGGAAAGATTGTTTGATAGAACAATTTTTAGTAAATCTCCTGATTTCTACATGGTAAAGAGCATGACTCGTATTCCCTAGAAATGTATTGGAACACATATTATCAAATATAATATAAATATGAAATTGTTCAACTTTTAAAGTGAAGGAACTTATAACAAGATACTTGAGCAGGTGTGGAATGTTGGAAGCAAAATCATGTTGTTAAGAAAGAGGGGTCATGGTATGATGCTTGAAAAGATATATACTAAGAGGTTCCATACTAAAGAAGATTTCACTACAATTGTAGATAAAGGATGTAGTTTTATATGTGGGTAGTGCAATTCGTGTTGTTGATCAAATGGACGCAATTATTGTTACTAGACTAAGATTGACCTAGTATAGACTGTGTATTGAAAATTATATCTCTAGAAACTTAATTCATAAAGTTTATGGTTATTTTAATGAAGAAACGTGTCATGATGTTGAAGTGGTTTATGTGTGGTATTGCCTACTAAGTGTAGCTTTGTAAGGAAGCAATTATAACATTGCGGATTGCACTAAGAAAAAGAAAAGCATGGAGGTAAATGTTTAAGCACCATGATAAACGATAGTTTCTACATTAAATGTAAGGGAGGTCAATTGGGCCTTTAAGCAACATGAAGTTTCTAAATTCTTTAAATACATTAAAAAAGATGTTGTGCGTCTCCTAGAAATTAAAATGTTAAAATCTAAATATGAGGAATAATATAATCATTTCATTGGTTGAGAATAATGTAATTATTAATTCTTGCATTTCAAAATTGACACTAAAAAAACATTTGGAACACTTGTTTAAGCATTGGGTGAATTGTTATTGAACACTAAGTGGTACATCAAACACCGAGCACATTATTATACCATTGAAAAAAGTATTTAGCACAAGATTTCAAAAGTTAACACTGGAAAATAACGAAACATTTCATTTTTTATTAATACACTAACCAATATACATTGAGAGCTTTGACCTTGACACACGGGTTAAAAATATTATAATAAAAAAAGCTTACTATATTACTGATAAGACTGAAATAGTTACCGGGTGCCTCATTAGAGGCCAACCTAGTTCATGTACCAAAGATTTCTTGAAATCACGAATGTTCAGTACTGTTCCGTCGATCAAGCTCCTCGAGCGTACAATATGGATATGTTCTTTAAATATTCGAGATCCATTTCATCTTCCTCTTCCATTTTATCTTAAGCTGGACATCTTTTAACAGAGGGACTTTGACAGCAATCAAGAAAAAGGGTAAAATGCAATTTTTGTTATGAGAGTGTGATCAAGTAGTAGAGGTAAAATATAACATAGTTCATCTTTGTTTCAAAAGCTTCAGATTTGACACAATTAACAGAATAAACTATGATCTTTGATGTAATCTTTAAGTAAATAAATGAAAATTTAAAAGGAAGAATCCTAGAACATTTTTTCTTCTGATTCAATGTACTTTGTCAAGTATGGGATCAGTGGTTTTAATAAAAAGAAAAGGTTATTATGTGTAATATATGGACCTATAATGTATTTAGGTTTTCACCCGTAAGGGTTAAAAGTCTGAAAGTTAAATTAGGTTGACATAAATATTGAAATACAATAGCTAAATGTATAAATAAGTAACTCAATGCATGCTAAAAATCAACAAAAAATTTATATTCCAAATAAGGCTTATAGATTTCTACTATGAAGACCTAGAGTATTTTATTCCCTCACTATTTTTTTCCAACTACATTTTTTTTTCTGACAAATTCGCATTGAATAACATTCTCAGCTTTGAATTATTTTTGCCAAGTTAAAATAGAGAAAATTATCCCAGAAAAAAAAGTTTCCAATAAGAGGGTGTTATTCTAAGAGTAAGCTTGTAAAAAATTAGGCATAAAAAACAGCACATTAAGAATCATGAGGATAAGTGTTCGATCAATGAAAAATCAACCACAAACATCAGTGGGTCTAGCAACAAATAAAGAAGTCTCGTGTAACAAGATTGATTTTTCTACAGTTACAAAATTAACCATTAATTCGATGTTCTTTGTTTAGGTTTTTGTAAAAGTTATTTGGAAACTGTTAGGTAAATCAAAAATTAATGGTAGAGCATGATATATTATAAAGTTAGGTTTGGGTTTGATAATTTATGAGAATCTTGATTGTAATGTCATAGAATTTAGTGTTTGTTCCATGGATTAAGTTTAAGTGGTGCATGTTTAAGCTAAACATACATTTATATCCTACAAGTTGTTTTGTAATGAAATTATTTTATCTTTAGATAAAAAATGTCTAAATCTCTTTAAAATATTACTTCTTTTCTAATAAGATTACCTAGTTATTGAAAAAATTTTGTTAGAAACCAAAAGGTGAGTGGGACATAGCCCCGAATAGGGCTGCACTTTAAAACCGCAAAAACTCACTAAATCGACCCAACACATAGTTTGTAGTGGGCCTAATTTTTTTATGGTTTTGGTTTTTGGCCCAATTTTTTTTATATAACCCTAGTTATAAAAACAGTGGGACTTATATGTTCGTCCTTTGTAGTTTCACGCTAAACTTTCTCTCTGCCCTACAAATTTATCTCCATCCTTCAATGTGTTCTTTTGAGAAACCATAAAGAAAATTATTTAATCTAATCAAATTTGTGTCATATCTATCTTGTTATCCCTCTAAATCTAATTCTGCTACCTTGATACTTTCCTCTGCGGATTTGCACTGTTCTTATGGTAGTTCTGATGATTTTTAACAACATTTCCAGCAAGGTGTTTTCTCTTTTTTATTCTTTTATGTTCAAGATTATTTATTTTAGTTTCATTTATTTGGATCTATTAATTTTTTGTTGTATAATTTTTATTAATTTAGGGTTTCAATATTTTTATTTTTGTATAAATCCATCAGTCAACAGCGTGGTACAGTTCATTTTGGATAATATTCTTGTTTCTAAACTCATAATTAATTTACTTTTTGTAATTTGTGATGTTTCTTTTTCTTTCTGGATGGTTTATGGATAAAGACATGTCTTTATTGGTTGAAATAAAAAACTGCTTGTATTGAATTAATACAAAATTTAAAAAATAATTTTGGTTAAAATATTCATGTAGAAACATTAGATGAGGTTGTTGGTACTTACCTCTGTATCATCAAGAGTTATGTATTGTTGTTTAGGTTAATTACTTGCTTTAAATACTTAGATCCTTATAGTATCTTTTATTTAATATGTTGTTACATCTGTTTAATTATTATACAAAATAATTTTTAAGCAAAAAGTTAACAGATGAAGGATTACGGTAATTGTACTTTTACCTTTAATCGTTATTCATTTGATTATTTAGTAATAGCGTTAAGTTTTAGATTATAAGAAGTCTAAAGATGTAAGAATATGGCAAAGATATGTATGAGCCATAAAATAATGAAATTTTAGTTCCTTCATTACTCAGTGGTTTAGAAGAATAAAAGCGTAGACTAGAATTGAATATTTGGAATATTATTAGATTTAAAATTAAATTTTTTTACAGAAATTTGCACCATTGGTCTATGTGTTATGCAAATTAATAAAATATACCTGTCGTTTAAAATGTATGTGTTATATAAATTAATCAAATATACCGTCTTTCAAAATGTAGCAATTATATAGGGGTATTTTTGCAACGATAATACAAGGGTATATTTGTTACTCTTTGTAATACATAGTTTTTATTCTTGGATAATAACATATTTTTATTAAAAATTTGCTAAGGTAACCTTGTACTACTTTAAAGCTTCCGATTTTTAATTCTTAGTTGATTTTTCATTACAATTTGCGAGTCCATATTACTATCTAACTTGAAGTTTATCTTGACTTATAATGTCATTAATTAAAAAAATAGTTAATATCACAATCTATAATTCAATTTTCATTTAATGGATTCAAGCTATAGCAAAGAAGATTATAGTCGATCCGGGACTGAGGTGAAAAGACAAAGGAATATCAATTAGATCTTCCAGCCTTCCTGATCTCATCCGTATTCTGATAGATGGTATAGTAGTAGTCTTCTTAACATATAAAGTGAAGTCAAGAAGATGAGGCTCCCCGCAATGGGAGGGAGGGAGAGAGTGCCTTGAGTGTAATATTTACTAATATAAACTTCAAGTCGGCAAAAGCTGTCTCGAATGTATATTCTGAAGACAGCTCCATTAATAAATATGTATGTGGGGTTAGATCCATATATTCTGTCATAGCAAATTATGAACACACTCAGTATTAGTATAATGCACACATTTGTTAAAGAAATAGTAATGATTTAGAATGTATGTAAATGTACAAACTTCGAATGTACTAGATTCTTTCAATCCATCCTGTTACAAACCAAAATACAGAATAAGAATTTAGACCTTTTTCATAATGTAAACTACTAAAGGACAATAGATTTAATGACAAAAACATTGTCAAACCTTGAGCAAGTGCCTATTACACTTCTTCTTGAATATTCTGAGATCATTTTTGTTCCAAATCTCTGTCTTATGTAAATCCTCAACACAATGTAAATCATTGCTGCTCCAATTCAATAGTCTTTGGGTTTTTAGAATCTGAATCTTTTATATATTCTTGTTTTACCACATCAACAAACTCATTCAATGGAATTTCATTGCGAGTTTTATTTACTTTTACTTCCACACTCTTACCATTTGGCAAAAGTACACAGAAATTGAAAATCTTTTCTAATTCATAACATGATATCTTCTTGACATTAGGCAGAAGTGCGGGTATTTTCCTAAATCCTTGAGAAGAAGAATACCCGCACTTGAGGATAAGAAAGACCTGCACTTGTGCCTAATATCAAAAGATATCATGTTATGACTTAGAAAAGATCTTCAATTTCCGTGTACTTTTGCCTAATGGTAATAGTGTGGAAGTAATAATAAATGAAACTCGCAATGAAATTCTATGGAATAAGTTTGTTGATGTGGTAAAACAAGATTATACGAGTCTAAAAATATCCAAAGACCGGTGAACTGGAGCAGCGATGATTTACATAACACAGAGATTCGAAACAAAATGGATCTCAGGATCTTTAAGCAGAAGTGTAATAAGCTTTTGCCCAACATTTGACAATGTTTTTGTCATTAAAATTAATTTCTTATAGTAGTTTACATTATGAAAAAAATTCTAAGTTCTTGTTCTATGTTTTGGTTGGTAACAGGATGGATTGAAGGAATATAGTACATTCGAGGTTTGTATATTTACATACATTCTAATTTTTTTTAACAAATTAGTGCATTATACTAATATTAATACTCAGTGTGTTCTTAATTTGCTATGATAGAATATGTTGGATCTTACCCTACATACTGATTTATTAATGGAGCTGCCTTCAAAATAAACATTTGAGACAACCCTTGCTAACTTGATAGTAAGTTTATATAATTCATTTAACAAATCCAATTTAGTGATTTGGAAGAGGCCAAAGGCTCTAACCCCATTTGTGGAGTTGGTGTTTTCACTTCAAATCTTTGTAATATGATGAGACAATTCCCAAAATTGTAAATATGTTTTCCACCATGGTAAATAAAGATAATAAATTAATACAAGAAAAATCAATATAGAGCTAAAACATTTTTTTAAAACTTTTTGTATGCATTACCTTGTGGAGATTTCAAGGCTTGGATTTATCATTGTTAGCTCACGACTAGATATGAGTTCAACCTACAATATATAAGAAGTAATCTAAGATTAATTATGTTGATTATATAATCATGACAGACTCTTTAAATAGGCTTAAATGCATAACATGGTCATTTTCATAGTTGTATGGAGATTTATGCTCTCATACCACATAATTTATATAAAATATTTATTAAATTATACCACAGAACAAAACTAAACATTTATAATTGAGAATACTTATGTCTAAAAAAATTGCTTAATGTCTTTATGATAGAAATATTTATTATGATGAATATATTTTAAAAAAATGATAAAAATTATATAATATAATTTTATTATAGTAAATATTTATTAAACATATATTTTTATATGAAATCAACTCATTTAGGAAAAAAATCAATGAACGTAAAGGTTAGTAATATAATTCTGCAAACAAAATGAACTTGGAAATAAAAGGAAAATCATGGGACACCTAAATCTCACTTTACAAATAAAAGGAACCTAACTATTTTTCTGGTATAAAAATGTGGATATTCAGGCTTTATTCATCATTAATTCACTCGAAACGGTAAAAATAAGTATTTCAGCAATAATGAATCAAAACTAGTCTATAGTAGATCAATAACATGTTACGCACATCCCATATAAAAATTCGGTTATATAAATGATCTAAGTAAATTGTAGAAGGATTGAAGATTAAAACATGCTTATTGTTAAAAGACGGAGAGATAGAAGACTCAAGATTATACATACCCGTTGATCTTTACAAATTTTGTAGAATGCTTTAAGAGAAAATTGGTTTCCAAAAAATATAGGATGTAGGGTGAATAAGGTTAGGGTGGAAGAGGGAGAGGGGAGAGCGGAGTATATAAGAAGAGGAGTAAATAGTGTTGTATGTGTTATTTTAGAGCAACATTGTCATTACATGGTTTTTTTTGCTATCTTTATCTTTTTAGCATACTATATTTTAAATACTTATCAATATAGCCACCAAAAGATTGAATTTATTTTCTAAGACCTCATTTTTCTTGAATATTTTTTTAAAATTTTAATGTCGAATGAGACAAATTGAATATGTATAGATCCGACGTTTAATATAATTAAATAAGTATATATATTATATATAAAAGAAACTTATGCCTTTTCCGATTCAATAGTATTTATGAGTTTGTCCAAAAAAGAATATTTAAAATTTGAATTCATTTGAAATAGTAAATTATTAAAAAATCATTTAGTATTCTTAGAAATTGAGGTTATACCTTATTAAATGACATTATGTGCCCGTTTAGAAGTGTTTTTTCGAAAAACACTTAAAAGTATATTTAAAACTTTTAAAGTGTTTTAAACCCGAAAAAACACTTTTATGAGAAACACTAAATATGTGGTTCTTAAAAAAACATTTAAAGTTATTTTAGATGTCAAACTTATATTTAATAATTTTTTTAAATTTTAATTTTTATTCAAAAAACGCTTTTTTCTTTTAGAATAAGCACTTCCAAACAGGTCTTATATCGTATTAAATATTTTAAAAATAATAATATATTATTTATAAACTAAATCTTCCCATTTCCAAAAGGGTGGGCGCGGTAATAGTATTAGAGAAAGGTCCCAAACAATAGTTTAATTACATAAAATTGAGAATTTTTTCTTTGATATATGTTTAGAGTAAAAAGTAGTCTACAAAAATTTACAGCCCAACATATTTATTTTTGAAAATATTATACTTGTTAGATTTGTATTAACCATAATTTTTATCTTAATTTCGAGTAATTCGAAAGATGGATTATTTTGAGTCATTCTTATGGACCTTCCCCAAGTGTTTCTGAATCTTCACTTGGGCATTCGACGTTTAAAAAGAAAATTATTTAAATAAATTATTTTATATGTATGAATATTTTTCATTTATATAATTAAACATATATTGACGTATATTGTCAGTAATTAAAAAAATAGTTAATATCAAGACTTATAATTAATTTTTTGTTTAATATAGGGACCTTGAGAGTAATATTTCATAATATAAAGACATATAGTGCATTAAAATCCAAAAACCGTTTTGGGGCCAATGTCCCAACCCACTTTTTCATATTTCAGTAGAGTATTGGATTACCGACCAAAAAATAGAACATGAAATATGATAAAACTTAAAATTTTACTTTCTTGATTTAGAAAATATAAAAAAATTATGTTAATTTGTCTCATAATATTTGTGAAAATTAGATCCTATAATACCTTTATATAATGTAACAGAGTATTGTGTTTTCCTTTTTAATCATTAATCTCATTTCACTAAATCAATTTTTCGTAATTATAATGTGTATTATGGTGTTTAATAAAATATAATTGAAGTGGACGATTAAGATAATCAGGGTAACTATAGATTATTTTATATTTATACTTGTAAAACTATGATAGCTTTATTATATATATGCAAAATTAGCATAATTCTTAACTAATGGTGTACAATTTGTTAGTGAAAAATATAGTTATGACATCAAAAAAAATTTCCCATATGCAAAGAGATTGTAAAGGCGGATCCCTTCAAGTCCCAAGGGGCTTAAGCCCCCTGCCCCCCTTGAACCCGTAAATTTAAGAATACGTCAATGCAATTTTGTCCCGAAAAATAATTTAAACCCCTCTGAGAACGCATAACTTATTATGTCTTAATAGTATAGAAACTTTGCATTTTAGCATTAAAATTGAGGTTAGGTGTTCAAATCTTAGCATTTGCTTTCTTTTTTTACAAATAAAGATTTATGTTATAAATTTGTCAATTTTTATAAAACCTATTTTGATTTTGATGATAGTATTACTTAGTAATTTATTATTTATATTACTCAAATAAAATTAGTGTTTCATTTTTACAAATGATTAATTTCTCATCTTTATAAATTAAAATATAACAAATGGTATATTAATAATTTAATATAATGCTACTAATACCATACGCATCAAGTGTATATAATGGTGCTGGTTTACATATTTTTGGGGTAACTAGGAACGGATAAACTCATCAATTAAAGAAAAGAAAAACGTCAAGACGTTGGATTCTCATAGTTGCATTGCTAGTTATATGTTTATGTGTCATATTTTTACCTTAAAAAATCTCTAGAAGCATTGACTCCTGACTCCCGTATATTTTAAGCCCCCTCTCAATTTAGTTTATGGATCCGCCTCTGATCCCCAGATACAACTCTTAACATGCATATGGATAAATGTCATCCTAGTAAATTTTCTGGGACAACACAAATAGTGGCACGTAAGCTACAGACTAAGCAACCAAACCCGGCCTTGTACATTAGAGGAGCTGGATACAGTGAGGGGAACAAGTTTTCCATCAAGCTCGGGAACAACTTTTCCATCACGCTCAGGTATACCTGCAAGTCAACAGATTGATCCCCAAGGTGACATCGATAGGAAAGGGAAGAGACATGTGGCGGAAGAACCCGAAAGTAGCAATTCTCGTAAAGTAAGGAAACTACCAACTGGACGTAGACAACAGGTATAATATTTTTCTCCTTTATTGATTAATAGATGTCATGATCCTCGTCAAGTATTCATAACTTCCAGTTGGTCCATGGTTATTTAAGTTTATCTTCGTAATTTTTGATTTATATTATGGGTTTGTATTTTGTTGTTTATATGATATAATATAGGTTACTTATAAAAATTTATGGACTTATAGTGAGATTAATTTAAAAAATAGGAAACATATTTTTTAATTTTTGCATAATGCAATTTTTTATTACTTTTCAATTGGTATATTTTTTTAGCATATCTTATTAAGCTTTTAGTTATAGTATTTGTATGAATATTTTGTTATATATTTGATAAATACAGGGTATATGTATAACATAGGTACTAATAGTGTGATTATATAAAAAACAAATTATGGCAATTTTTGCAAAATATAAGGACCTATAGTGCAATTAAAATAAAATAAAATATACCATTACCCCAATCCCTTAGCCCCCTATAGAAGTATCTTGATCCACCCCTTATTAATATTATATGAATTATTTGAATTATTTAAACAGAAAAATAATGAAAAGAATAACAAGTCTTATTATGCGCCACAATTCTTAACACTATTATGGATTTATAAGAGATGAATTAATCATTAGTTAAGGATGAAATTTCTAGGAGAATAACACATGTTTTATCTCTTGATATGACATAATGATTTTTATTAATGGACCTATCAAAAAAAATGTGACACTTAAATTTTTCTAATCCAGTTTGATTCTGGTTGGGTAAGTTGATATAAGGTTACTCAAACTTGGTCAGCTTTTGATACTTTATTAAAACTTAATAATTTAAAATGAAAAACTCAACAATCGTTATAAAAATAAAAAGATTAACAACTCAAAATGTAAAATACAATTACAATTTTGTATTGTAAAAATTAATTGACATATATTACAATCTTAAGTAATTTATAAAATTTACAAAACATACAATCTTCAAATGTTGATCTTTAAATATAATCGACAAGTTAGAAAAAGTATTTTTTTATCATTCTTTTTAATTTTATTTTTCTCTTTTCTAACAAAATAATCATCTCATCCATTGTTCTCATTGTCTTTGTTTTTCCACATTGCTCCGTTTTTCCACATCGATTCGTCGTTATTTAATTTCTTTTTTTGATCACGTACCTTTTTAGGTTTTTTTTTATTTAATAATCAGATTCTTCTTTAGCACATTAATAAAGGGTTCAAATCTTGTCAACTACTAGTACCCAATCTCTCATTCATTAGTTACTTTACTTGTTCTCTCTCTCTCTCTCTTGAGAAGTGTTGAGACTTTTCATAATCCAATGTCATAAATTTTATAAGTTCATATTAATTGCTCATTTTCTATTTTTCAATCCAAATTTTTTATCTGTATTGTATATTCGTTGTCTGATTTTTAAGGTTTTTTCTATTTAGTATATTTCATTTATTTTCTAATCGTGCCTTGGGTCTTTCTCGGCTTGCTTGTGAAAACTCCTCTTAAAGGAAAGAAAGGGAGTATTGTAATTCAATTAGAAAAATTGGATGAGTATGTAATTAGAAGTTAAACTTCAACATCTCATGTGATTAAGAGTTTCTTTGTGGTTGACAAGGCATTTCATATGTTGTGTGAAAGGAAAATGGGCTGCAAAACTATTGGGTTTGTCTCAAGTGAGGAAGATATGTATCTGAGTGTAATATTCTAGTCAAGTGTGATATTTTGGATAATTCAGGAAATAAGGTGAGTGAACTAAACCTCTGTGATGTGGTTTTTGGAAATTTGTAGAAGGTTAGTTTAATGATTTTTCCTGATTTTCATGTTTGTAACTCTCATGCTTCCCATCTGAAAGCAATAGAAGGAGGAAACCAAGAGTTATGTGAGTATAAAATCTTCCATGATTTATCCTAATATTACGGAAATCAAGGATAGTAACTTCAGTTTTTGGACATTGGAGGCTAGTTATGGCTTACCTTGACTAATTAAAAGTGTTTTCAAGATGGGGTTTAATGTTTTGTCTAGACTTTTGAGATGGAGAATTTCTCTATGAAGGGGAAGTTTAATGGAAAAATTTGTTTTCAGAAAATTATGAAGAAGGTATTAAGCTTGAATATTTTATCCTCCTCGGATAAAGACTGAAAAGATATTGGTGAATCCTCTTAAAAATTATTGAAAAGGTATTCAATATTTGGAAATATTGTTTGATAGGACAATTCTTAGTAAGTCTCCTTATTTCTACATGGTAAAGCATGACTCGTATAAATATGAAATTGTTTAATTTTCAAATATAATATAAATATGAAATTGTTCCATTTTTAAAGTGGAGGAACTTATAACAAGATACTTGAGCAGGTGTGGAATGTTGGAAGCAAAATAATGTTGTTAAGAAAGAGGGGTCATGGTTTGATGCTTGAAAAGATAGTACTAAGAGGTTCCATACTAAAGAAGATTTCACTACAATTGTAGATAAAGGATGTAGTTTTATATGTGGGTAGTGCAATTCGTGTTGTTGATCAAATGGACGTAGTTATTGTTACTAGACTAAGATTGACCTAGTATAGATTGTGTATTAAAAATTATATCTCTAAAAACTTAATGCATAAAGTGTATGGTTATATTAATGAAGAAACGTGTCATGATGTTGAAGTGGTTTATGTGTGGTATTGCCTACTAAGTGTAGGTTTGTAAGGAAGCAATAATAACATTGCAGATTGCACTAAGAAAAAGAAAAACATGGAGGTAAATGTTTAAGCACCATGATAAACGATAGTTTCTACATTAAATGTAAGGGAGGTCAATAGGGCCTTCAAGCAACCTGAAGTTTCTAAATTCATTAAATAAATTAAACTAGTTGTTGTGCGTCTCCTAGAAACTAAAATGACAAAATCTCAATATGATGAATTTTATAAACATTTCATTGGTTGAGAATAATGAAATTATTAATTCTTGTCTTTCAAAAATGACACTAAGAAAAAAAAACATTTGGAACACTTGTTTAAGCATTGGGTGAACTGTTATTGAACACTAAGTGGTACATCAAACACCGAGCACATTATTATAACATTGAAAAAAATATTTAGCACAAGATTTCAAAAGTTAACACTAAAAAATAACGAAACATTCAATTTTTTATTAATACACTAACCAATATACACTGAGAGCTTTGACCTTGACACACGGGTTAAAAATATTATAATAAAAAAAGCATTCTATATTATTGATAAGACTGAAATAGTTACCGGGTCCCTCATTAGAGGCCAACCTAGTTCCTGTACCAAACATTTCTTGAAATCACGAATGTTCAGTACTATTCCTTCGATCAATCTCCTCGAGCGTACAATATGGATATGTTCTATAAACATTCGAGATCCATTTCATCTTCCTCTTCCTTTTATCTTCAGCTAGACATCTTTTAACATAGGGACTTTGACAGCAATCAAGAAAAAGGAAAAGGGTAAAATGCAATTTTTGTTATGAGAGTGTGATGAAGTAGTCGAGGTAAAATATAACATAGTTCATCGTTGTTTCAAAAGCTTCAGATTTGACACAATTAACAGAATAAACTATGATCTTTGATGTAATCTTTAAGTAAATAAATGAAAATTTAAAAGGAAGAATCCTAGAACATTTTTTCTTATGATTAAATGTACTTTGACAAGTATAGGATCAATGGTTTTAATAAAAAGAAAAGGTTATTATGTGTAATATATGGACCTATAATGTATTCAGGTTTTAACCAGTAAGGGTTAAAAGTCTGAAAGTTAAATTAGGTTGAGATAAATATTGAAATACAATAGCTAAATTGTATAAATAAGTAACTCAATGCATGCTACAAATCAACAAAAAGTTTATATTCCAAATAAGGCTTATAGATTTCTACTATGAAGACCTAGAGTATTTTATTCCCTCACTGTTTTTTTCCAAATACATTTTTTTCCGACAAATTCGCATTGAATAACATTCTCAGCTTTGAATTATTTTTGCCAAGTTAAAATAGAGAAAATTATCCCAGAAAAGAAAGTTTCCAATGAGAGGGTGCTATTCTAAGAGTAAGCTTGTAAAAAAATAGGCATAAAAAAAGCACTTTAAGAATCATGAGGATAAGTGTTCGATCAATAAAAAATCAACCACAAACATCAGTGGGTCTAGCAACAAATAAAGAAGTCCCATGTAACAAGATTGATTTTTCTACAGTTACAAAATTAACCATTAATTCGATGTTCTTTGTTAAGGTTTTCGTAAAAGTTATTTGGAAATTGTTAGGTAAATTAAAAATTAAAGGTAAAGCATGATATACTATAAAGTTAGGTTTGGGTTTGATAATTTCTGAGAATCTTGATTGTAATGTTATAAAATGTAGTGTTTGTTCCATGGATTAAGTTTAAGTGGTGTCTGTTTAAGCTAAACATGCATTTATATCATACAAGTTGTTTTGTAATGAAATTATTTTATCTTTAGATAAAAAATGTCTAAATCTCTTTAAAATATTACTTCTTTTCTAATAAGATTACCTAGTTAGTTGAGAAAATTTTGTTAGAAAGTAAAAGGTGAGTGGGACATAGCCCGAAATAGGGTTGCACATTAAAACCGCAAAACCTCACTAAATCGACCCAACACATAGTTTGTAGTAGGCCTAATTTTTTTTAAGGTTTTGGTTTTTGGCCCAATTTTTTTTATATAACCCTAGCTATAAAAACACCTTTGTAGTTTCACGCTAAAATTTCTCTCTTCCCTACAAATTTATCTCCATCCTTCAATGTGTTCACTTGAGAAACCCTAAAGAAAATTATTTAATCTAATCAAATTTGTGTCATATCTATCTAAATCTAAATCTGCTACCTTGATACTCTCCTCTGACGATTTGCACTGTTCTTATGGTAGTTCTGATGATTTTTATCAACATTACCAGTAAGGTGTTTTCTCCTTTTTATTCTTTTATGTTCTAGATTATTTATTTTAGTTTCATTTATTTGGATCTATTAAATTTTTGTTGTATAATTTTTATTAATTTAGGATTTCAATATTTTTATTTTTGTATAAATCCATCAGTCAAACAGCGTGGTACAGTTCATTTTGGGTAATATTCTTTTTTCTAAACTCATAATTAATTAAGTTTTTTTTATTTGTATATTTATGTATTATAATGCTTGTCTGTGGTGATGTTTCTTTTTCTTTCTCTTTGGTTTATGGATAAAGGCATGTCTTTATTGGTTGAAATAAAAAACTGCTTGTATTGAATTAGTACAAAATTTAAAAAATAATTTTGGTTAAAATATTCATGTAGAAACATTAGATGAGGTTGTTGGTACTTACCTCTGTATCATCAAGAATTATTTATTGTTGTTTAGGTTAATTACTTGCTTTAAATACTTAGATCCTTATAGTATCTTTTATTTAATATGTTGTTACATCTGTTTAATTATTATACAAAATAATTTTTAAGCAAAAAGTTAACAGATGAAGAATTATGGTAATTGTACTTTTACCTTTAATCGTTATTCATTTGATTATTTAGTAATAGCGTTAAGTTTTAGATTATAAGAAGTCTAAAGATGTAAGAATATAACAAAGATATGTATGAGCCATAAAATTATGAAATTTTAGTTCCTTCATAACTCAGTGGTTTAGAAGAATGAAAGCTTAGACTATTGATATCTTCTTGACATTAGGCACAAGTGCGGGTATTTTCCTAAATCCTTGAGAAGAAGAATACCCGCACTTGAGGATAAGAAAGACCTGCACTTGTGCCTAATATCAGGAAGATATCATGTTATGACTTAGAAAAGATCTTCAATTTCCGTGTGCTTTTGCCTAATGGTAAGAGTGTGGAAGTAAAAATAAATGAAACTCGCAATGAAATTCTATTGAATGAGTTTGTTGATGTGGGGTGAACTGGAGCAGCGATGATTTATATTTTGTTGAGGATTTACATAACACAGAGATTCGAAACAAAATGGATCTCAGGATCTTTAAGCAGAAGTGTATTAAGCTTTTTCCCAACGTTTGACAATGTTTTTGTCATTAAAATTAATGTCCTTTAGTAGTTTACATTATGAAAAAATTCTAAGTTCTTGTTCTATGTTTTGGTTGGTAACAGGAAGAATTGAAGGAATCTAGTACATTCGAGGTTTGTATATTTATATACATTCTAATTTTTATAACAAATTAGTGCATTATACTAATATTAATACTCAGTGTGTTCTTAATTTGCTATGACAGAATATGTTGGATCTCCACGTACAGATTGGAGCTGCCTTCAAAATATACATTTGAGACAACCCTTGATGACTTGATAGTAAGTTTATATAATACATTTAACAAATCCAATTTAGTGATTTGGAAGAGGCCAAAGGCTCCAACCCCATTTGTGGAGTTGGTGTTTTCACTTCAAATCTTTGTAATATGATAAGACAATTCCCAAAATTGTAAATATGTTTTCCACCATGGTAAAGAAAGATAATAAATTAATACAAGAAAAATCAATATAGAGCTAAAACATTTTTTTAAAACTTTTTGTATGCATTACCTTGTGGAGATTTCAAGGCTTGGATTTATCATTGTTAGCTCAAAACTATATATGAGTTCAACCTGCAATATATAAGAAGTAATCTAAGATTAATTATGTTGATTATATAATCATGACAGACTCTTTAAATAGGCTTAAATGCATAACATGGTCATTTTCATAGTTGTATGGAGATTTATGCTCTCAAACCACATAATTTTATATAAAAAATTAATTAAATTATACCACAGAACAAAACTAAACATTTATAATTGAGAATACTTGTGTCTAAAAAAATTGCTTAATGTCTTTATGATAGAAATATTTATTATGATGAATATATTTTAAAAAAATGATAAAAATTATATAATATAATTTTATTATAGTAAATATTTATTAAACATATATTTTTATATGAAATCAACTCATTTAGGAAAAAAATCAATGAACGTAAAGTAGATGTATTTAGCTACATTTAGATTTTTCTTAATAGATGGAGCAAGTGATTGGCATGATTCACAAGAAACTGGGAAGATTATGAATTGGGAACAGTTGCAGGCTGCATTTTTTGACAGATATTATCCGTCCAACATGAGGTTAGATGCTCAACTCGAGTTAACATATTTCCGAAAAGAATATGATGAAGCGTTGGGTAAAAGTTGGTCGAGATTTCAGAAGTGTTTACGAAGAGTTCCCAATCATGACCTTTCAGAACAACATCAATATAAAGTTTTCTATAACGGTCTTGAGGGGAGTTCACGAAAAGATTTAGATTTGTTATGTGTTGGTGCATTTTTACGAGTTCAACCTGCTTACGCAAGAATTATTTTAGATAGAACAGTCGACAATGAAGTAGGGTGGAATACCGTAAGAACACCAGTTAAAGGGGGAGTTAATAATATCAACATGGAAGAGAAGTTCAACTTCTTAGAGAACAAGATACAAACCACATTAGAACAACAGTTGAGACAACTTATGTTAGCCGTGAAAAAAGGTTTTTCAAATAAAAGAATTGAGGTAAACGCTGCACAAGAGGTGTATGGATGTGAGTATTGTGGTGTGAACGACAACGTTTGGGAGAATTGTCAGAATAATCAAGAGTCCGTGATGTTTGTCTCCAACAGAGGAAATTTTAATTTGAATGGTAATGGATATCAGCCTAACAGAAACCATCCTGGGTTTCAATATTCAAATCCTAATGGGGCAGCCAATCCTACATACGCGTATCAGCCGCGTCCCCAAGGTAACAACTTTAATCCAAGACCTCAGAATAATTATCAAGGGGGACAAAATCAAGGAAACTATATTCAGAGACAACCTCCTCAAGAAAATTATAACGAAACCATGAACCAAAAAGCCTTACCTACTTAACCACAAGAAGGTGCGAATAACCTTCAGAAAACCGTAGAAAGCTTGATTGACCTTCACACACTATCAGCCCAAAGACAACAAGCTTCTGAATCACACATCAAAATGTTAGAGGATCAAGTTGCACAAATTTCAAAGCAATTAAATCAGCGTCCACAAGGAAGACTTCGTAGTGATACAGAAGTCCCAAAACAAACCGAAGATTGTAACGCCATAGCGTTGAAAAGTGGTAAGAAACTTCCACCACCCCCATTTCCAGTTATGAAAGAAAAAGAAGTGATAAATAAAGAAAAACCAGTAGTGGAGGAGGTAGAAAAATAAATTGAATCTAAAGTAATAGAGGTGGAGAAAATTTCAGAAGTTCAGAAGAAGAAAGATAATTTGGAGAACCGTCCTCCTCCACCTTTTCCTTCGAGAGTTCAGAAAAAGGAGATATGCTCGAATATCAGAGATTCATCAATAGGGTAAGGGGTCTCAACATAAATATTCCGTTACTTGAAGCTATTAAAGATATTCCGAAATACGTAAAGTTTTGAAGAGAGCCCTAGACAACAAAAGGCCGTATTTTGATAATGAGATGATTGGTTTACCCGAAGAGTGCAGCGCTATTTGCCAAAGTAAGTTGCCACCAAAGTTGCTTGACCCTGGGAGTTTCACAATTCCGATATCGATTGGTAAGGAGTGGCAAGGTAAAGCATTATGCGATTTGGGTGCAAGTATTAATCTTATGCCCAAATCAATCTTTGATAAGCTGAGAATAGGAGATTTGAGACCTACTTCTATGGTCTTACAAAAGGCCGATAGATCCCTCGTTCATCCGGAGGGACGAATCAAAGAAGTCCTCGTCAAGGCAGGTACTTTAGTTTTTCCCGTTAATTTTGTAATTATTGAATACGATGCAGACAGGAATGTCCCCATCATTTTGGGACGACCATTCCTGGCCACGGAGCGTACTTTGATTGATGTAGAGAACGGAGAATTGCCCATGAGAATCTAAGACAAGGAGGTAAAGTTTAATGTGTTCAGAGCTATGAAATTTCCAGATGTTCCAGGGGATTGCTTTCGAATGGATGTAGCTGAACATGCCACGCAAGAGGTATTTGATTGTTTTAATTATGATGATATCTTGCAGGACACTTTGACATTAGACTTACCTGAGATGATGGAAGAGCTTGCTGAAACAATAGCAGATCTCAATTCGGGAAACCCAAAATATAGGCGTCCTGCCTATGAACCTGTGGGAGAACCGGGGGAGATGATCATTAAAAATAAACCATCCATTGAATCTCATCCGAAGCTAGAAGAGAAACCATTGCCAGCTCATTTGAGGTATGCGTATTTGGGTACAAATAATACTTTACCTGTTATTGTTTCAGCAAATTTAACAGGTTTCCAAGAAGATAAATTGCTACGTGTACTAAGGGCGAACAAAGAGGCGATAGGTTGGACCATTGCTGATATCAAAGGCATTAGTCCATCCTATTGTCAACATACAATTATTCTTGAAGATGATAGTGCACGTTCAGTTGAAGGTCAAAGAAGATTAATGCCAGCAATGAAGGAAATAGTGAAGAAAGAAGTGATTAAGCTACTAGACGTGGGAATCATCTTTCCCATAGCTAGTAGTGAGTGGGTTAGTCCGGTTCAGTGTGTACCAAAGAAAGGAGGAATGACTACCATCCTCAATGATCAGAGTGAAGCCATCTCCACGAAAACAGTTGTTAGTTGGAGGGTGTGTATGGATTACCGCAAGTTGAACAAGGCAACCAGAAAAGACCATTTTCCTTTTTCCTTCATTGATCATTGAGGATGGTAGTCATTCCTCATTTCTTTGGTACACACTGAATTATGAATTCCATTTCAATTAATTTAGTTTTTCTTTTTAGTATGAGCTAAACATTTATTAGTGCTTGAGAACAATTAATGGGTGAATCCCAATCTTATTAAATTTCGAATGTTAAATTTGGGTTTCTGTTAAATTAAATTAGATTGGGGCTTTTACTCTTTTCTATAAATTAAGAATATTTACTGTTTTTAGCGTCATGAACTAGGAACAGGTGTTAGTATTTAGGCTATTCCAATTAGTGGCAATTGGATCATCCTGACGGAGGGTTTAAATACAGAACCATTTATTCAATCTAGGATAGAAGCTACTGATTCTGACGAACTTAGCTAATTCTAGGGCCAATGAGGTAATAAAACTTAAATATCCGAAAGTGGATCATATTTACCCTGACAGGATTAGTGACACTCTAGGATCTCCTTATAGTCCACCCTGACGGGGGTATAAGGAATTTAGAATCCCGACCATTGTAATTGACCAATTTAGCCCTTAAACAACATACGTTAGGAAATAGGATTGGGAGGATCCCTTGCGTTCTCAAGTGCTACTTCTCATACAACGTTTTACATCATTTTACTTGCGTCTTAGCTTTTATTTGCATTTTAATAATTGTCTTTCATTTACTTAGCATTAATACAAAAACCAAACAAACATATTTTCTTTATTTGCTTTCATAAGTGCAATCAATCATTAATAGTTAAGCATTGTAGTCAACCATCCCGTCCTTGGAACGAATTTGTTTTATCAACTATATTACTTGGGACAACCGTACACTTGCGGTTGTGGTTCGATTATTTATTACATTTATTTTAGATTACACAAAGGACCACCAAGTTTTTGGCGCCGCTGCCGGGGACGGTAGCGTGTGACCACGGTGTTTACCTTTAATGATAGTTGCATTTATTTTATATTATCGGTTTTACGCTTTTTGTTTGTTTATCTTTTTCAGGTTTTTAGGTTTGGTGTATGCGAAGAAGGCTATTCAAGGATCTAGAGCCAACACCTCCGATCCTTAATAATCCAGAATCGTTGATCATACTTGCTAACAAGAGAAGAAGAGAACAAGAAGCTTTAGAAGTAGAAGAGTTAGTTAACAGAATGGAGAATATCAATCTTCAGAATCAACAGAATAATGGACAAGGCCAGCTAGATGAAAATGGCCAACCGTTAGCTCCATGCATTATTCCTCAAGTTCAACCACTAAATCCTAATCCTCAAGTTCGGATAGTGATGAATCAAGATCCGTGGTTTGTTAATGGTCCACCAGAAGCTCCTTTTCGTGCTCCTGCTATAGGAGTAGGTGCTCCAAATATAGATGTTCCAAGATTTCGTCCAGACTCAGGTTTGTTAGCTCAATTCCAAAACTTTGGAAATTTTCGTTGTAGACCAGGAGAAGATCTTATCCGATCCGTCCAGAAATTTAAGCAAATATGTGATTCTTACATCACACAAGGAGTTTCAAAAGAACAGATGTACTATGCTGTGTTCGATTTTTCGTTATAGATGGAGCGAGTGAATGGCACGATACGCAAGATCCTACGAAGATAACAAACTGAGACCAATTAGAAACTGCTTTCTTTGAGAGGTTTTACCCAAGTAACATGAGGTTAGATGATCAACTTGAATTGACACATTTCCGTCAAGAGTATGATGAAACTTCGGGTAAGAGTTGGACAAGATTTCAGATGTGTTTACGAAGAGTTCCCGATCACGGCTTTACAGAACAACAACAACTAAAAATATTTTACAAAGGCCTTGATGGAGCTTCAAGAGAGAAGTTGGATTTTTTATGTGGTGCAGGTATTCTTCAAGTTCAACCCATGTATGCTAAAATCATTTTGGAAAGAACAGTCAAGAATGAAGTTGGGTGGAATTCAGTAAGAACACCGGTTAAAGGAGTGAATAATGTTAATATGGAAGAAAAATTTGCTACGCTTGAGACCAAGATTCAGAACACTATAGAGCAACAATTGAAACAACTTACATTAGCTGTAAAAGAGGGATTTTCGGGTAAGAAGGTAGCTGTGCAAGCTGCTCAAGAGGTTTACATGTGTTCGATTTGCAGGGTAGATGATCATGATGAGGAAAGTTGTCCGAATAATCAAGAACCTGTGATGTTTGTGTCCAACAGAGGGAATTTTAGTTCAAGTGGTAATGGATATCAGCCTAACAGAAACCATCCTGGGTTTCAATACTCAAATCCGAATGGGGCAGCCAATCCTACATATGCGTATCAGCCGCGTCCCCAAGGTAACAACTACAATCCAAGACCACACAACAATTATCAAGGAGGACATAATCAGGGGAATTATGTACAAAGACAAGCTCCTCAGAATACTTACGATGAAACATTGAACCAAAAAGCCATACCTGCCCATCCACAAGAAGGAGTAGTTACCCTTCAGAAAACAGTTGAAAGTTTAATTGCTCTTCAAACACAAGCTATGGAATGTCAACAAGCATCTGAAGCAAATATGAAATTAATACAGAATCAAATGGAGCAATTTGCAAAACACCTCAATCAGCGTCCACAAGGGCAACTCCGTAGTGACACAGAAAATACGAGACAACATGAAGATTGCAAAGCTGTGACATTAAGAAGTGGTAAGAACCTTCTTCCACCTCCTTTTCCCGTTATGAAAGAGAAAGAAGTTCCAAGAAAAGAAAAGGAAGTGGGTGAGAAAGAGAAGGAAAAAGATAGTGAGGCCAAGTGAGATTCCAAAGAAGAAAGATGATATTGTGATCAATCGCCCTCCACCACCGTTTCCATCTCGAGTTCAGAAAAAGGGTGATTTGGGTGATTTTCAGAAATTCTTTAATAGAGTGAAGGGTCTAAGTATTAATATTCTGTTACTAGAGGCTATTCGAGATATTCCTAAGTACACGAAGTTTTTGAAGAGGGCCCTCACTAACAAAAGGCCTTATTGTGATAATGAGATGATTGGTCTTCCTGAAGAATGTAGCGCGATTTTCCAGAGTAAATTACCTCCAAAGTTAGTTGATCCTGGGAGATTCACGATTCCGATATCGATTGGGGAAGAATGGAAAGGAAAAGAGCTATGTGATTTGGGTGCAAGCATCAATTTGATGCCCAAATCGATCTTTGATAAGCTAAAAATTGGAGAAGCAAGACCCACCTCTATGGTCTTGCAAATGGCGGACAAGTCTCTTGCACATCCTGAAGGCCGAATTGAGGATGTCCTCGTTAAGGCAGGTACACTTATATTTCCCGTTGATTTCGTAATACTTGAGTACAATGCAGATAGAAATGTCCCCATTATTTTGGGTAGACCATTCCTAGCTACAGGGCGTACATTAATCGATGTAGAGAACGGCGAATTAACGATGAGGATACAAGACGAGGAAGTCAAATTCAATGTATTTCGAGCTATGAAATTTTCAGATTCTCAGGAAGATTGCTTCAGAATGGATGTAGTTGAGCAAGCATCGGAAGAGGTATTTAATTGTTTAAATTTTGATGATATTTTGCATGCTGCTTTAACATTAGACTTGCCTGAGATGATGGAAGAGCTTGCCGAAACAGTGGCAGCTCTCAATACTGAAAATCCGAAGTATAGGCGTCTTGCCTATGAACCTGTTAGAGAACCGGGGGAGATTGTTCCTAAAGAGAAGCCTTCAATTGAATCTCCTCCGGAATTGGAAGAAAAACCGTTACCAGCACACTTGAGGTATGCGTATTTAGGTACTAATGAAACTCTACCTGTTATTGTTTCAGCTAATTTAACAGGTCCTCAAGAAGATAAAATGTTGCGTGTGTTGAGAGCCAACAAAGAAGTAATAGGTTGGACAATTGCTGACATCAAAGGCATTAGTCCATCCTATTGTCAACACAAAATTATACTAGAAGATAACAACGCACGCTCAGTTGAAGTTCAAAGGAGATTGATGCCCGTTATGAAGGATGTAGTGAAGAAAGAGGTGATCAAGCTTTTAGATGCGGGGATTATCTATCCCATTTCGAGTAGTGAATGGGTGAGCCCAGTTCAGTGTGTACCGAAGAAAGGAGGAATGATAACAGTTCTGAATGATAAACATGAAGCGATTCCTTCAAGAACGGTAGTTGGATGGAGAGTTTGCATGGATTACAGAAAGCTGAACAAGGCCACCAGAAAAGATCATTTCCCTTTGCCCTTCATCGATCAAATGTTAGATAAATTAGCTGGAAGAGAGTACTATTGCTTCTTGGATGGTTACTCCGGGTACAATCAGATTTACGTGGTTCCAGAAGATCAACATAAAACTACCTTTACATGCCCATTTGGTACTTTTGCATATCGTAGAATACCATTTGGGTTGTGTAATGCTCCCTCTACTTTTCAAAGGTGTATGATGGCCATCTTCTGGGACATGATAGATAATTTCCTTGAAGTGTTTATGGACGATTTATCCGTGTTTGGTGATGATTTTGATATATGTTTAGACAACTTGGAGAAAGTGTTAGTAAGATGTAAGGAAACAGATTTGGTGCTCAACTGGGAGAAGTGTCATTTTATGGTTCGCGAAGGTATTGTTCTGGGTCACAAAGTTTCAAGTGCTGGGTTAGAGGTTGATAGAGCAAAGATAGAGGTAATTAAAACTCTTCCCCTCCTGTTTCTGTAAAGGGGTAAGGAGTTTTCTTGGCCATGCTGGCTTTTATAGGCGTTTTATTAAGGATTTTTCTAAGATTGCTAAACCGTTATGCAACTTACTCTAAAAGGATTCCAAATTCCTTTTTGATGAAGCTTGTTTAGCGGCCTTCCAAGCATAAGGAAAAGCTTATTTCTGCTCCTATAGTGTTACCTCCAGATTGGAATTTACCGTTTGAGGTTATGTGTGATGCGAGTGATTTGTGTATGGGAGCTGTATTGGGACAGAGAAAAGAGAAGGTTTTTCATTCGATTTACTATGCTAGTAAAACTTTTAGTGGTGCTCAGATTAATTACACAGTTACAGAAAAGGAGTTGCTAGCGGTTGTATATTCATTTGATAAATTTCGCTCTTATGTTCTTGGAGCGAAAGTTATTGTTTATACAAATCATTCCGTGATCAGATTTCTTATAGAAAAGAAAGATGCGAAACCAAGGTTAATCAAATGGGTGTTATTGCTTCAAGAGTTCGATTTAGAGATCAAAGATAGAAAGGGTTGTGAGAATCAGGTGGCAGATCATCTATCGCGTTTAGAGGGTTCAGAGATAAATAGTGGTACTGAAGCAGTTAGAAAAGAGTTTCCTGATGAGAGTTTATTTGTTGTTCGAGATTATGAAGCTCCGTGGTATGCAGATATTGCGAATTTAGTGGTGAGTGGTGTTTTTCCTGAAGGTTCTACATATTAAGAAAGAAAGAGGTTAGCTCATCGTGTTAGACAGTTCTTTTGGGAGGATCCGTCCCTCTACAAAGTTTGTGCTGACCAAATGATACGAAGATGTGTAGCAAGGGAGGAGACTGAAGCCATTATAGCTGGATGCCATGATTCACTATATGGAGGACATTTCAAGGGAGATAGAACTGCTGCAAAGGTATTCCAATCAGGTTTTTACTGGCCTTCTCTTGTTAAAGATTGTCACGAGTATGTTAAGAAATGCACGAGATGCCAGTTTACCGGAAACATATCAAAGAGGGATGAGATGCCACGTAATAATGTGCTAGAAGTTGAAATATTCGATGTTTGGGGTATAGACTTTATGGGTCCTTTCGTTCCTTCAAATGGTAACCTCTACATCTTATTAGCTGTTGATTATGTGTCTAAGTGGGTAGAAGCGGTGGATTTACCTACCAATGATTCACAAGTGGTGATTAAGTTCTTAAAATCACATATTTTCAATAGACATGGCACACCTAGAGTGATTATTAGCGATGGGGGATCTCATTTCGTTAATAAATATCTGAAGACTGTTCTAGAGAAGTATGGAGTAAGACACCGTGTATCTACTACATATCATCCACAATCCAATGGTCAAGCTGAAGTTTCGAATCGTGAAGTCAAGTCAATTCTAGAGAAAACCGTTGGTCCTACAAGAAAAGATTGGTCAATGAAGTTAGATGATGCGTTGTGGGCCTATCGTACTGCGTTCAAAACTCCAGTTGGTGCATCTTCTGATCGTATGGTGTATGGTAAGGCTTGTCATTTACCTTTAGAACTTGAAATGGTTGCCTATTGGGCGATTAAGCAGTTGAACTTAGATCCTATCTTAGCCGGAAAGAATCGTATGATGAAGCTTAACGAACTTGACGAATTCCGATTGCATGCTTATGAAAATGCCAAACTTTACAAAGAAAACACGAAGAAATGGCATGACAATCGGATTCGTACAAAGAACTTTGAAGTGGGGCAAAGAGTATTGAAGTATAACTCAAAGTTCAGCAATTATCCGGGTAAGTTAAGATCTAAGTGGTCAGGTCCATACATTGTGACCAAAGTTACACCTCATGGGGCGATAGAAATAGAACATCCGCTAGAGAACCGTACTTTCATGGTAAACGGTCACCGATTGAAGATATACCATGGAGGTGAAGATACCAACCGCTCGGAAGATCCACATCCCGGGGAGGTCATGTATCTCCTCGAAACTCCTTAAGAGCGTGAGGTAACCCGTCAAGCTTAACGACGTTAAACAAAAGCCAATTCTTTGTATATTAGTTGAGTTTTTAAATTTTTGCGATTTAGAATAATTCAATTTTCTTAAATTTAGTGTTTATTATTAAGAAATGAGGAAGGGTAGTTGTTTTTGATGATTTCAGGGGTAAAAAGGTCACGAGTTTGGGGTCGATAAGGCGAAAATAGGAGAAAAATAGGTTGGATGTCCAGGAGAAACTAGGTACCCGGTTTCGCAAAAACCGGGAACCCGGTTTTGGAGCTGGTACCAACCTTATACACGCAACACTTGGCGTCTTGGTTCACGACACAGCGTCGGAACCGGGTACCCGGATTTTCGAAACCGGGAACCCGGTTTTGGTGCCGTAACTTTTGAAAATCTCTGACCCAGCGTCTTGGTGGCTTGCGTTTTGCTGCGTTTTGATTCGCGCCATCGACACAAAACCGGGAACCCACATTTGGCAAAACCGGGTACCCGGTTTCGGAGCTTTAATCTTCCAAAATCTCTGACCCGGCGTTTTGAGAACCTGCGTTTTGGCGCGTTTTGTCTCGCGCCATCGAGAAAAACAGGGTACCCGCATTCCACAAAACCGGAAACCCGGTTTCGGCGAGTAAAAGTTCTGACCCCGCGTCTTGGGGTCCAACGTTTTGGTGCGTCTCAAGGTAAAAAAAAAAAAAAAATCAAGTAATTTTTCCGCGCCGTCACAGCGACGCGGAACCGGGTACCCGGATTCTCGAAACCGGGAACCAGGTTTTGAAGCTGTGATGTCGGTTGTTACACTACAGCAGGTCGCTGATTTACCGACGACAACTTAAATAAAGTTATGGACGTTTTTCTATGAAGACCCAAGATGTCCAACTTAAATGAAGAGTCAACTAAGCCACTTATGACTTGATTAAGTGGAACATACTTGTCCAAACGCTTTTAGGGGTATAAAAATCTGTTTTTAGCCTCAAAACAAAACACTTATCACTATATAGAGTTGTGAAAACATGGAAAAAAATTGGGAGCAAGGAGAAGCAATAACACACACTTTCATTCACTTTATTTCCATATTAAATAATGTAATTTTTTTCCCCTTTATTTATTGGAATTAAAAATTAATTAAATTTACTTTCTTTCTCTAAGCAAAGGTGAAGATATTTTAGCTTGATATTTCATATGTATGAACCCTAGCTTTCATTTAGGATTATTTTTCCATAAAATTTGGAATTGCAAGCATACTTATGTTTCATGTAGTTATTTTTCTCGATCACATATTAAGTTGTGATAGATTAAAGTACCCCCGGGCTAGGAGAGTTTAGTGTTTAGAAAATAAATTATAAATGTTTCGTTGAGTTTGAAAATCGGGATAACTAAACTAGCTAGATAAACAATTTAGGATTTGAACTTAGATGTTAGCTAATTTTGTCGGGTTAATCGAAAGAGGTTTCTAGGATTAAGTAGTATCCCCTACTACCCAGGAGAAACTTTTGGTATACCATAGAATTTTGGTTAGCAAGTAAAATTCCCAATTTATCCTTTAATCAAAGAATTGTCCTAAAGCATGCTAGTGGTGAGTACGCAATCTTGAGATATTCCTCTAGACATCGTATCTTGTCTGACTTTTGTGAATAATAAATTGTGTGAAAAATAGAAGTCAAAAGCCCTATTTATAATTATAAAATCGGACTTGGACCTTAGGCTAATAATTAAATAAAATAATAAAGGACCAAGCCCATTATCTTATCCCAAAATTCCGAAACTGCTGCACCACCTCCACTGAAATGGCTCTAACCGACTCGTTTCAAGCCCGATTGACCTTATTCTAGTTGCTAAAGTTCAGTAACTCAATGGGGCACGTTTTCATTTCACAAGTCAGTAGCTAAATCGACTCTTAGGTGACTCAAAATCAGCAATCTTTGGAAACTTTCCAGATTTGCAGCTCTAAAATCTCAATTCTTTCGGGATTTGTCTTCATGACTTGACTCCATATCACGATCTTTGACTTTATCCTCGGACACCTCTCCTAGCTTGTATTCAAAACCTAGGAAATTTTAACTAAAATACACAATATTACGCGCAAAAGCTTAATAAATCAAAAAATACTAAAATTGAAGGAGAGAAATTTGAATATTGCATATTATTACTAAAAGTCTATTAAAATAGTCAGATAATCACCTAATTAAATGTCTCCTAAGCATATAAATATAGAACAAAAGAGGAGACATCAATATGTAGGTAATTTAAATATGTCCATAGTGAATGTTTTTGTTGATCACTTTGGAGAAGTTAGAGCATTTATCGGTGAAGTACTGAAACCACTTGATTCAGTCACCGCGATTATTGGTCATAGTTTTCGAAATATATCCTTTTGATTTGGATATTGCTTGAAATCAGTGATGCTTGATAAGTGACGGAAGTCAATTAGGAGTTGAGATTAAGAAGTTATGCTAATGCCTCCAATGTGGCTCGAACTAGTCCGACACAAGTAAAAACGAGTTAGGCTATTTTACTCCATCTAAGTACGCCCATTTGGACCCAAACGTTTTTAGGATGCTATATAAGTGTTTTAGAAGCTCATAACATACAAACACAATTTTCGAGAGCTAAAAAATGCTGGAGTCAGCAACAAGACGTAAGAAGAAGGGTTCCACCATTCTTTACCATTCCAAATCTGTTTCCGAATTCCGATTAGTGTGAAAACACTAATTATCCCTTACATTTATAAACATCTAATTAGTTAACTTTGAGAGTTACTAAAAGTACTGAAAAATATTTCTCCCATATTCAAATCGTTTAGTAGTTTAAATTGCAATTCAATCTTAGATTTTACTTTTCGTTCTTTATGAACAATCCTAGTTAATTTTTATTTACTGCACTTTTGTTTTTATAATCATAAACCCATCAAATATATTTAGTCAATTACTTTTATTCGAATCTTAATCTACCATACTTGTAAGCAAAATCATGTTAACTTTCACAGTGCATGTGGAAACGATAACCCCTTCATATATTAATTATTACTTTTCAATATCCCGTACACTTGCGAGGAGTAAACCTTTCCTATACTATATACTTATTTATCACACTCTTGGGTATTACAATAACCGACACCACTGCAATTAGAGATGATTTTTTTGTTACGTCTATAGATCCTAGGATCTTGGATGATACTAGACACCATCATGAAGCTAAGAAATTACAAGCTAAGGACGAACACAAGTCAAGTCGCAGAGGAGCCAAAAGTTTCTCTAAAAGCTCAACAAAAATTGTCGAAAAAAGGTCTACACCAATTTTGGAAATTCACGCTAGATAATTTTGAGGATTTTGATCATGAAAAAACATCTCAATGTATATATTTTAGTCTAGGTTGCGTGATAATAAAAGGTTTTGAAAATCAAAGTTGAAATGAGAAAGTTATGGACATTTTTCTATGAAGGCCCAAGATGTCCAACTTCAACAAAGAGTCCACTAAGACACTTATGACTTGTTTAAGTCGGCCCAAATTGTCCAAACGTCTTTACGGGTATAAAATCTATTTTTAGCCTCAAAACAACCACTTATCATTGTATAGAGTTGTGAAAAGATGGACAATGATTTAGATCAACGAGAAGCAATAACACACACCTTCTTTAACTTTATTTCCATATTAAATAATGTAATTTTATTTTTTCCCTTTATTTCTTGAAATTATGAATTAATTATATTTTCTTTCTTTCTCTAAGCATGAGCTGAAGATATTTTAGCTTGATATTTCATTTGTATGAACTCTATCTTTCATTTAGGATTATATTCCATGAAATTTGTAATTGCATGCATAGTTATGTTTCATGTAGTTATTTTTTTTATCACATATTGAGTTGTGATAGATTAAAGTGCCCCCGGGCTCGGAGAGTTTAGTGTTTAGAAAATAAATTATAAATGTTTAGTTGAGTTTGAGAATCGGGAGATCTAATCTAGCTAGATAAATAATTTAGGATTTGAATATAGATATTAGCTAATTTAGTTGGATTAATCGGAAGAGGTTTCTACGATTAGGCAGTATCCCCTACTACCCAGGAGCAACTTATAGAATTTTGGTTAGCAAGTGAAATTCTCAATTTATCCTTTAATCAAGTAATGGTCCTAAAGCATGCTAGTGGTGACTACTCAATCTTGAGATATTCCTCTATACATCGCATGTTAAGCTTTATTGTTTTAGTTCTTTGATTTTGTTTTAGTAATCTTTAGTCATGTGCTTCCTAGTAGTACTTAATCTCTCAAAAAAAATTAAAATTGTTTTTGTTTTAGTTGTAGTTTTTCCAAACGAAATCTATATTAGAATTAAATCACGCGTTTAACTTCTACTTCCCTGTTAAGACAGTAACTTATCACTTTTTATTACTTATGACAACTCGTACACTTGGACGGAGTCTTCAACAAATGTTAATTTTTATATCACACCTCGTATAAAAAAAGAATCATTGTGCACTATAGTTCCCTCAGGTTTTGAATCTATATCATAGTTTAGTTAGAAGGTTATTTTTAACTCATTGATCCCACTGGCCAGATGTTTAATTGAAATATATGCATTTTTAAGCATGTGTTAGTTATATCTAATAGAAAGTGATCTTTTCTAGTTATTCGATATAAAGGGACCGTTTAATTTTCATGGATGGAGAGGATAAATATATGTCCTTGATGCAATTGAATAGTGTAACACAATGGGAGGATGTGCGTCCATTGCAATAGAATAAGTTTTCGCAACAAGAAATCTTTGCGGGCTCCTTTATAACATTTGTCATGTATCACCATATATGTAAGCATTTTTATGTTAAGGTCAAGTAATATTGTTACCAATTCATCTATGAAGGAGTATAAAACCATTAATATATGAATTGTAAAGCATTAATATTAAACTGAAATATTGGTTTTAATAATACCGTATTGTAACCCTTAATTTATTAGCAATGGTATATTATTATTTTTATATGCATGATTTTAATCTATATAAACACATTGTTATGAGAACTTGATTTTCGGAACCCTTATCGTAATCCGTGTCTTTTAAATGTATAATTTAACGGTAAGTTAAAAGGTACCTTTATATTCACATAAGTGTTGTGGGTGCATGCCCAAAATTTGTGTGACATGGTATATACCCATAATCCGTGTGACATAAGTATATCACACGCCCTGAAAATGCTATCATTGAGGATTAAACAAGGAAGAAGTTCAAGGGTAAATTTACATGTAATATAGTGGGTATATGCCACTATAGATAATCAGGTTTTTATTTTAGACTCTCACATATTAACTCTAGTTTTTATTGAGTTTGTGAAGTTATTGACCTACTTTATTTGGGGTTCACATAATGCGTAATGGTTAATGTGTAGGTATTTACATATTAATTGTTGTTTAGAGGTCCTTGGTCAGTAACAATTATGGGTTTTGAACATAGACACTCATCATAAAAACTAATTTTGTAATAAAAACTATAACAAGATGTGTAATATATTGCAAAACTAAGTGTAAATAATTGTATCCTTGCATATGACAATAAAAAAGGAAACATTCTAAATCATTTGCGTCCATAGGCTTAAAAATATCCAAAAGTATTAAAGTTCATTAAAAAATTGCAAGCTGGTAATAAACATTGCTACAAGATATCTAATCTATTACAAAAACAAGCGTAAACAATTTATCCTTACACATGACGATAAAAAGGGCATATTTTTTAAATATTTTCCTCGCATAGGCTAACAAAAATCCATTATATTACAAAATCAGTAAAAGTAATTCGAGCCTTGCCCACCTTCCAATATGGGGAGAAGATAGACAATGATCTATATCGCAATTAACTTTGTTATCAAATTGCGTTATAAGTATCTTGAAATTCTATGTGAGATACCCAGCACTCCAACTACATGGACCTTTGTTATCAAATTTAACTATAGGTCCCTTAAATATTTATGGAGGTATAAACCCCATAAAAAGAAAGTGGCTAAAAGCCTACCACAAAAATGGGTAAAACCCACCATTGAAACTGTAGACCTTTGTTTTAAAATGTCACTATCGATACCTGAAAATCTATATCACATACAAAAGTGGGTATAACCCCCACCTCTACAATTGCAAGGAAATTTGTTATCAAATTGCACTACAAGTCCCTGAAAATTCTATATCACATACATAAAATCGGGTACATATTAACATAATCAGCATACATACCATTTTGCATAAATTACTACCTATATATAAATAAAATATACACAACACACACATATCTATACCCAATACTAAACGATATAAACATACAACAACAAAAATTACATAAAACTATATAAATAATTACTTTGTGAATAAGTTCAAATACCAAATACACAAAGTACTAATTCATACAATATTACAAATAATTAGGGTTAATAAAAACACTCTATATCAACCAGTAAAGGATAAAAAAATTAGGTGCTAATCAATAATTTCAGAAAAAAATATTTCTAGTGAACTAAAAAACTCGAAATGACAAAAATATTTTTCTCTTTGAATATAATATTTTACTTGTCATAAAAAAGAGTGTTATTGTTAAGTGGGCTAGATAAAAAATAAGCCCAAATCACATAATTGTAAAGTAGACATCATTTTTTTAATCTTTTTTCTCAATTTAGTTTGTACATGACCAATCCATAATACAATGTCCTTATAACATAACACTTACACACACTCGTACATCTTAAAAAAAAATTAACCTAAAAAATAAAGACGCCGCCTAAATCCAAACTCTTCGTTCAGGGTTTCCTTCTGTATAGCCTCCTGGATTAGGAAGACATTGTTAGCTTTTCAATAGCAAGCAATATAGATGCCAATTTCTTAATGGTACTTACTTACTTGTTTAATACTTGGAAAACTTATTCTGGACCAATCTTTTTTTTATCATTTTGTGTGCATTGTATCAGGTTCCACTGATAAATACATAGGGAAAAGTACAAGATTGATTCGTGAAATGTTAAATTATGCACATGATTATCAAGTAAGAAAGGACACATTAGATGTTTATTATAGGCACACTTTTGATATATGATAATTATTTACAACTTGTTGTTGTCCATCCAGACTTGCATAAACTTTATAAATAAGATTGATGTGATTGGTGGGCGTTAAGTCAGTGAAAGAACAATTGCTTACCTTGAAATCTAGAGAATTCGAATAGAGGTCGGAAAGGTATGTCGATTAAATTAAAAAATAAATTAGTACTTTACATGTTTAGATAAATAATATTGGTATATATATCAAAGAAGAAATGATATAGTGGTCCAGGGTCTTCTTTGTCTAGGTAGATTAGATAGAAGATCCGAGATACCTTTACCTGACGAGCAATAAGGATTGAAAAGTCTCAAGATTCATTCTGTTTTGAAATTTATACTTGTCGAGGTACTACACTAATATTTTTTATTAAGTTACTTCGTGAATCATCAAAGTATTTATTAGAAACTGGTTTGTGCACAAGGTTCCAATGGAGCCGATTTTCGTAATATTCGTAGGTAAATTGGTATAGAAGCTTCGTATAAAGTTTGATTATGTCATCCATCAAGATTTCGTGAAGGTCAAATTTAATTATCGGTTCTATTAATAGTGAAATTAACATAAAAAATATATTTCAAGAAACGATCATTTGTATTTTTATTTTTGTACATGCATATCATAAGTGTTATTCAATTTACAGGAAAATATAGTTGGTCATGACATTTCGAATAGAAATAATATTCATTATAATTAACCTGGTAAGTCTATTGATTTTGCTATTTTTCTATATATGAGATTAGATTTTTTTGACCCATTATAATTTGTTGATTCAATTAGTTGTGATAGTTAATAACAACTGGTCAACCATTGATGATTAAATTATATTTCTAAACATGGTAAATTTTAGTTTGACAATGGACATGTTCAAATTGGATTAGAGGAGTAAAAGAAATTATTTTCGTTATGCTATTATATTAAAAGAAGATATATCCAATCTAATTGCCGGGGGAGGAAATAACATCATGTAGATACAATTTAAAACCTGACACATTATTAAAGATTATGTAGATAAATATTGAATGGGCGTAAAGAATAAAATGCCAAATATGTGCAGATAGATTCAGTTACATACTAGCATAAAAGTGGAATCTATTAGGAATAATATAACAATTTTAGACTTGTACCTGCAATAAAATTCGTACAAGTACTATGCTACCAAAACGTGAAGCTTCGAGAAAGCATTAATTAACATTATCGGCCCCACCTTCAACTAACATACCGAGTAAACCTTGAACTGCAGTTGTAGATATATCTGAAGCCCAACCAGGGTCAAATGAACTAGAGAAAATATTGAGTGGAAAACAAGCTGCATCGAAAGTGTGAGTGGAAAAATACAGCTTGTTTTCCACTCACACTTCTCTCTAGTTCATTTGACCCTGGTTGGGCTTCAGGCACATATGCAACTACATTTTAAGGTTTACTCGGTATGTTAGTTGAAGTTGGGCCGATAATGTTAATCAATGATTTCTCGAAGCTTCATGTTTTGGTAGCACAAAACTTGTACGCATTTTATTGCAGGTACAAGTCTAAAATTGTTATATTATTACTAGTAAATTCCATTTCTAGACTATTACCTATGGCCTAAAAACATTTATAATGAATCTATCTGCACATTTTTAGGTTTAGTATGTAACTTAATCTATCTGTACATATTTGGCATGTTTTTTGTTTCTAGATCCTAAAACGTTTATCTAACAAAGTTGGAAGTATTTGTTAGGGTACTTGTTATCACGTTTCATTTTTAGTTGATTGACTTGTTTTAACATTGTAAAAACCTTGTGAATGAATATAACATTTGCATATTTTGTACCTGTAATATATACATATCAATCATGACTGTCTATAGTTAAATATGAGTTACATTTGTGAAATAAATATATAGGACATCTAATATACTAACAATAGTTAAATAATTTACATGTGGAGAATTATGTTAAGTCTTCTCCTTAACATCCCACTCAAGATCATCAGAGAATTATTTAGCCACTAGACTCGATCATATCTCTTATGGTCAAAAGCTTCATATATGTTTGAGAACCGGTTTTTTAGCTCCTACTATGAATTGTTGGATTAACACAGTAATTAGTAGAAATGTGCAAGAGATAGATATTCATTTGCATGATCAAAACAGTCATCATCGATTACCTAAAATGGTTTACTTTAGTAAAACTTTAACCTCATTGAAGCTATATAACACATGGTTTGAAGAATATAGTGAGATAAATCTAGTTAATGAATCATGTGCAGAAAATTAAATCAAAAGGGAAAAAAGTGAGTAATGTTTAATTTTATTTATTTTAGTGTTGTTTGTGATTTTAATTTATTAATTTATTATTTATTAGAATTTAATCAAATATCTTAGCTCAATGTTATGTATTATGCAAAAATTTCTAAGTTTACGAACTTTGTAACGCTGAACTAACGAGCTATATACATCTTTGTTTTTTATTAGGTCATCGTGGAAAACTCGAACAAGGCAGGAAGTTAAAAAAATTCACTTATATTACCTTATTGTTACGGAAATTGCACAATTTCTTTTAACTAATTTACCAATTGATTTTAATGTAAGAGAAAGAGGGTCACAACTAGTGTAAATTTTTTAAAACTTCTTTTGATGTGTAAATTTTTTCAACTCGGGAAATATTTTATCTATTTTCAGATTTTGTCAATTATTCAATTGATTCTCGTCATTTTATGTCTAACTTGGAAAACTCTTATTTTTTTAATATATGATGTTTTCCTGTATTTATAAAGCTATTTTTTTTAATACAATGAAGTTTTTAAGACCATAGAAAATGACCTATTACATGTTCAAAACATCTATTAATTTCGACGTGAATATTCTCCTACGAGCTTTCCATTCGCAGCTGTTCATTATAAGGACTCCCCAAATGTCAATGAATGATGAATAACCACTTGATTGCCTAAGTCTCGATCGTGCTAAACAATGAGCACATACATTTACTTCTCGATAAATACCTTTAATTTTGAATGAGGCATTATTTTCCAACAACACCAGAATCCCATCAAACCAAAAAGCCGCTAAACCTCTTCCCCACTCCACATGATTAATTGTATGACCTCATGGGAATCCACTTTAACCCATAGCTCTCTCACTCCCAAATCCATAACCGTTTGGAGTCCCTTGTAAATAACATTAACTCCAAGACTACCGCAAAGTATCCCCTAATATTCATGGTAAAAACATTCATCCAATTGCCCTCCTTGACCCTCAAGACACCACATGCACCTCCTTTCCCTTGATCCTTGCTCCAAGTCCTATATATGTTTAGTTTATATCCATTAATCGGTTTATTCCACCCAATCCATTCCACATGATCATTATGCTTAACAGTTTTCTTCCGATGTCATCACCACTCTTACAAATAATTGATGGCAAACCATTTCGCCTTTTTAATTAAATTTTCTCCACCCAGGAATGGCCCATTATTAAACACCGTCTCATTGTGTTCCTTCCAATCCACAACTACTAAAGAGGTGAAAAACACATTCCAACTCAGCGTTCTCGCCTAGATTTTTACTCTACCACATCACGTCACTCAGCCTCCTAGACGTGTCTCGAGATTGAAGGTGAAGTCACCCGGGCTGTTGTAGCGCCTCCTGGTTACTGTACGCCTCTTCTGGAACCCTACCACTGTTAACAACCCTACTGCCGCTGATGATGGATGTGCTTTCCTCATGTTTGGACCCCTAAATGTTGTAAAATTGTAGTCACAGGTCCCTACCCAAATCTCAATTGTATGTTCTTTAATATGGCGATAGAGTACCTCACCGAAAACTGCAATTTCTGTAGCAAATTTGGCTTACGTTGGTATCCGCTCCTGACCCGCTGATTAACTATCTCCAGAGTCCGGCCCAACCCGCTCTCGTGTAATAGAAACCCCTCCATCTCTATACTGACCCCACTAAAGCTTCTTTTTAACAACTTCGAATATGTTCCTACACTTTCATAGTCCTAGAACAAATCAATAACTCTATCCTCGTCTGCCCCACACCATAGACAAATACTCGATACCTCCATCCCTCGCTTCGCTAATTTTGAACCAGTGGCCTATATTTTTCGGATTACTCTCTGGTGGCTGGTAGGGTGTGATAATATAATGATAATAAAGATACGAACTATCACCCTAACCAATCATGTTACTTACTACAAGTATCACAGGTCGTACGTAAGTTTTGATGATAAGTTAGATTTGTTCACAAGGAATTAGTGTGTTATACGTATGAAATAAAAGAAAGTGTAGTAAGAATTAGCTCGTGGAATTAGAAGACAATAAAAGTAAATATGAATAATGTTGGAGAGAATATGATCAAATTAAAGACTAATGCAATAAATAAAAATGTAAGAATAAGATGAGAGATATAGCTTAGGTTTTCTTTTATGCCCTTATCCTTCTATTTCTTCTAAAAAGTATAAGGGTGATTAAAACTCTTAAAGAAAGTAGCCATAATTCTATATTCCTCCAACCCCCTTCCGAGTAGACTTTAGGTGGCGACCTAACAATTATCAGGGGACTTGGGTAAGGGGACCCTTCAGAATGATCGGTGGTTAATCTCAAACCCTAATGACTATCTAGTTAGGCAAGCTTGTTATGATCACCACATTACACTTGACGTTTGTGTGGTGTTTCAACATCAAGACACCCCTTCCGGGTGAACATCCAACTGCTATAATGGGGTAGTCTATACTCGTTCACTAGCAAGAACTACAATCAATACACCAAAGCTCAATCGATTTAAAACGTTTTTCTCCAAACCAACTTAGAGGATAATAGAATTTAAAAATTATACGTATGCAAAACCCAAGCTATGGGAAAACTAGTTCATTATTGAAAGAAATAAACTAAAATAAAGATACATACTGTCAAAATGCTTCTCTTAATGATACTAATAATTAAGCAAGGACATGTTGACAATGATAAGAGGGTGTATTTATAGGATTTTTCTAACCCTAGGTCGAAATTTTGTAGTGGAAAACAAGTAATTTGAGTCAAATTCCAACTCAAATTCGTTTCCTAAAATATAGGTCAGGAAAAACATCACTCACTGTTTTTGTCATATATCCTTCGTTATTGGGCCGATTTTTTCCCACTTTCCTTCACAATATTAAGAATATCTCTAAGAAAGAGTTTCAAAAGTTGTACCGAACATGTGATTTATGTCTAATAAAAGAGTATATTTTTGTTCATGCATATAATAATGTGCTATTTAACTTACATGAAAATAATAGTTGGTCATGATATTTCAAGAAAAGAGAACATTTATTGGATGTGTAGCTTCTTTCATTGATTTCCTATACAAGGTATGTTTCTAGAGTTGGTCCATCTAATTTTTCTGTTTCTTTAATGATGTGATTGGATTTTCTTACCTTATTGTACTTTGTTGGTTCATATTACTCACTTGTGATGCTTAATAAAAAATGGTCAACCCTTAATGTTTAATTTATTGTTCTGAAGATGGTCTGTTCAATTATGATTCAAGGAGTAAAAGAAAGTATTTGTGTTAAGGTATTATCCTAATTGAAGATCTCCAATCTAATTCCATTGGGATAATTAAACATCATGTAGACACTATTTAACGTATAACACACTATTAAAGATTATTTAGAAAAATACTGAATGGGCGTAAAGAATAACAAGTTTAGCATGTAAACTGAAACTGAACATATTTAGCATATTTTATGTTTGTAGATCGTAAATCTTTTTAAGTAATTTTTAGAAGTCACCATATATAAAGACAATATAAAAGAAGTATATTAACGATGTTGGTCATAGATTGGATCAATAATTCTTCTAGCAAGACTAGGAAGTGGGGAATGTTTTGTTTTAATAGGAGAAGACTCATTTTGTGGGGTTTTTGGAGGTTCAAATAAAGCCTAGAATGCAATTACTACCCCTTTCAGCATCACCAGGATAAAGAAAAGGGGAGATCATAAGGGTTAATATATGGCTATCAGACATGGTTACCATTTTGTATAACCAGGATAAAATTACAAATGAAATTAAGAAAAAAAATTACCGACAATAATATTGATGATACAACACATTAAATTGTTATGTATTTAACAAAAAATATCAATCCGAGACAAAAACCTTAGCTAATGACCTTGTAATATACCATTGTATATTATCATGTTGTTTGCAATATAACTTATGGTTATCTTTTTCAGAAGGCTGCTTAACCTGATACACACAGATTAATTGTGGACTTAATCTTTTGGTTCCATCATAGTTAAAAGTTATAATCTAATAACGGCTTTGAAAGATTTTATACACGAGCATGGGACTTTTCTCGATGGAAAAAAAGGAAAAGTTAGATGTTACTACTGTAACAAGGTTATGAGCATTGGCTTTAATCGATTTAGATACCATGTAACTGGCATTCATGAAGATGTTGTCAGTTGTAAGAATGTACCTACACTTGTTAAGGATGTTTGTCAAAATGAGCTACTTGAGAATAGAGATAATTAGTGAAGGAAGATGAGAAGCTTCAGACTCCTCTAAAGAGAAATAGAGTGCTTACTCATGCGTCCGTATCAGGGACTAAGATTTTGGCAGGAGAGATCAAAGTGGGTTGTAGAATCTTGTTAGAGGAATGTGTAGATAATTTAATTAGGTCCATAGTGAATGTTTTTGTTGATCACGTTGGAGAAGTTAGAGTGTCTATCGGAGAAGTACTAAAACCACTTGATTCAGTCACCACGTTTATTGGTCATAGTTTTCAAAATATATCCTTTGATTTGGATATTACTTGAAGATAGTGATGCTTGAGATGCGACGGAAGTCAGTTAGGATTTGAGATCAAGAAGTAATTCTAATGCGTCCACTGTGGCTCGAACTAGTCCGACAATAAGTAAAAACGAGTTGGGCTATTTTACGCCATCTAAATAAGCCCATTTGGACCCAAACGTTTTTAGGATGCTATATAAGTGTTTTAGAAGTTAATTAAATATGACTACAAAATTTTGGAGAGCTAAAAAGTGCTGGAGTCAGCAGCAAGACGTAAGAAGAAGGAGAAGAAGGGTTCCACCATTCTTTACCATTCCAAATCCGTTTCCAAATCTGTTTCCAGATTTCGACCTGTGTGAAAAGACTAATTATCCCTTACATTTATATACATGTAATTAGTTGAATTTGAGAGTTTAAATTCAAATTCCATCTTAGATTTTACTTTTCGTTATTTATCAACAATCCTAATTAATCCTTATTTATCACACTTTTCTTTTTATAATCATAAACCCATCAAATATATTTAGACAATTACTCTTATTCGAAACTCAATCTACCATTCTTGTAAACACAATCATCTTAACTTTCATAGTCCATGTGGAGACAATAACCCCTTCATATATTTATTATTACTTTTCAATATCCCGTACACTTGCGGATAGTAAACTTTTCCTATACTATATATTTCTTTATCACACTCTTGGGTATTACAATCACCAACACCACTGCTAGAGGTGGCACTAATCCTGCTCAGAGAGTCTCTGAGCAGAAACGTCTCCAAGCATGAAAGTCTATGAGAATGAGAATTATGTAAGAGTGCAAATGTATTCGATTTAACAAGTGGGTATGCATATATAATGCATAAAAAGGGAATGATTGAGTACATATTAGAATGTAAACTCAAATTCTTATACAGTTATTTGTTTGGTTAGTGAGGAGAAAGCAAAAAGCTTAGTCTTAATTGTTCAAATTTATATCCTACCTTACCATAAGCCTACGTTATAATAAGAAAACCTTAAGTTTATTAGATATGTGCTTTTATTAAAATGAGTGAAAAGGAGGTTAGTAAGTAGGTCATTAAAATGTCATGCATTTGTCGAGGATCACCCTATACAAACCACTTTAAGATTTGTATTTTAGTCTTCCTCTTTGTATTGTGAAGTTAATCGTTTTTTACATTATAATATTATGAGTTTTTAAAGGAAAAGTATTTTTGTAGATTAATTTTTAGAGTATGAATTTATGTGAAGTTGTTTGTTCATTACTTGAGATTATAACATGATTCCTCCTTGGAAAACATTTGAACATTAGGCCTAGTTAGTGTTTACTTTGTCGAGACGACAAAGATTTGAGTTGGGGGTCCTGATGTCTCGCATTTTGTGATCAATTTATCCCTTTATTTTGCATGATATGAGTTTGTAGCAAATCTTGGATATATATGTTTTTTTGGTGAAATTAGAGATGATTTTTGTGTTAAGTGTATAGATCCTTGGACCATGGATGATAATAGACACCATTATGAAGCTAAGAATTTACAAGCTAAGGACGCAAACGAGTCAATTCACGGAGGAGCCAAAACTTTCTCTAGAAGCTCAACAAATATTGTCGACAAAACGTTTACACCAAAATTGGAAATTCACGCTATATAATTTTGAGGATTTTGATCAGGAAATAACATCTCAATTTATATTTTTGTGTCTAGCTTGCCTGATAATAAAAGGTTTACTAATCAGAGTTGAAATGAGAAAGTTATGGACATTTTTCTATGAAGACCCAAGATGTCCTACTTCAACAAAGAGTCTACTAAGCCACTTATGACTTTATTAAGTGGAACCAACTTGTCCAAACATGTTTAGGGGTATAAAAATCTGTTTTTAGCCTCAAAACAAAACACTTATCACTGTATAGAGTTGTAAAAACATGGACAAAGATTGGGAGCAAGGAGAAGCAATAACACACACCTTCTTTCACTTTATTTCCATATTAAATAATGTAATTTTATTCTTTCCCTTTATTTATTAGAATTATGAATTAATTATATTTTCTTTCTTTCTCTAAGCAAAGCTGAAGATATTTTACCTTGATATTTAATATGTATGAATCCTAGCTTTCATGTAGTTATTTTTCTTGATCACATATTGAGTTGTGATAGATTAAAGTACCCCCAGGCTAGGAGAGTTTAGTGTTTAGAAAATATATTTTAAATGTTTAGTTGAGTTTTTAATCAGAATATCTAAACTAGCTAGATAACCAATTTAGGATTTGAACTTGGATGTTAGCTAATTTTGTCGGATTAATCGAAAGAGGTTTCTAGGATTAAGTAGTATCACCTACTACCCAGGAGCAACTTTTGGTATACCTTAGAATTTTGGTTAGCAAGTGAAATTTGCAATTTATCCTTTAATCAAAGAATTGTCCTAAATCATGCTAGTGGGGAATACGCAATCTTGAGATATTCCTCTATACATCGTATCTTAAGCTTTATTATTTTAGTTCTTTGATTTTGTTTTAGTAATCCTTAGTTTTGTGTTTCCTTGTAGTACTTAATCTCTAAAAAACAGATCAAAAATCATTTTTGTTTTAGTTTTAGTTTTTTCCAATGATATCTAAATTAAAATTAAAATCACGCGTTAACTTCTACTTCCCTATGGTGACAGTAACTTATTACTTTTTATTACTTATGACAACTTGTACTCTTGCACGAAGTCTTCAACAAATGTTAATTTTTATATCACGCCTCATAAAAAATACAATCATTCATACTTGCACTATAGTTCTCTCAATTTTTGAAACTATAAAACAGTTTAGTTAGAAGGTTATTTAAAACTCATTGATCCCACTGGCCAAATGTTTAATTGGAATATATGCATTTTTAAGCATGTGTTATTATATCTTATAGAAAGTGATCTTTTCTAGTTATTCGATATAAAAGGACCATTTTATTTTCATGGATGGAGAGGATAAATATCTGTCCTTGATGCACTTGAATAGTGTAACATAATGGGAGGATGTGCGTCTATTGTAACAGAATAAGATTTCACAACAAGACATATTTGCGGGTTCCTTTATAATATTTGTCATGTATCACCATATATGTAAGCATTTTTGATGTTGAGGTCATGTCATATTGTTACCAATTCATCTATGAAGGGGTATAAAACCATGAATCAATGAATTGTAAAGCTTTAATATTAAACCGATATGTTGGTTTTAATAATACCGTATTGTAACCCTTAATGTATTAACAATGATATATTATTATTTTTAAATGCATGATTTTAATCTATATGAACACATTGTTATGAGATCTTGATTTTCGGAACCATTATCGTAATCCTTGTCTTTTTAATGTATAATTTACCGGTAAGTTAAAAGATACCTTTATATTCACATAAGTGTTGTGGGTGCATGCCCAAAGTTGTGTGACATGGTATATACCCTTAATCCGTGTGACATAAGTATATAACATGCCCTGAAAATGCTATCATTAAGGATTAAACAAGGAAGATGTTAAAGGGTATATTTACATGTAATACAGTGAGTATATGCCACTATAGATAATCAGGTTTTTAGTTTAGACTCTCACATATTATTTTGAGTTTTTATTGAGTTTATAAAGTGATTAACTTAGTTTATTTGGGGTTTACATAATGCGTAATGGTTAATGTGTAGGTATTTACATATTAAATGTTGTTTAGAGGTCCTTGGTCAGTAGAATTATGGGTTTTAAATATCAACGCTCATCATAAAAATCAATTTTGTAATAAAAACTACAACAAGATGTGTAATATATTGCAAAACTATGTGTAAATAATTGTATCCTTGCACCTGATAATAAAAAAGGAAACATTCTTAATCATTTGTGTCCGTATGGCTTTAAAATATCCAAAAGTATTAAAGTTTATTAAAAAATTCCAAGCTGGTAATAAACACTGCTACAGGATATCTAATCCATTACAAAAATAAGGGTAAATAATTTATCCTTACACATGACGATAAAAAAGGGCATATTTTTTAACTATTTTCCTCGCATAGGCTAACAAAAGTCCATTATATTACAAAATCAGTAAAAGTAATTCGAGCCTTGCCCACCTTCCAATATGGGGAAAAGATAGACAATGATCTATATCGTAATTAACTTTGTTATCAAATTGCGTTATAAGTATCTTGGAATTCTATGTGAGATACCCAGCACTCCAACTACATGGACCTTTGTTATCAAATTTAACTATAGGTCCCTTAAAGATTTATGGACGTATAAACCCCATAAAAAAAAAGTGGCTAAAAGCCTACCACATAAATGGGTAAAACCCACCATTAAAACTGTAGACCTTTGTTTTAAAATGTCACTAACGACACCTGAAAATCTATGTCACATACAAAAGTGGGTATAACCCCCACCTCTACAATTGCAAGGTATTCTGTTATCAAATAGCACTAGAAATCCCTGAAAATTCTATATCACATACATAAAATCGGGTACAAATTAACATAATCAGCATACATACCATTATGCATAAATTACTACCTATATATACATAAAATATACACAACACACACATATCTATACCCAATACTAACAGATATAAATATACAACCCGAAAAATACATAAAACTATATAAATAATTACTTTGTGAATAAGTTCATATACTACATACACGACCGTACTAATTTATACAATATCACAAATAATTAGGGTTAATAAAATCACTCTATATCAACCAATAAAGGATAAAAAATTAGGTGCTACTGAATAATTTTAGAAAAAAATATTTCTAGTGAACTAAAACACTCTGAATGGCCAAACTATTTTACTATTTGAATATAATATTTTACTTGTCATAAAAAGAGAGTGTTATTGCTAAGTGGGCTAGATAAAAGATAAGCCCAAATCACATAATTGTAAAGTAGACATCATTTTTTTTATCTTTTTTACTAAATTTAGGTTGTACATGACCAATCCATAATACACCTACCTTATAATATAACACTTACACACACTGGTACATCTTAAAAAAATTTAACCTAAAAAATAAAGACGCCGCCTAAATCCAACCTCTTCGTTCTGGGTTTCCTTCTGTATAGCCTCCTGGATTAGGAAGACATTGTTAGCCTGTCAATAGCAAGCAATATAGATGCCAATTTCTTAAGGGTACTTACTTACTTGTTTAATACTTGGAAAAATTATTTTGGACCAATCTTTTTTTTTTGTCATTTGGTGTGCATTGTATCAGGTTCCACTGATAAATACATAGGGAAAAGTACAAGATTGATTCGTGAAATGTTAAATTATGCACATGATTATCAAGTAAGAAAGGACACATTAGATGTTTATTATAGGCACCCTATTGATATATGATAATTATTTACATCTTGTTGTTCTTGTCCATCCAGACTTGAATAATCTTTATAGATTAGATTGATTTGATTGGTGGGTGTTAATTCAGTGAAATCTATAGAATTTGAATGGAGGTGGGAAAGGTACCTCAATTAAATTAAAAAATAAATTAGTACTTTACATGTTTAGATAAATAATATTGGTATATATATCAAAGAAGAAATGATGTAGTGGTCCCAGGTATTCTTTGTCTAGGTAGATTAGATAGGAACATCGAGATACCTTTACCTGACGAGCAATAAAAATTGAAAAGTCTCAAGATTTATTCCCTTTTGAAATTTAAACTTATCGAGGTACTACACTAATATTTTTTATTAAGTTACCTCGACAAAGTATTTATTAGAAACTAGTTTGTGCACAAGGTTCCAATGGAGCCGATTTTCGTAATACTTGTACGTAAATTGGTATAGAAGCTTCGTGCAAAGTTTGATTATGTCATCCATCAAGATTTCGTGAAGGTGAAATTTAATTATCGGTTCGATTAATAGTGCAATTAACATAAAAAATATATTTCAAGAAACGATCATTTGTATTTTTATTTTTGTACACGCATATCATAAGTGTTATTCAATTTACAGGAAAATATAGTTGGTAATGACATTTCAAAAAGAAATAATATTCATTATAATTAACCTAGTGAGTCTATTGATTTTACAATTTTTCTATATATGTAATTCGATTTTTTTGACTCATTGTAATATGTTGATTCAATTAGTTGTGATGATTAATAACAACTGGTCAACCATTGATGATTAAATTATTGTTCTAAACATAAACATGGTAAATTTTAGTTTGACGATAGTGTTCAAATTGGATTAGAGGAGTAACAGAAATTATTTTCGTTATGCTATTATATTAAAAGAAGACATATCCAATCTAATTGTTGGTGGAGGATATAACATCATGTAGATATAATTTAAAACCTGACACATTATTAAAGATTATGTAGATAGATATTGAATGGGCGTAAAGAATAAAATGCCAACTATGTGCAGATAGATTTAGTTACATACTAAACCTAAATATGTGCATATAGATTCATTGAAATTATTCTTAGGCCATATGTAACAGCCTAAATGTGGAATTTATTAGGAATAATATAACAATTTTAGACTTGTACCTGCAATAATAAAATGCGTACAAGTTCTGTGCTACCGAAACGTGAACCTTCGAGAAAGCATTAATTAACATTATCGGCCCCACCTTCAACTAAGATACCGAGTAAACCTTGAACCACAGTTGTAGATATACCTGAAACCCAACCAATGTCAAATGAACTAGAGAAAATTGTGAGTGGAAAACAAGCTGCATCGAAAGTGTGAGTGGAAAAATACAACTTGTTTTCCACTCACACTTTTCTCTAGTTCATTTGACCTGTTTGGGCTTCAGGCTTACTCGGTATGTTAGTTGAAGGTGGGGCCGATAATGTTAATTAATGTTTTCTCGAAGCTTCACGTTTTGTTATATTATTCCTAGTAAATTCCATTTCTAAACTATTACCTATGGCCTAAAAACATTTATAATGAATCTATCTGCACATTTTTAGGTTTAGTATATAACTGAATCTATCTGCACATATTTGGCATATTTTTTGTTTCTAGATCGTAAAACGTTTAGCTAACAAAGTTGGAAGTATTTGTTAGGGTATTGTTATCACGTTTCATTTTTAGTTGCTTGCCTTGTTTTAAAATTGGTAAAAACCTTGTGACTGAATATAACATTTGCATATTTTGTACCTGTAATATATACATATCAATCATAATTGTATATAGTTAAGTATGAGTTACAGCTGTGAAATAAAGATATATGACATCCAATATACTAACAATAGTTAAATAATTAACATGTGGAGAAGTATGTTAAGTCTTCTCCTTAACATCCCACTCAAGATAATAAGAGAATTATTTAGCCACTAGACTCGATCATATCTCTTATGGTCAAAAACGTCATATATGTTGAGAATTGGTTTTTTAGCTCCTACTATGAATCGTTGGACTAACACAGTAATTAGTAAAAATGTGCAAGAGATTGATATTCATTTGCATGATCAAAACAGTCACCATCGATTACCTAAAGTGGTTTACTTTAGTAAAACTTTAACCTCATTAAAGCTATATAACACATGGTTTGAAGAATCTAGTGAGATAAATCTAGTTAATGAATCATGTGAAGAAAATTAAATCAAAAGGGAAAAAAGTGAGTAATGCTTAATTTTTTTTATTTTAGTGTTATTTGTGATTTTAATTTATTAATTTATTATTTATTAGAATTTAATCACATATCTTAGCTAAATGTTATATATTATGCAAAAATTGCTAAGTTTACGAACTTTGTAACGCTAAACTAACGAGCTGTATACATCTGTGTTTTTTATTAGGTCATTGTGCAAAACTCGAACAAGGCAAGAAGGTAAAAAAATTCACTTATATTACCTTATTTTTAAGGAATTGCACAATTTCTTTTAACTAATTTACCAATTGATTTTAAAGTAAGAGAAAGAGGGTCACATTTAGTGTAAATTTTTTTAAAACTTCTTTTGATGTGTAAATTTTTTTCAACTCGGGAAATATTTTATTTATTTTCAGATTTTGTCAACTATTCAATTGATTCTCGTCATTTTATGTCTAACTTGGAAAACTCTTATTGTTTTAATATACCATGTTTTCTTTTATTTGTAAAGCTAGCTGTTTCAATACAATGAAGGTTTTAAGACCATAGAAAACAACCTATTACATGTTCAAAACATCTATTAATTCCGACGTGAATATTCTCCTACGAGCTTTCCATTCGAAGCTGTTTATTATAAGAACTCCCCAAATGTCAATGAATGATGAATAACCACTTGATTGCCTAAGTCTCGATCATTCTAAACAATGGAAACATACATTTACTTCTCGATAAATACCTTTTATTTTGAACGAGGCATTATTTTCCAACAACACCATAATCCCATCAATCCAAAAAGCCGTTGAACCTCTTCGCCACTCCACATGCTTTATCGTGCTTATGACCTCATGGGAATACACTTTCACTACTATCTCTCTCACTCCCAAATCCGTAACAGTTTGGAGTCCCTCGTAAATAGCATTAACTCCGAGACTACCGCTGAGTATCCCCTAATATTCATGGTAAAAACTTTCATCTAATTGCCCTCCTTGTCCCTTAAGACACCACATGCACCTCCTTTCACTTGATCCTTGCTCCAACTCCTATCTATGTTTAGTTTATATCCATGAATCGGTTAATTCAACCCAATCCATTCCACGTGATCATTATGCTTAACGGTTTTCTTACGATGCCATCACCACTCTTTAAAATAATTAACGGCAAACCATTTCGCCTTTTTAATTATATTTTCTCCACCCGGGAATGGCCCATTATTAAACACCGTCTCATTGTGTTCCTTCCAATCCACAACTACTAAAGAGGCGAAAAATACATTCCAACTCAGCATTCTCGCCTAGATTATTATTCTACCACATCACATCACTCAGCCTCCTAGAACTGTCTCGAGATTGCAGGTGAAGTCACCCGGGCTGTTATAGCGCCTCCTGGTTACTGTACGCCTCTTCTGGAACCCTACCACTGTTCACAACCCTACTGCCACTGATGATGGATGTGATTTCCTCATGCTTGGACCCCTAAATGTTGTAAAATTGTAGCCACAAGTCCCTACCCAAATCTCTATTGTATGTTCTTCAATATGGCGAAAGAGTACCTCATCTAAAACTGCAATTTCTGTAGCAAATTTGGCTTACGTTGGCTTATGTTGGCACCCGCTCCCGACCCGCCGATCTTCTATCCACAAAGTCTGCCCCAACCCGCTCTCATGTAATAGAAACCCTTCCATCTCTATACTGACCCACTAAATCTTCTTTTTAACAACTTCGAACATGTTCCTACACTTTCACAGTCCCAGAACAAATCTATAACTCTATCCTCGTCTACCCCGCACCATAGACAAATAATCAATACCTCCATCACTCACTTCGCTAATTTTTTACCAGTGGCCAATATTTTTCGGATTGCTCTCTGGTGGTTGGTAGGGTGTGATAATATAATGATAATAAAGATACGAACTATCACCCTAGCCAATCATGTTACTCACTACAAGTATCACAGGTCGTATGTAAGTTTTGATGATAAGTTAGATTTGTTCACAAGCAATTAGTGTGTTATACATATGAATTAAAAGAAAGTGTAGTAAGAATTAGCTCGTGGAATTAGAAGTCAATAAAAGTAAATATGAATAATGATGGAGAGAATATGATCAAATTAAAGACTAATGCAATAATAAAAATGTAAAAATAAGATGGGAGATATAGCTTAGGTTTGCTTGTATGCCCTTATCCTTCTATTTCTTCTAAAAAATATAAGGGTGATTAAAACTCTTAAAGTAAGTAGCCATAATTCTATATTTCTCCTAACCCCTTCCGAGTAGACTTAGGTGGCGACCTATCATTTACCAGGCGACTTGGGTAAAGGCACCCTGCAGAATGATCGGTGGTTATCAAACCCTAATAACTATCTAATTAGGAAAGCCTGTTATGATCACCACATTACACTAGACGGTTATGTGGTTTTTAAACATCAAGACACCACTTCCGGGTGAACATCCAACTGCAATTAATGGGGTAGTCTATACTCATGCACTAGCAAGAATTACAGTCAATACACCAAAGCACATAAGACAAATATAAAGGTTAAAAAGCTCAATCAATTTAAAACGTTTTTCTCCAAACCAACTTAGATAGAGGACAATAGAATTCAAAAATTATACGTATGCAAAACCCAAGCTATGGGAAAACTAGTTCATTATTGAAAGAAATAAACTAAAATAAAGATACACACTGTCAAAATGCTTCTCTTAATGATACTACTTGAGACTAAGGACTAATAATTAAGCAAAGACATGTTTACAATGATAAGAGGGTGTATTTATAAGAGTTTTATAACCCTAGGTCGAAATCTTGGAGTGGAAAGCAAGTAATTTGAGTCCAAGTCCAGCTCAAATTCGTTTCCTAAAATATAGGTCAGGATAAACATTACTCACTGTTTTTGTCATATATCCTTCGTTATTGGGCCGATTTTTTGCCACTTTCCCTTACAATATTAAGAATATCTCCAAGAAAGAGCTTCAAAAGTTGTACCGAACATGTGATTTATGTCTAATAAAAGATTATATTTTTGTTCATGCATATAATAATGTGCTATTTAATTTACAGGAAAATAATTGTTCGTCATGATATTTTAAGAAAAAAGAACATTTATTTGATGTGTAGCTTTTCTTTCATTGATTTCCTATACAAGGTATGTTTCTAGAGTTGGTCCATCTAATTTTTCTATTTCTTTAATGATGGGATTGGATTTTCTTACCTTATTGTAATTTTTTGGTTCATATTGCTCACTTGTGATGTTTAATAAAAAATGGTCAACCCTTAATATTTAACTTATTGTTCTGAAGATGGTAAATTTTAGTTTTCAAGTGGTCTGTTCAATTATGATTAAAGGAGTAAAAGCAAGTATTTATGTTATGGTATTATCCTAATTGAAGATATCCAATCTAATTCCATTGGGATAATTAAACATCATGTAAACACAATTTAACATCTAACACACTATTAAAGATTATTCAGAAAAATATTGAATGGGCGTAAAGAATAACAAGTTTAGTATGTAAACTAAAACTGAACATATTTAGCATATTTTTCGTTTGTAGGTCATAAATCTTTTTAAGTAATTTTTAGAAGTCACCATATATAAACACAATATAAAATTAGTATATTAACTATGGTGATCATAGATTGGATCAATAATTCTTCTAGCAAGACTAGGAAGTGGGGAAAGTTTTGTTTTAATAGGAGAAGACTCATTTTGTGGGGTTTTTGGAGGTTCAAATGAAGCCTAGAATGCAATTACTACCCCTTTCAGCATCACGAGGATAAAGAAAATGGGAGATCATAAGGTTAATATATGGCTATCAGATATGGTTCAGGTGGGTCATAGAGTGTTAGAAAATAATACGATAAATAAGAGGAACCACGAAACTGCAAGTGTACAGTTGTCCCAAGTAATATATGATAATCAAGTTTGTTTTCAGGGACGGATTAGGTTCAAACTAAATATTAATCAAGTAGTAAGAATAATTGCTTAACAGAAAAATAAAATAAAAGATTTTTGTTTGGTTTTCTAAATTAAAAGATGCAAATAAAATAAAGACTAAAATTAAATTAACTAGAAAGAAAAAAAGAAAATAAATTGACTAACTTCAGATAAGAGAGATACTTGAGTCTCGCAAGGAATCCACCTAATCAATATAATCTATGCTATGTTTATGGGTAGAACTGGAATTATAATATTAGTCGGGACTTTAATGTCTCCTAGCCCCCTGTCCGGTGGACCTAGGAGCTATCCTAAAGTACTATAAACCCCTGTATGGGCGAATATGTCTCTTTGGATGATATGAATTTACCTCTTTGGCTATGTAGTTAGTTAAGCATGTCGGTCAATAGCGGACATTACACGGGTATTACCTAGGTCTGTATTCAAACATCCCTGTCTAATGATCACTTCGCCACTAAAGTCGATAGCCCAAATACTAAAAGCTATTTCTAGTTGTTCCAAAAATAAATAGTGATAAAAACAAAGTAATATCCAATATATAAGACTCAATTCAATTTAAATAATAAGAATCCCAAATTCAAAACATAGATTAATTAATTAAGGTTCATCCATTTAATGCGATTTTCAGGTATATGGAAATTTAGCTTATGATAAAATTAAAGACTGAAAATAAATAAAAGGAATTCATGTTCAAATACAGAAGATAAATTGATAACCTAAAGGTTAGGATGACTGTTGATGGAAAAACATGATTCCTCCAACACTAACTTCTCCATGCCTTCTTGCTTTTACTTGAAAACCTTAAGCCTCTTATGTAATTCTATGAAGTGTGTGAAAAGAGGAGGCTACGGGGTGTATTTATAGGTGTTCGAAATCCCTAATTCATTTTTACTTGGAGTGGAAGACAAGTCAAGAACTCTTTAATTCATAACCCTAAAATCTATGAAAGGTAAGATTCTGATGCATCTTTATTTTGGTCATATCTCCTTCAATACTTATCTGTTTGACTCGTTTTTTATATCTAAATCACTTGTCTCGAAAATATCTATCCATTGGTCCAGACCATTCTCTCAAATTCATATCCAATATTAAGTTATGAGCTCGTCTTTGAACGTGGCTGGATTTTCAAATTTATTTGACAGCTTTATCTTTTTCTTCTTTGCATATATCTTTCCTTAATCTTCTTATTTCCATGTATATCTCTTTCCTTTACTTCTTAGACTTGACTTGGTCTCTAATTAATTACCATATATCTTTTTAAGTTTCACAATAAATAAATAATTAAACCACATATGCTTTAAAAATTAATAAATTAATAATTCAAGACTAGAAATAAGAAAGTGCACTCTAAAATTAGAAACTCGTATAAAATACTTCCTAACACACTACAAATACTCTAAGACTTTAATTCTCACTTCTCCTCCTTGTATTGGTCTTTCATGAAATTCAAGAACCTACTAACTTTGTACTAAAAATAATCAAATTAATGCACAAAACCTCTAAAAATGCAAATAGTCTAATTCAAAGGGGAGAAAGTGTAATATGATTAAATAAGCCTAAAATTCTATCAAAGAAGTCAAATATTCACCTAAAAGGATGTCTCAAAAGGGCTAATATTTAGAAGGAATAGAGAGACATCAGGTTACCATTTCGTATCACCAGGATAAAATTACACATGAAATTAAGAACAAAAATTAAAGAGGAAATCTCTGAGGCAAAGAGGCTTCGTCATCCCTTCCATACAACAATCCGACAACAATATTGATGATACAACACATTAAATTGTTATGTATTTAACAAAAAAAATCAATCCGAGACAAAAACCTTAGCTAATGACCTTGTAATATACCATTGTACATTATCATGTTGTTTGCAATATAACTTATGGTTATCTTTTTCTGCAGGCTGCTTAACCTGATACAAACAGATTTATTGTGGACTTAATCTTTTTGTTCCATCATAGTTAAAAGTCATAATCTAATAAAGGCTTTGAAAGATATTATACGCGAGCATGGGACTCTTCTCGATGGAAAGAAAGGAAAAGTTCGATGTCACTATTGTGACAAGGTTATGAGCATTGGCTTTAATCGACATAGATACCATGTAGCTAGCATTCATGAAAATGTTGTCAATTGTAAGAATGTACATACACATGTTAAGGATGTTTGTCTAAATGAGCTAATCGAGAATAGAGATAATTAGGCAAGGAAGATGAGAAGCTTCAGACTCCTCTAAAGAGAAAGAGAGTGCTTACTCATGCGTCCACATCAGGGACTAAGATTTTTGCAGGAGAGATCAAAGTGGGTTGTAGAATCTTGTTAGAGGAATGTTTAAATTATTTAAATCGGTCCATAGTGAATGTTTTTGTTGATCACGTTAGAGAAGTTAGAGTGTTTATCGGTGAAGTACTAAAACCACTTGATTTAGTCACCACGATTATTGGTCATAGTTTTTGAAATATTTCCTTTTGATTTGAATATTACTTGAAGTTAGTGATACTTGAGAAGTGACGGAAGTCAATTAGGAGTTGAGATCAAGAAGTAATGCTAATTCCTCCATTGTGGCTCGAACTAGTCCGACAATAAGTAAACACGAGTTGGGCTATTTTACTCCATCTAAATAGGCCCATTTGGACACGAACGTTTTTAGGATGCTATATAAGTGTTTTAGAAACTCATAAAATATGATTACACAATTTTGAAGAGCTAAAAAACAATGGAGTCAGCAGCAAGACGTAAGAAGAAGGAGAAGAAGGGTTCCACCATTCTTTACCATTCCAAATCTGTTTCCAAATCCGTTTCCAGATTCCGACTAGTGTGAAAAGACTAATTATCCCTTACATTTATAAACATGTAATTAGTTGACTTTGAGAGTTACTATAAATACTCAATATATATCTCTCACTTATTCAAATCGTTTAGTAGTTTAAATTGAAATTCCATCTTAGAGTTTACTTTTCGTTCTTTATCAACAATCCTAGTTAATCCTTATTTACCACACTTTTCTTTTTATAATAAAAAACCCATCAAATATATTTAGTCAATTACTTTTATTCGAAACTCAATCTACCATTCTTGTAAACACAATCATCTTAACTTTCATAGTCCATGTGGAGACAATAACCCCTTCATATATTTATTATTACTTTTCAATATCACGTACACTTGCGGGTACTAAACCTTTCCTATACTATATTCTTATTTATCACAGTCTTGGGTATTACAATCACCAACAACACTACCAGAGGTTGTACTAATCCTGCTCAGAGAGTCTCTGAGCGGAAACGTCTCCCAGCATGAAAGTCTATGAGAATGAGAATTATGTAAGAGTGAAAATGTATTCGATTTAACAAGTGGGTGTGCATAAATAAAGCATAAAAAGGGAATGATTGAGTACATAATAGAGTGTAAACTCAAATTCTTAGACAATTATTTGTTTGGTTAGTAAGGAGAGAGCCAACAGCTCGGTCTTAATTGATCAAATATATATCCTACCTTACCATAAGCCTACGTTATACTAAAATAACCTTTAGTTTATTAGATATGTGCTTTAATTAAAACGGGTGAAAGGAGGTTAGTAAGTATGTCATTAAAATGTCATGCATTTGTCGAGGATCACCCTATACAAACCACTTTAAGATTGGTATTTTAGTCTCCCTTTTTGTATTATGAAGATAATCATTTTTTACATTATTATATTATGATTTTTTAAATAAAAATTACTTTTGTGGATTAATTTTTAGAGTATGAAAATATGTGAGGTTATTTGTTCATTACTTGAGATTATAACATGTTTCCTCCTTGGAAAACATTTGAACATAAGGCCTAGTTTGTGTTTACTTTGTCGAGACGACAAAGATTTGAGTTGGGGGTCCTGATGTCTCACATTTTGTGATCAATGTAGAGACTCATGAAACAAACTTTAGGGAAATGTTTTAGAAATATTTTGGGATTTATCCCTTTATTTTGCATGATATGAGTTTGTAGCAAATCTTGGATATATATTTTTTTTTGGTAGAATTAGAGATGATTTGTGTGTTAAGTGTATAGATCCTTGAACCATGGATGATAATATACACACTTATGAAGCTAAGAATTTACAAGCTAAGGAAGAAAACGAGACAAGTCGCGGAGGAGCCAAAAGTTTCTCTAGAAGCTCAACAAATATTGTCGACACAACGTCTACACTACATCTTGTAAATGAACAATTATGCAAAGTATTTAACAAAATTGTTTTCCACACTAATAGTGAATTTGCCTAGTAAAGTGCGTTCAATGAAATTTAAATATTGTTTTAGAATTTGAGTATTTGTTAATAAAATACTAAAATACTATACAATATGCAAGGGCCAAAACTTAATAGTGTTAGCGTGCATTTCATTGACATGTGTAATCTCCATTATATAGGATTAGTTTGATTACAGATAGATATAAAACACTTAGTTATGTAGTTTAGTTGAGTCCTTATGTGTGGAAAGGAGAAGTCAAAAAAATGAAATTACATGTTTTCAATTAAAAGAAGTTGGCATAACTATATTGCAGGCTACTTTCGAGGTAACCATGTAGAAAAGGCTTTCTTGGTCTTCAAGGTATGACATGACATGCTCTTTTTTGACTTAAATTATATGAATTGATAATTGATTTAATTGTAGATTGTTATATGTGAAAACAAAGATGATCCAGATTTAGTGGAAATTGTCTACTCAGACTTAAACTGCCTTGCTCCTAAGAAATGTATCTCAACATCTATAGTCAACTTCTATATTTAGCAACTTCTATATATACTCAATCAAGTTAATTTTTTGATTATTTCTGAAAAAATAATTTAAAACAAAGTATGGGCAGGTATTTACAACGAATATTGAGCAATTAAAAGCAAAAGCAAGCATATGAGTTTAATATTTTTAACACATATATCTACGAGAAACTGAAAAAACCTATGGTATTAAATATTAATTACAATTTATCAAAGTAAGCTTATTATAATAATTATAATTAATTTTTGAATCTTTTTAATTATAGAATGATGATTAAGCTTCATTTGGTATTGTCAAGTTCAGAAGATGTTGGGAAGGTGTCAAGTTATTCGAGAAATCATACGTCATACTACTAATAAATGAACAGTAAGTTACATTATTTTTCTTGTTTTTCTCTTTATATAATAATAATAATTATAATTGATTGATTATTTATTTTGTAGAATACCGTGGAGCTTGGTGATTATATGTATACATGATAAAGAAGAACCAATTTTACTTCATCTGGATTCACTTGATGGTCACCCCACTGAGGTTATATTTGGAAATATAAAAAGGTAATTTCAAGTGCATCCTTATAACCCTCGAAGTTATATCTAATTAATCTATTAATGGTCCTATGCAGGTTTTTGGTACGAGAGTGGAACTTTCTCAAAAACCAAGAATCAAATATTAATATAGATTTTTTTTCTAAGAATTCATGAGATAAGAAGTGAGATACATACATACAAACATACTTTTCTCTCTGATTCACGCATTAATTGCTTATTTGTATGGATATTTAACTTGTCTATATGGTGGTTAACAGGTTCCACAACATACAAATGATTATGATTGTGGATTGTTTGTTCTTTACCGTATTCAACGATTTATGGAAACAGCTCTTGAAGGGGTAAAGAAAGATTTACCAAATGTAATTATTCATTTCCTTTACAATACTTTCTATTCTTTCATTAACTCTGTCTTTTGTTTCATTCTTAGCTTGGTCACATTCAGGTAAAGTTAGCGAGCACCATCTGATTGTTAATGTGAGAGATTAGGGGAAGCCTAACCTGCAGTAATAGAACCATATTTGGATCTGCCCATCACAAAGATTGTCAAGAAGTGGATGGTCTCTATCTCATCGGAAGTAGGATTCTGCTTCAATGCAAAAAACTTCTCCAAAAGCTAGAGTTGTTCAACGTATTTAACTAAATAGCTTCAAAATCAACTAGGGATACAAACTTTCAATTAAAATTAGTTTTGCTCACTTTAAATGCAATGTATATGTATTCGATGTTTTTTTTCACTAAATATTAATTACCATTTAATTTTCAATTAATTGCTAGCGACAATCATCGATACTACCAAATATCAGTTCACAAGTTAAAATTTTAACCAAACACGTGTTGAAATTCGTACCTAAATAAGTACGTAATATACGACAATCTTGAGCATATATCTTAGCAACCCGGTATCACAACTTACATTACATAATTTCAAATATCAATTTTTATATTGTTCTACTTTTCTGATATTACACAATCTCATATGCGTATGACCGAAAAAAATATGATTTGTAGTCATTATACACACATGTATAATAAAGTGTAGAATAAAACTGATATTCCATTAAATCAAGAATTGAGTTACAGTAAAGACAGGTAATATAAAAACAAAACCTAATATTACTATTGAGACTTGTATTACAATAAGGGATCTTATAGACTTGTAACACGATGTGAAACTAACTCTAATTCTAAACTAATTGGATGTACTTTAGGTCAAATTAGTTTAGAAAAATGATTGTATGTTGGTGGATATTTCATATAACATTTTTTTTTAACTGATGAAGAGGCAAAAGAAGCAAAATTTCATAGTGATGATGGAGTTTGGTTAGCCTACAACATTCCAAGATTTTAGTGACAGGACAAGATTGGTCCTAAAAACATAGTAATATTAGGGACTACTAAAATAAGTAGTCGCTAATAAGTGGATTTTTTAAAGTAAATTTATTTTTAGTTAAACTTGTTTGTATAATACACAAATTTCGTTGTTGGAAGCGTTTAACACATGAACCGTGATACGCAGAGAATAGCTATCTGGGGAGGGGATGCCGTGTGAGTTTGTAGGGCCCATACTTGCGACTTTCTCTAAAACACTAGTAAGTCTGGATTACACTGGGACCATTTTTTAAATTTCCTGCATATATAATTCCTATTACGAATATATAGATAGACTAGTTCCGTTCGAAACATCAACTGAGAAGAAAGATATACAGTAGAAAAATATTTTTTTAAGAATAAGGTGTCAATCATCAACAGAGAAAATAGACTTTTTATATCTTTCATTGATCTTTATATATTATACAAATTTTGCACTATAGATCTATATGGAGCCAATCTTGTTGTTTGAATACATGATGGGGAGGGGATAACTAGAGAAAATTAATATAAGGATGTATAGTGTAATTGTTATGCAGATAGAAACTAAAGAATAGAACTGTACATATAGTTGCTAAGTTTAGTTTGTGAATGATGAGTCACTAACGATGAATCAATTCTGATTTATGTCTCTTTTCATCATGAAATATGCAGTTAGCAAACAACATCCTAAATGGGCTGCTTGACAAGAATTAAGATTATTTCATTTTTGGATAAACAACACTTTACTTGATGGTTATCTACTCTATTTTATGGCTATTTAGTTTATTTGTGGTTATTATAATTGATGTTGGATTATGGCAAGGTGGGAAATAGATTCTATCACTTTTATTCTTTTTGCTTCCTCTTAAATTGTATCTTCCTTTCTTTGTTGTAAACTATTTTAGTTCTTACTACTCTTTTTTTGATATCGTATGTAAAAGATTTGACGAGTTTGGCTCAATGCTGGGTAGTGATCCTCAAAAGGTATTTTTAACTCTGTTAAGAAACTCTAGTTGTATTTATGGTTAAAAAGTACATCTAGTGAGTGGTTTTTTAAGTGGTGACATGCCTAGGTGGAGAATACGTGGCGCTGATGTGGCGTTGATGTGGAACCATAAGGTGTTGATTAACGGTCAACTAACAAAAAATGGAAAAAAGGTCTAACGGTGACAAAAGAAATTCATAAAGGACGTTTTGTGTCAAAAAAAGAAGATAAAGATTGGTTTCTGCACTTTGGCCAATGTTATGGGGTTTCACGGGGGCTTTACCCTTTTAGTTTAGTTATCAATGCATCTTAAATAGTAAATACTTTATTTATAAGTGACACGTCTACATGCTAAGTGCTCTAAGTTCCTTTGCAAAGTCATCGTGCCTTTGTTTAGACTTTCGATCAACCTTTTCACAATTTATGTCTTCACAAGAAACACAAAAAAATTATCTTTGAAGACATCAATTGATTAATGAGCACGAAGCTAGTTTAACTCATACATAAGAATATACAAGAATAAAGTTAATTCATCGAGATAAATTTTAATCTTCAGACAAAGGAATGAAAATAAAACAGTATATTGTGCAATTACTTAAACTCGTAGTCTTTTAAAGTTCTTTGACATTTCATATCCCAAAAATCACTTTTTGTAAGCTAAGAAACTGCACTTGATACACACACTCATCAATAATAAAATATTAAAATTCTAAATTAGATATCTCTCTCTTAAATCATAAATACTACACAAGTTAATTTCTCCTCTTTTGAGTTTCAAGCTGGAATTTTAGTGTCAGAAGTGACCAATTTCTGCCAATTATCTTATTGTTAGAACAAAGGAAAAAATTTCATGAGCAGATAGTAATGTGTAAAAAGTCACCAATTTTAATTTCATAGTGACTGCGTAAAAGAGAATGATTTTTCTAATGATTTAAACCTTCCGTAGTATTCTATTGGTTGGATTTATAGTCTAAAATTGAAAAGTTGGATGAAACTTAAAATTGAAAAGATGGAAGAAACTTGATAATTTTTCATATAGTCTTGAGAGGTGGAAGGAGAGTTCAGGTGGCGTTCTTTGTAATGTCTTTTGTAACGACGCGCTCCATTAGATTGCAGACGAATATTTGATTCTTGCCTTTGAGCTTCTCCATAAGAAATTTTATTTTGTGCCGAAAGTACCCCTTGATAATTGTCCTGATGATTTTGATCTATCTTCTCTTTCGGTTCTTGGTGATTGTCTTTGCTTGACATACATAAATCCATTCCAGATATGGGTGATGAACAATTATGGAATTCAGGATTCTTGGACTAAGATCAATTTGGAGAATGATCTTTATAAAATTGAGGATGTGAAAAAGTATGTAGCGTATCTGAAAAGAAATAACCAAAAAGTAACGATTATTAAGAAACACGGTGTTTTTCTCTCTTTGTATACGATCCCCTTGTGCACCACTCACTTGAGATACCTTTTGTAGATGGTAAATTTGGGTATCATTATACAGAAACTCTTAATCGAGATTCAGAGTCAATGCGGAAAATATGAAGTCGATATACACTAGACTGAGGTGTTATAGTGTTGACAAATAATCAATTAGTTAAATGGAGTACGCCTTGTGTGATTATTTAATTAAATATGAATAGATGTTTAATTCAGTCCAAATTTGTGGCCAAGATAGATGGGATTTTAGAATAACGAGGGTACAGTCTTGCTTGGTTTTGCAGGTTCGTGTAGTGGAATCGCCTTTTTACTTAGAGATATTGGCTTTATATTATGGTTTAAGATTGGCGGAGGGTCAAGGGTTTCCTACGTGTGAATAGGGATTGATTTAATAGAACTTAATGCACTAGTGAAGGGTGGTGGTAGTTCCAAAAATTGAAATTGTAATATTGGACGAAACTTTTTTAAAATACTACGAAGGAACCCGACTATGAGATTGTTATAGTGGAATCACCTTTTTACTTAGAGATATTGGCCTTACCTTATGGTTTTAGATTGGCGGAGGATCGAGGGTTTTCTTCGTGTGAATAGGGATTGATTTAATAGAACTTCATGTACTACTGAAGGGTGGTGGTAGTTCCAAAATTTGAGATTGTAATATTTGACGAGACTTTTTGGATATACTACGAAGGAACCTGACTATGAGGTTAACCATATGTTTTGCGAGGTGAATATGTGTGTAGATCTACTGGCTAAAAAGGAGCAAAGAAAAATGCCAGTAAAATACGAGGATCCACCTGACTATCTTTAAAGATCTGGGATATGAGTGAATAGTTATGCCTAGAATTATTTTAAATTTCCTGTGAGGACTTTTGAAGTTCTTAAAATTACGATGTTTTAGCCTAATATGTATGGAAAAAAGATCATGAAAATCATGATATAGAATTCTTAAATCTTACCAAAAGTATATATAAAATTATAAAGAATATGTCAAAAGTTATAAGTTATAAAAAAGAAATTGTCAAAATTATCAAAAATTGTATAAATTTATAGATTATATAAAACATAATAAAGATTCTTAAAATCTAAATTAAATACTTCGTTTTTCTAAGAATAGAATAGTAATTAAAAAACAAACTAACATGACAAAACTACTACGATTTCCATGAAGATTTATCTGGTTTCTCCCATTATCCATTTACTCTAATGAGCTTTTGTGGCCAGCAAACGACTTTGAAATTTACTTAATTCCATTAACCATCTCCATTCATAAAGTCCACAACCATATGCTTTGTTTCCCTTTCCTCTAGAGGGGATATAACACATTCAAAAAGAGGCTCTGGCCCCCCAGACATACTTCCAAAAGTCTACCCTTCTTTCATTATGTACACGCCATTTGGATCCCCGTCTAAGCACGATATGACGTATCCGATGACCTATCATTGCTAAAACTCTGTCTCCTGATGACATCACTTAGAAAAACACGTAAGTATATTTTTGCTTCATTTCGGTTTCAAATATTCCTTAAAACCTACGAGGAGTGCGCATTCACCAAAAAATACCAAAAAATTGGACCGAGACCCATCAGTTTCATCACTAATTCCTACCGATCCATCATAATAGTCTCTAGAATCAGTGAAAAAGTGAGTAAACTCTATAACACTTATCACTATTCCAGTCCCTATTTTCCAAGAAAATGGAAAGAACTTGACGCAATTTTTTTTATCAAAGACACCTAAACCTACTCAGGTAATACCTTATAAATGATGTTATAACAAAATGTAGGTGTAAAAGAGATAACCTTAGAGAATCCATGTTCTTCTATAATAACAAACCAGAATCTAATAATAAATGACAGTTTTGCTACACCATAATCATCTATTCATATGAATACATTGAGCATGTGACTCTCGATAGAGCAGCTAACACAGAAATCCAATCCGACCCTCTTTTTTTCCATTCTTCTTGAAAACGAGTTTCTCCAACTCGATCCAGAATATCTTAAATATCCCTTCTCGCAAAACTAAAATAATTTATTCCAATGTATATCTCTATCAAAAGAATCACACCACTTTCTGTATTAATTTTTAGATTTTATTAATGAAAAGCTAGTCCTATATCTCAGGTATTTGAATAAGATATCTACTTTTTTTTATAAACATCGAAAGTAAAAGTGCATTTTTTTGAGTTATTTAAGGCAATTCTATATGTAATAACTATATCTGCTTGAGTTATCATAGTAGCGTAGGGAGATTTTTTGTTTTACTTTTTTGGACACAACATGACGCTTATTTATGTTTTTTCTCAATTTTCTCTAAAATACGTATTCAATATTGTCATTTGCATAATTAATGTGATTGTCTTCTAGTGTAGACTATGTACCTCATGCTAATAGAGATGTCAGTTACACATGATGTATTTTCGACAATCAATATTATATTTTGAAACATAATTTTATTTTGAGCATTTTTGCTAAGTTAAAAATCTAATCATATGATGGTTATATTTATCCGAGTTTTAGTTTTTTTAAATGTTAAGTGCTATATTTGAAATGGATCTTCATATTTTCAATTTTGGTTGTACAGTTTTTCAATCTTGGCCGTTTACTTAAGTTGTTGAATACTATAGTTGCAAAATTTAACCTTACCACAACACGTTACTTAAGGTATAATAGATTATAAAAATTGGCAATGATTTAAAAAACATGTTGAGTCGCATAATTAAACACGAAGAGAAAAAACATAGAAAATTTAGTACATACCATCTTATTTTTCTCACATTTTAGTTCGGTTTCAGTATTGATTTTTATTGGTTCAGTTTACTTGTTTTGTTTTATTAACTACTACTTATGCGCTTCGCTCGGTGAGTTTGCTACATTATATACCAGGTCGTTTATGTTTGGTTGGATTCTAAACATGTAGAACTTATCTTATAATTACTCGATCTTTTCCCAACCCTTTCTAAATGGACTCAACTCCTATTTGCTGAATAAAAAGAAAATCAGTCATCCCAATGAGTTTTTCAACCCAAAATGCGATTACAATATTCAGTTACTCATCCGTTAATCCATTGTCGTCCCTAGCCCAATCCAAATGGTCCATTTCACTTGTATGAGTACGGTGGTGTCCAATTTGGTGATGCAACAGGGTCCAAAAGAATCCCGATTTCGTGATAAAACAAAAGACCGTCCAAAAAAGCCCAAAATGAGGTTATCCATTTTATAAAACCCTTATCCATTTTCTGTTCCTTCCTTTAGTTTCCATAACCAAATCTTCATCATAACACCCAAAGAAACTAACATCAACTTCAATATTTTTGATACGTTACCACCTTCTCTCCACCTTAACAGATATAGCAGAAGAAGAATAATATAAAATGAAGAGAAAGAAAGAAAAAAAACATAAATCTCATTTGAATGGTAATTTTGTTTGACAGGTTTTTAAATGTTTTATCCAATTCATTCATTTCATTTGTTTTTATTATTGTTGATTAATTTTTTCTTTAAAAAAAGTGTCTAATTGATTTTTATTCAATTTGTGTTTATGAATTGAGAATTGATGTTTAATTTTTAGTAATATATATATATATATATATATATATATTGATTTAGATTTTGCAAAGCTATAAAGGTATCTATTGATTTGTTATTGATGTATTTTTATTTACAGCATAATGATCGATGATCATCTCATTTCAAAAAATAAATAAGAATCATTATATTTGGAATGGTTTCCAGGGTGAACCAAGTAACATAGTAATATAAATATCATCATTTAAAATATGCTAGACAATTTATGATAATAAATAAGATATTATGTTTAAAATCCATGATCTGGTTTGGTTTACTAATGCTTTAATACTTGTAAATGAACAATTATGCAAATTATTTGATATATATGACTTAAGGAAAGTTGAAACTCAATCAATAACTAAACACATTAGGACATGATTTGTTAATTAATATGATGGTTTGTTGAGCATCTATGTACATATTATTTGATTTAACAAAAATTAAATCCACACTAATAATGAATTTACCTAGTAAAGTGAGTTCAATGAAATTAAAATCTTGTTTTTAAATATGAGTATTTGCTAATAAAATACTAAAATAGTATATTGATGATACAACACATTAAATTGTTATGTATTTAACCAAAAAAAATCAATCTGGGACAAAAACCTTAGCTAATGACCTTGTAATATACCATTGTACATTATCATTTTGTTTGCAATTAGGTTGCTTAACTTGATACACACAGATTGATTGTGGACTTAATCTTTTAGTTCCATCATAGTTAAAATTTATGATCTTGTAACGGCTTTGAAAGATTTTATACGTGAGCATGGGACTCTTCTCGATGGAAGAAATGAGAACTTAGATGTCAAGGTTATGAGCACTGGCTTTAATCGCCTTAGATACCACGTAGCTGGCATTCATGAAGATGTTGTTAGTTGTAAGAATGTACCTACACATGTTAAATGATGTTTGTCTAAATGAGCTACTCGATAATAGAGATAATTAGCCAAGGAAGATGAGAAGCTTTAAACTCCTCTAAAGAGAAAGAGAGTGCTTATTCATGCGTCCATTTCAGGGACTAAGATTTTGGCAGGAAAAATCAAAGTGGGTTGTAGAATCTTGTTAGAGGAATGTGTAGATAATTTAAATAGGTCCATAGTGAATGTTTTTGTTGATCACTTTGGAGAAGTTAGAGCATTTCTCGGTGAAGTACTAAAACCACTTGATTCAGTCACCACGATTATTGGTCATAGTTTTTGAAATATATCTTTTTTGATTTGTATATTGCTTGAAATCAGTGATGCTTGATAAGTGACAGAAGTCAACTAGGAGTTGAGATTAAGAAGTTATCTTAATGCCTCAATTGTGGCTCGAACTAGTCCGACAAAAGTAAAAACGAGTTAGGCTACTTTACTCCATCTAAGTAGGCACATTTGGACCCAAACGTTTTTAGGATGCTATATAAGTGTTTTAGAAGCTCATAACATATGACAACACAATTTTGGAAAGCTAAAAAATGATGGAGTCAGCAGAAAGATATAAGAAGAAGGAGAAGAAGGGTTCCACCATTCTTTACCATTCCAAATCCGTTTCCGAATTCCAACTAGTGTGAAAAGACTAATTATACCCTAAATTTATAAACATCTAATTAGTTAACTTTAAGAGTTACTAGAAATACTCATAAATATTTTTCCCATATTCAAATCGTTTATAGTTTAAATTGCAATTCAATCTTAGATTGTACTTTTCGTTCTTTATCAACAATCCTAGTTAATCTTTATTTACCGCACTTTTATTTTTATAATCATAAACCCATCAAATATATTTAGTCAATTACTTTTATTCGAATCTCAATCTACCATACTTGTAAACACAATAATCTTAACTTTCATAGTGCATGTGGAAACGATAACCCCTTCATATATTTATTATTACTTTTTAATATCCCGTACACTTACGGGTAGTAAACCTTTCCTATACTATATACTTATTTATCACACTCTTGGGTATAACAATAACCGGACACCACTGCAATTAGAAATGATTTTCGTGTTAAGTGTATTGATCCTAGGATCATGGATTCATGAAGCGAAGAAGTTACAAGCTAAGGATGATCACAAGTCAAGTCGCAGAGGAGCCAAAAGTTTCTCTAGAAGATCAACAAAAATTGTCGACAAAATGTTTACACAAATTTTGGAAATTCACGCTAGATTATTATGAGTATTTTGATCATGAAATAACACATCAATGTAAATATTATAGTAGAGGTTGTGTGATAATAAAAGGTTTGAAAATCATTGTTGAAATGAAAAACTTATGGACATTTTTCTATGAAGGCCCAAGATGTCCAACTTCAATAAAGAGTCCACTAAGCCACTTGTGACTTGTTTAAGTGGGCCCAACTTGTCCAAACGTCTTTAGTGGTATAAAAATCTATTTTTAGTCTCAAAACAAACCAATTATAATTGTATAGAGTTGTGAAAACATGGACAAACATTTGAAGCAAGGAGAAGCAATAACACATACCTTCTTTCACTTTATTTCCATATTAAGTAATGAAATTTTATTTTTTCCCTTTACTTCTTGGAATTATGTATTAATTATATTTTCTTTCTTTCTCTAAGCATGAGCTGAAGATATTTTAGCTTGATATTTCATATGTATGAACTCTAGCTTTCATTTAGGATTATTTTCCTTGAAATTTGGAATTGCATGCATAATTATGTTTCATGTAGTTATTATTCTTGATCACATATTGAGTTGTGATTCGATTAAAGTACCCCCGGGCTAGGATAGTTTAGTGTTTAGAAAATAAATTATAAATGTTTATTTGAGTTTGAGAATCGGGAGATCTACTCTAGCTAGATAAATAATGTAGGATTTGAACTTAGATATTAGCTAATTTTGTCGGATTAATTGGAAGAGGTTTCTAGGATTAGGTAGTATCCCCTACTACCCAGGAGCAACTTATGGTGTAGCATAGAATTTCTGTTAGCAAGTGAAATTCCCAATTTATCCTTTAATCAAAGAATTGTCATCAGGAATGCTAGTGGTGAGTACACAATCTTGAGATATTCCTATATGCATCGTATCTTAAGCTTTATTATTTTAGTTCTTTGATTTTGTTTTAGTAATCCTTAGTTCTGTGTTTCCTAGTAGTACTTAATCTCTCAAAAACAAATTAAAAATCCTTTTTGTTTTAGTTGTAGTTTTTCCAATGATATCTAAATTATAATTAAAATCACGCGTTTAATATATACTTCCCTATGGAGACAGTAACTTATCAATTTTTATTAATTATGACAACTCGTATACTTGCACTATAGTTCCCTCAGTTTTTGAAACTATAACATAGTTTAGTTAGAAGGTTATTTTAAACTCATTGATCCCACTGGCCAAATGTTTAATTGAAATATATGCATTTTTAAGCATGTGTTAGTTATATCTTATATCAAGTGTTCTTTTCTAGTTATTTGATAAAAAGGGTCCTTTTCATTTTCATCGATGGAGAGGATAAGTATCTATCGTTGATGCACTTGTATAGAGTAACACAATGGGAGGATGTGCGTTCATTGTAACAAAATAAGATTTCACAATAAGACAACTTTTCGGGCTCCTCTATAATATTTGTCATGTATCACCGTATATGTAAGCATTTTTATGTTGAGGTCAAGTCATATTGTTACCAATTCATCTATGAAGGGATATGAAACTATTAATATATGAATTGTAAAGCATTAATATTAAACTGATATGTTGGATTTAGTAGTGTCGTATTGTAACCCTTAATGTATTAACAAAGGTATTATATTATTTTTATATGCATGATTTTAATGTATATGAACACATTTTTATTAGATATTGATTTTTGGAACCCTTATCGTAATACTTGTCTTTTTAATGTATAATTTACCGGTAAGTTAAAAGATATTTTTATATTCACATATGAGTTGTGGGTGCATGCCCAAAATTTGTGTGAGATGGTATATACCTATAATCCGTGTGACATAATTATATAACACGCCCTAACAATGCTATCATTGAGGATTAAACAAGTAAGATGTTAAAGGATAAATTTACATGTAATACAGTGGGTATATGCCACCATAGATAATCAGGTTTTTATTTTCAACTCTCACATATTTAGTTTAGTCTTTATTGAGTTTATAAAGTGATTAACATAGTTTATTTGGGGTTTACATAATGCTTAATGGTTAATGTGTAGGGATTTACATATTAATTTTTGTTTATAGGTCCTTGGTCAGTAACAATTGTGGGTTTTGAACATCCACACTCATCATAAAAACCAAATTTGTAATAAAAACTGCTACAAGATGTGTAATATATTGCAAAAATAAGGGTAAAAAATTGTGTCCTTGCACATAACAATAAAAAAGTGAACATTTTTAATCATTTGCGTCACATAGGCTTCAAGATATCCAAAAGTATTATAGTGCATTAAAAAGATCCAAGCTGGTAATAAACACTGCTACAAGATGTCTAATCAATTGCAAAAACAAGAGTAGACAATTCATCCTTACACATGACGATATAAAAGGGCATATTCTTAAATATTTGCCTCACATAGGCTTACAATAGTCCATTATATTAGAAAATCAGTAAAAGTAATTCGAGCCTCTCCCACCTTCCAATATAGGGAGAAGATAGACAATGATCTATATCGTAATTAACTTTGTTATCAAATTGTGTTATAAGTATCTTGGAATTCTATGTCACATACCCAGCACTGCAACTACATGGACTTTTGTTATCAAATTGCGCTATAGGTCCCTAAAAGATTTATGGAGGTATAAACCCCATAAAAAGAAAGTGGTTAAAATCCTACCAATGAAATGGGTAAAACTCACCATCGAAACTGCAGACCCTTGTTTTAAAATGTCACTATTGACACCTGAAAATCTATGTCACATACAAAAAGTGGGTGTAACCCCCACCTCTAGAATTCCAGGGACTTTTGTTATCAAATTGCACTATAGGTCCCTTAAAATTTTATATCACATACATGAAACGGGTACATATTAACATAATCAATATACATAACATTATGCGTAAATTACTACCTATATATACATAACATATACACAAAACACACATATCTATACCCAATACTAAACAATATACACATACAATCGAAAAATTACATAAAACTACATAAATCATTAGTTTGTGAATAAGTTCAAATAACAAATACAAGACGTACGACATCATAAATAATTAGGGTTAATAAAAACACTATATATCAACCAATAAAGGATAAAAAATTTAGGTGTTACTCAATAATTTTAGAAAAAAAAGAAACAAAATTTAATACAATCCCTATAAGAAGTCCATATTCAACCTATAATATAAATTTTATTTAATATCTTTGAAAATATTATTTCTAGTGAACTAAAAGTCTCCAATGGCCAAACTATTTTTCTCTTTGAATATAAAATTTTACTTGTCATAAAAAGAGAGTGTTATTGTTAAGTGGGCTAGCTAAAAAAATAAGCCCAAATCACATCATTCTCAAGTAGTCATCATTTTTTTTAAATTTTAGTCTCAATTTAGTATATACATGACCAATCCATAATACACCGGCCTTATAATATAACACTTACACACACTCATACATCTTAAAAAAATTTAACCTAAAAAAAAAAAAGACGCCGAAATCGAACCTCTTTGTTCAGGGTGTCCTTCTATATAGCCTCCTGGATTAGGAGGACATTGTTAGTCTGTCAATAGCAAGCAATATAGATACCACTTTCATAAAGGTACTTACTTACTTGTTTAATACTTGGAAAAATTAGTTTGGACCAATCTTATTTATTGTCATTTGGTGTGCAGGTTGTATCAGGTTCCACTGATAAATACATAGGGGAAAGTGCAAGATTGATTCGTGATATATTCATCACGTGATTATCAAGTAAGAAATGACATATTAGATGTTTATTATAGGCACGCCTTTGATATATGATAATTATTTACATCTTGTTGTTCTTGTCCATCCAGACTTGCATAATCTTTATAGATGAGATTGATTTGATTGGTGGACATAAATTCAGTGAAAGAACATCTGCTGATCGTGAAATCTAGAGAATTTGAATGGAGGTCAGAAATGTACCTCAATTAAATTAAAAAATAAATTAATACTTTAGATGTTGAGATAAATAATATTGGTATATATATCGTGGAAGAAATGATGTAGTTGTCCCATGTCTTCTTTGTCTAAGTATATTAGATAGAAAAATCAAGATACCTTTCCCTTACTAGCAATAAGGATTGAAAAGTCTCAAGATTCATTCCGTTTTGAAATTTTAACTTGCCCAGTTACTACACCAATAGTTTTTATTAAGTTATTTCGTGAATAGTCAAAGTATTTTTTGAAAACTAGTTTGTGCAAAAGGTTCCAATGGAGCCGATTTTCGTAATATTTGTACGTAACTCGGTATGAAACTATTCGTGAAATGTTTGATTATTTCATCCATCAAGATATTGTGAAGGTAAAATTTAATTATCGGTCTGATTAATAGTGAAATTAACTTAAAAAATGTATTTCAAGAAAAGATAGTTTGTATTTTTATTTTTGTACATGCATATCATAAGTGTTATTCAATTTACAGGAAAAAATAGTTGGTCATGACATTTAAAAAAGAAATAATATTCATTATAATTAACCTAGTAAGTCTACTGATTTTTCTATTTTTATATATATGCTATTATATTTTTTTGACTCATTGTAATTTGTCGATTCAATTAGTTATGATGGTTAATAAAAATTGGTCAACCTTTGATGATTAAATTATTCTTCTAAACAAGGTAAATTTTAGTTTGACAATGAATGTGTTCAAATTGGATGAGAGGAGTAAAAAAAATTATTAGTGTTATGCTATTATATTAAAAGAAGACATATCCAATCTAATTTTCGATAGAGTATATAACATCATGTAGATACAATTTAAAATTTTCAAAATTATTAAAGATCATGTACATAGATATTGAATGGGCGTAAAGAATAACATGTCAAATATGTGCAGATAGGTTTAGTTACATACTAAACCTAAATATGTGCATATAGATTCATTAAAAATAATTTTTAGGCCATAGGTAATAGCCTAAAAATGGAATTTATTAGGAATAATATAACAATTTTAGACTTGTACCTGCAATAAAATGCGTACAAGTTCTGTGCTACCAAAACGTGAAGCTTCGAGAAAGCATTGATTAACATTATCGGCCCCACCTTCACCTAACCTACCGAGTGAACCTTGAACTGCAGTTGCAGATATACCTGAAGCCCAACCAGGGGAAAATGAAGTAGAGAAAAGTGTGAGTGGAAAAAAAGCTGCATCGAAAGTGTGAGTGAGAAAATGCAGCTTGTTTTAGAATGGGAATTTAGAATCCTGACTAAGTATACAAGAGCTAATATTCTCCCTTATAAACTAGATCTAATAGAAAGAATTAGAAGGATTAGTGGATACCAGCAAAAACTAAGCTATATCTCTCATCTCATATTCTTAGTATTTTATTTTACTGTCTTTTATTTTATTAGTTTAATTAATTTCAAATTTAATCTCTCTTTAATTTATTGTCTTTTAATTAATTATTGCTTACTCGTTATTGTTACCTACTCGTATAACACACTTAAGTCCCTGAGAACGAACTCAACTTACTAACTAAAACTTGCATACGTCCTGTAATACTTGCAGTACTGTGCCTGTCTAGGGTGAGAGCGCGTAGTTTTCTTGACTTATATTTATCTAATTTTTATCACACCCTAGGCGACACCAAGTTTTTGGCTCCGCTGCTGGGGACTTGTGTCTCGTTAGCGTGTGGGTTATCTATTTCGAGTAGTAGTTTTTAATTAGTTTCTATTTTCAGTTTTTAGTTTTTATTTTTCCGGATTTACGCTTGTGGTTTGCTTTAGTCTTTTTCAGGTTTCACAGTGTTTAATTCCACCACCTGGTGATGGACAACACAGTGTACAACTACCACTAGGACGAGGTAATGGGCAGAATAACGTTAATCAACAGAATCGAGTACAACAAGACCTCCCTGGTCTTCATGTACCGTTAAATGTTCAACCAATCGGTTACCGTCCTCCAAAGATCCAGAATATCAAATTTAGACCTGATCCGGGTATGCTTAGTCAATTTCAAAGTTTTGGACTCTACAGTGGTACAGCAATTCAAGATCCGGTAAGATCGATTCAGAAGTTCATGCAGATTTGTGATGCCTATATTACTCCTGGCATTACACGCGAGCAACTGTATTGTCATATGTTTTCGTTCTTCTTGACCGGTAGAGCTAGCGAATGGCTAGAAAGACAACCACATGGAACAATTCATTCTTGGACAGAACTTCAAGCCGCATTCTTTAACCGTTTTTATCCAAAGAGTATGAGACTCAAAGATCAAACCGAGCTTGCAAGATTTTGTCAAGAAGATGGAGAAACAGTAGGAGAGTCATGGACAAGGTTTCAACATAAATTAGCTAGATGTCCGCTCCATGGTTATACCCCTGCTCTACAACTTGCTATATTTTATGAAGGTCTTAATGACAAAGGTAGAGAGAAGGTGGATAACATTGGAAAGGGTAATTTTGTGTCCATGAATCATAATGAAGCTTCCGATGTCTTGGAAAATATTATTGAACAAGAAAGGAGTTGGCCTTCAACGCGAGCTCCTATTGCAAAGACCCGAGGAACGCTTCGTTTAGATGCAGAAACTGCGAACTCAGCTTAAATATCCGCGTTAGAAAATCAAATCAATGAGCTGAAGTTGGAGATGCAAAAGATTTTAGCCGCAGCGAACGTAGTACAAGAAGCACAAGGTTGTCAACAATGTGGGGTTAACAATCATACATGGGAAGAGTGCGAATAAAATCCACAATCTGTGTACTTCATATCCAACCGAGGAGGTTATCAATGGGGTAACCGAAATCATCCTTGTATGCAGTACTCAAATCCACAATGGGGCCGCTAATCCTAGTCATTATCAACCACGTCCCCAGAACAACTCTTTCCAACCTAGAGGTCAGTATCAAAATCAATATCAAAATAGACCTGCTCCCCCTCAACAACCTGTTCAAGATGCCTATACCTATTCATTAGATCAGAAATCTTTACCTCAACATCCTCAAGAGGGATCTATGGATAATCAACAAATACTAAAAGCTCTGGAACGTTTGACCATGAATATGAGCGCTCAGGAAGAAAAAGTCCGAGGACAAGATGCCGCACTTCAGATTTTAGGTACTCAAGTAGAACAGTTAAACAGAGTTTTAACAAATTTAATTGAACATAAAGAAGTGAAGGCAATCGAAGGAGGTGATGACAATGCTGGGTTCGAAGCTTGTAAGGCTATTTGCCTTGAAATTGAAGAAGACAAGAAGGAAGTACCACATGCTGCCGTTAGTGCCGTGGAAGTTCCGAGTACCGAAGAAGAACCAACCAAGTCTAGCCCCGTGGAATCTGACTATTCTGAGGTTTATGTGGAGGATGATCAAGAGAAAGCCGAATTTATACAGCTTCTGAGGAAGATGCAAGAGGAAATTTGATCGGTTATGGATTATCAAGCTGAGCTAAATTCAAAAGAGAAAGAAGATGAAGTTGCACCTGCTTTGCAAGAAGAGAAAGAAGAAGAGAAGGTGGAATCGCCACCTATTATTCAATCAGTGTCATCAACTATTCCTGATACAAATCCTAAGGATGACACTGTACTCAAGACATTTGAAGAGGCGTATACACCTGAAAATATCAACACTAAAATGCTTGAGATAGCGAAGATGGGACTTACACCGCAACAAGTTTTTACGCAAGTTATTCCTGAGAAAGAGGCGAGTGTAGAGATCCCAAGAGAGAACCTAAGAGTCTCGAGAAGAAGTGAACGAGAGCTACCAACAAAGCTTAAAGATCCAGGAAGTTTCAACCTTCCTATTCAAATAAATGGTATGCTCAAAGTGAAAGCTATGTATGATGTGGGTCTGGTGTGAATCTTATGCCGAAGTCCGTGTTCGAGAGACTGGGACTTCAGAAATCAGAGAAAACTCCAGTGAGTTGCAGTTCGCTGACAACTCAGTTAAGAGGACATGGGGAACAGTGGAGGACGTCTTAGTCTGTGCAGGTAGTATTGCCATCCCTACTGACTTTGTTATACTTGACTTTGATGCAGATAAGCAGGTTCAAATCATACTTGGACGGCCCTTCTCATGGCCACAAGTCAAAGTGTCATCAACTTCCAAGAAGGGACCATAACCCTTCATGCAAAGAATGTATCCGAGACCTTCTATGTCTTGGGTAAGAAACCGAGGAAGTTAGATCACACCATTCCTGTCATCCACAGACTTTCACATCACAAAGTCCCTCCTGAGAAGATTCACGTAAAGCCTGTGGATACTGAGCCAAACATTGAGTTTGGGGTTGGCCATGAAGTTCTATGGAAAGCTCACAAACGCGAGAATAGGCCACAAAGTTTCAAAGACTCGTAGATGAGACCATTCATTGTCACTAAGGTTGTTTCAGCCAAGGTGATAGAAATCCGACCCAAAACGGGGGTCAAGCGCAGATTAGTTGACGTTCATAGCCTAACTCGTTGTTGGGGAGGCTATATTCGCAAATCTTGATAGAGGTAACACGTCTAACTTTGAAAGACGTTCAATAAAAGTGCTGTACGGGAGACAACCCGCAATTGTTTTTAGTTTTTATGTCTTTCACGTTTTTATTTTATGTTTAGTTTAGTTATTTTTAGTTGATATTGGATATTTGAGAAAGGTAATAGTGTTTTTGATGATTAGGTATTGGTGTAAACGAGTTAGGGAAGGCGAACAAACATTTTGGAAAAATTGAAGCAGGGGTGCGGTATACCGGACCTCAGCCGCGGTATACCACATGTGAAGAAAACCCGTACCACGGGTAGCAGCCACGTGTTTTATGCCGAGAAGAAAAAAAATTAAGCTGATGGGTCCGGTACACCGGACCCTATACCGCGTCCTATACCGCGCGCCCAAAACCCGTGCCACGGGGTGCTACCACGGGTATTTTGCCGAAGCAAAATTTTTTCGAGCTACAGAAGCTACGGTACACCCATGCGGTGTACCCATGCACCGTGCCGCGCCGCTGGAAAGAGAAAGTTGCGAATTGGAGCTTATAAAAGAGGTATAAAGCCATTATTCCGAATTTCATAAACCTCAAGCCTCTTTCTCTTCTCGAAAACTCTCCCAACTCCATTAAAGCTCATAAAAACCTTCACCAATCATCAAAACACTACCCAATCATCAAGAAAAACACATCAAACCTTTTATCCACATCATTACAAGAGAGATTCAAGCACCCAATCCTCACCAAATCCATAAAATTGAAGAATCAAGAGCTCAAATTTTCAAAATTCATCCTACAATTTCTTAAATCCAAGCCAATTCATCAATAATCCACCTCACCCACATAGGTATTCATCATCAATTCATCTTTCCTAAGCCAAATCAAGCTTGTTCAATCAAAAATTCACAAGTTCAAATTTCAAGGGTTGCTAAAGCTTTGAGTTGGGGTTAATTGAGGATAACTAATAGAACAACAATATTAGCTAACAAGAGGGAGGTGAAGAAAAGCAAGGTATTGGATCCAATCAAGAAGAAATCAAATAACAAAGGTTCTAGTTCTAAACAAATGGTAAAGACGGTGTTGAAGATGGAGGTATGACTTTGTGTGATCGTAATGGTAAAAAGCTTTACTTTTATGCAAAGGAGAAAACACAACTTCCACAAGGTCCTACACCCAAAGAGAAAGAGGAAGTTTCAAGGGCCCTGAAAGCTTCTGCAGAGAAACAATTGAAAGAGCTACCTTTTGCTTATGAGAGAGCATTCAAGGAAGAAGTTGGTACAGGAGAATACAAGAGATTCTTAAAGCTTGGTGCGAAATTGGGTTGGTCAACATTCATGGTAAGACGTTCTGAATTATGTCATGAGTTAGTTTTGGAATTCTATTTAGGCCTCTTTAGCCGAGATAGTAAAGGTTGTGTTCCGATTAGAGGAAAGCTAGTTCCTTTCACAGTTGAGGAGATTAGAAATCACTTCAAGTTTAAGAAATTGAAAGGTTATTGCAAATTTGAAGAAGCGGTTGCTAAACGAAAAATCTTTGATGAGGAACTACTTTTTGAGCATGTATTAGACAAGGAGAAAGTGCAGACACATAAGGGAGTATTGAAGGCACCTTGGCCTTACAAATATCTTCAATCGGATGCGAGAATTTGGCACAATTTCTTTATTCCTAATGTCTTTGGAAACACACGAACTTTAGATGTGACTATGAAGAACGCTCTACTGTTGGATTTTATTTTTGGAGGAGAAGAAGTTGATGTGGCACAGTTGATCTATGAGGAGGTGATACGATTTTCTGTCTCTCCTAAATCGGTTTATAATGTTAAATTTCCTACAATGATCACATGTCTTGTGCAAAAATCGAATGTTACATTGGGTGAAGAAGAGAAACTCGAGTTTAAGACGAGTTATATTGATAATGCTTGGATCAAAGATATCTTTCGAAGAGCGGGTTCTACGCAAATCTCGAAAGAAGAAAAGGAACAAAATTGGCAAGTGAAGATGGAAGAGCGTTTAACAAAATTCGAAGCATCTCAAACTTCTTTAGTCAATGATATGGCACAAATCAATGCTAATCAAGTGCACATCATGAAACCCCTTGAGCAATTAACGAAAGGTCCAGCAAATCCAACCTTGGATGTCAATGACGCGAGGCAATAAACCTCGAGAGTATGTTCTCTTTCTTCTTTACCATTTCTGTAAATATGTTTATCTGCTAATTTTAATTTCTGTTTCGAGTCTTTTTTCGAGTCATTTTTGAGTTGTGGGTGTGGGGATTCATTGTCTCTCATCTCCATTTTTTTGTTTTTAGGAAGAAATTAAAATTTTTGATACATGGGAATTAGATGTAGAGTGTGTTTAATAGCTTGAAAGCATAAGCTCAGTGAATTGATGATAGTAAGTAATATGTTTATGAGCTATATTATTTGTATGCTTTGAGTATTTGCAGGAAAACACACGTTGATAGTAAAGAAAAGATTAATGAGCAATGCGATTGAAAGTATGTTCGATCTTAGGGAACCTTGAGAAGTGTGTAGGCCGTGAGATCCAAGCTAGTCGACAAACCATTTGATGAAAGTGCTAAAGGTAAGAAAATAACGAAATTACATAGTGTAGAAAGTGATTAAGGCGGTTCTTTCATATTTGAAGCCTTTGAAGCCTTTTTATACCTTCTCACCTTGTGATTTTGATTTTATATGCTATATCCTTCTCAGCCCCTAATAGCCTTTCTAAATTTTTTTATTGAAACACGTTATAAGCCATATCTCTTTAGATTATAGGACTTTTCCATATGACCCGCACTCGAATCGCGATGCATAGACAGTTGTTTTAGAGCTTGAGTTTGGGATAGTTGGTCCACCATTATGGCAAATTGTTAGTAGGATGGGATTTTTGAGCTTATTAATTGTGCTTTGTTCTTTATATTGATGATGATTCACAACTACGCTTGTAACCCTTTGCCAGGGTAATAGTGAATGAAAAAGAAGCTACGAGCTAAATTTGCCAACAAGGGCATTAAAAGAAAAATATATATATGAGAAAAATAGCATGATATCTCGACATTAAAAGAGAGTCATAGCTATAAAGAAATTGATTTGAAAAGAAAAGAAAATATATATATTCGGACCGGCAAAGTGGAATTTTTATGTGAACATCTTATGCTTTAATTGGGTTATTGGGGATGCTAAATTGTGCATCAAGGAATTCATTGGGTTGAGTGAGAAATATTTTATTAGAGTAACTCAAGCTCTAGGGCGATTCGTTGATGGATAGTGAGGAGAGAGCCAAAAGCTCACTTACATTATCCAAATATACTATCATACTGTCCCTAAGCCTAAATTACAACCTTAAAGACCTTGTTATTCCTTGCTATGTAATTGAGAAGTGATTGAGCCATTAGAGAGTAGTTAGGTGGATCTTTGAATAGTCGTGAAGTTCGATGAACAATCTATAGCTTTCTTGGGGAACTGAGTAAAGTCCCAATCCTTCTTACATTGCGAAACTAATCTGATCTTGAATTCAAGCCGTGTTGAATGTGGATATGAGAAGTGTACAGGTATGTAGTTTATGAATATTATTGCATGAAATTTTCTGAGTTGTTGCTTTAAGTTTATTCTAGATATTCTGCTATGTTCTTCCCATTGTATTGAGAATTTTATAAGTGTGTATTTATAGACTTCCCTTTGTTTTTATCTTTATTGTATCGAGAAGATACAACTTTGAGTTGGGGGTCTTGATGTCTCCTCATTTGTGATAGATTTATATTAGGATGAGACATCATTTTTAGTGATTTAGAAGTCATAAATGTCAATTTTTTTGAGAAATAGTGCACTTTCCTATTTTTAGTCTTGATTTAGTGAAATAATATTTTTACGGCATAGTGGGTTTAATTGTTTATTTAGTTTGTAGCTTTAAAGATAATTATGGAGATTAATTAGAGTCCAAGTCAAAGACTACAAGATATGGAAAGAGATTAGCATGGTAATTGGAGATAAGGAAACAAAAGCTAAAAATATGGAAAAGGAAAAGCTGCCTAAATCTGAATTTCTGCAGAAACGCCTAAAGAAGTGGTGATAACTCAAACAAGGAAGCCGATTTTGGTAAATTCCTTTCGTAGGGACGTAGATAATTCGCTGAGGATTCTTTTGGTATATTGTGAAGCAAAAACCGACCAATAACGAAGAAGATATGCTCCAAACAGTCCAGCAGTGTTTATCATTATTTCCATATGAATTTGAGTTGGGCTTGGAGTCCATTACTTAACCTCTCCCTCAAGAAAACGAATTAGGTCTTCTAAACACCTATAAATACACCCTTATATCACTTTTAAATTATCCTTGCCTCATAGTAATTAGTTCTTAAGGTTTTATTCTTCCAGTTTATTGTAGAGAGCAAGATGATGTCTTTTGTAATTTCTTTTAGTTTATTTCCATCAGCTATGAATTAAACTCCCCATAGCTTGGGTTTTGCATCATGTATAATCTATGAATTCTAATTCTTCTATCTAAGTTTCTTTAGGAATTACATGTTTTAATTTGATATTAGCTACTTACCTTTATATTTGTTTATGTGTTTTTATTTAATGACTGTTTTCCTTGCGGTGCGCAACGTTTAGGATTACCTTAATAGTATTTAGATGATCACCTTAGCTGGGTGTCTAATTATTGAAACACCACATAACGTCTAGTGTCCGATAATAGTCCTGACAAAACTAATTATAACTAGATAGTCATTAGGGTTTATTTTAATCATCATATCACCAATTGAATGAATTGTTTGCTTAGGGCCTTAGTAGCGTTTGATAACCCTATTTGAAACAGCTTCTTGGTTGTGCCGTAGCCCCCTTAGTCTCTCTCAAGGTCTAAGGAATGGGAATTTAGAATCCTGACTAAATATACAAGAGCTAATATTCTCCCTTTTGAACTAGATCTAATAGAAAGAATTAGAAGGATTAATGCATACCAGCAAAACCTAAGCTATATCTCTCATCTCATATTCTTAGTATTTCATTTTACTGTCTTTTATTTTATTAGTTTAATTAATTTCGAATTTAATCTCTCTTTAATTTATTGTCTTTTAATTAATTATTTCTTACTCGTTATTGTTACCTACTCGTATAACACACTTAAGTCCCTGAGAACGAACTCAACTTACTAACTAAAACTTGCATACGTCCTGTAATACTTGCAGTACTGTGCCTGTCTAGGGTGAGAGTGCGTAGTTTTCTTGACATATATTTATCTAATTTTTATCACACCCTAGGCGACACCAAATACACAATATTACGTGCAAAAGTTTAATAAAAATAAAATTACTAAAATCGAAGGAGAGAAATTGGAATATTGCATATTATTACTAAAAGTCTATTAAAATAGTCAAATAATCACCTAATTTGATGTCTCCTAAGCATATAGATATATAACAAAAGAGGAGACATCAAGACCCCAAACTCAAATCTTTGTCGTCCCGACAAAGTAAAATTAAATACAAAGGGAGAAGGTGATTACGAAGAAATAGACGCAAATAAATACACCCAAAGCATTACTAAAAATAAACCTCATATAACAAACATTAGGAACTAATATACACATACACTAATCATGCAAAAATCAAACATAAATAAATTCAATCATAAAATTAACTTCGCAATTCTAGAAGGTTACATTCGTACTTATCTCAATATGATGGTTATAGGGGTTTCCTCGATTCTTACTCACTTTGAACGCTTCACTTAGTATACAACCTATTAACTTACCATGTACCTAGGAAGCACGGGGACTTTATGATTTAGCGTAGGCTTTGGGATGGTGTGGTATGTATATTTGGTAAATTTAAAGTGAGTTTTTGGCTCGCTCCTCACATACCATCAACCAATGTCCACGAGCTTGAGTTTACACTCATATAACGTTCTCACTCAACCCCTTTGATGCGCTAATTAGCATCCCCAAGTTAAACCAATCTATACTAAGATGATTTCAGAAACTTCCACTTTGCCGGGTATTTAATTCTTTCTTTATTTTTCTTTTTCTTTTCTTTTTTTCTTTTTCTCGAAAATTGAAGACAGTAGAAACTGGGTTCCCGGTTTTGTGAAATCCAGGTTCCCGAATTCTATTAACTTGAGAGTCTTATTTCGCTTTTTTTTTAATATACCGGCAAAGGGTTACAATTAACAATATCATCTGAATTTTTCTTTTCGTGCCTCAATACAAACACATATATCTCCCTCCCAATGTAATTTCCCAAAAGATGGTCCCACCACCCCTAACTCAAGCTCGAGACATGTCTCAGGATTGTGATTAAAGTGCGGGTTTGGAAATGCCTAATAAACTAAGGGGATATGGGCTTATAACATGGAGACAAAAGAAAAGGCTTTAAGGCTCAAAACTGGGCTAAGGCGGATAATATTAATACAAGGTATAGAAAGCTAAAAGGCTTCAAATGGCTATCAAAGAACTGCCCCTATCATTTTCCTAGTTACATGGTTCGTCTCTAGTTCATATCTAACTGGATTCTCTACTAATTTATATCTCACATTCTAAACAACAAACATTTTCCTTAAGTACGAACTTACTTCTTTTGCATTGTTTGTTAATTCTTCCTATCCAATATCTATGTTTGCATGCAATTAAAGCGCGTTTTATACTAATTCTTAAAGTTCACTATTTACTATCATTGATTTATCAACAGTATGCTTAATGGGGACATTTTAAAGCTTCTACAGTCAAACGCAACTCCTAATAAATTTTATTGAAAGCGATAAAACACATATCACATAAAACTGGGATGAGGCAACGAACCCCACCCCAAACTCAAAAATGAGTCGTGTCCCCACGACTCGAAAAGACTCAACACAATTAAAGTAATATACACTAAATAAGAAAGGAAATAAAACGTATCTTAACCAGCGCGAGGCTAGTTATCGGTGTTGCGTCCAGGTACAGAATCCTTCGCGAGTAAACCATAAGTGGCATGTTGGATGGTGCTCACCCCAATTAGCCTGTTGCGAAGAAGATCTAACTCTTTGGTGACGTTTCCTAAGGTAACAATCATCTTTTCTTGATTCTCTTTCAACACTCGAATCTCGTCTTCTAACCCATTATCAATATGTACCTTCTTCTTTGGTGGAGGAGCTCTAGGGTTCTTAATTGGATGGGTTGCGTCATTGTGGGCGTTGTCAATGAAATTCAATGTCATTGTGTCTCCCTCTTCGGACGCGTCAATCTCTTCGTTCCTTCGCGGTATTTTTGCGTCTAGACACAAGGTAGTGACAGGACAAGGAAACTTGAGGTTTTGTTGACTAGTAGGGATTTTCTCAAACTCCATTATCGTCTCGTAAATTACACGCGCAACATCCATCTCTCGATTTTCAATAATGTTCTTAAAAAAATAACATGCTCCTTCTTCAACTCAGAAGTGTGATTAATACCAAATAATGTAGGTACTACGAATCTAGACCATACCTTAGCACAAGGTAACAAACAACTACTGTAAACCTGCCCACCATATCTCTCACCAATCGGAATAGGGCATTTCCCACGAATCAAAACTGTGTCCCAAAGAGATTCCCACTCAAAAGAAGGGTCATTTAGCTTTTCGAAATAAGGACAAGGACCGGTAAATTCGGGGAGTTTCAAGGCTTTGCGAATAAGTTCAACTGATAGGGGTAATACCTTTTTACAAATGATAATTGCTTGTTTATTCGAAAAGGCTACTCCTTCATAAAAATCACGGACCAAGGTGGGGATAAATGTAAGCTTTCTCTGTCTCAATTCAGTCCACCTAAACTTATCACAAGTAGTTGCATAACTCTTAAATTCGCTAGTCATAATACCAGAAGGGAATGTTTTCTCAATACCAAACTTCAAGCAATTAATTCGATCAGAACCTGTTCATCCCAAGGTGTGAATACCCTCTTAGGTTTGTGTGCAATAGCTTTTCTTCTCGGGGCTCGCGTTTCTGGAACAGTTTATTTTGGAATTTCCTCTTCAATCTCTTCGTCTTCTTCTTCAACAACCAAAGTAGGCTTAGCAGGAGTGGCCTTACTTGGGTTTTCTTTTCTCTTCATAGCTAACTTAACCTCCTCAATCTTTTGTTTAGGACCCGAATCTGGAATCTCAATAGCTTTCTCTTGTGTAGCTCCAGGATTGTTTCTTGTTCTTGGGTTGTTTCTTCTTATGTAACTGAAAGAATCTGTCCTGTTAGTGATGGCTTTCCACCCCAAACTCAAAACTTCGAAGGGTTGAAAACTAGGGAAAAGTTACAATCTTTGATGTTTTGAGAGAAGATTAAGGTGAATTAGTGTAAGTTATGAGCTGTGTAAGGATCAAGTTGAAGGATTGGAAAGGTTTAGTGGTTCAATTTAAGGTTTGGGTGAAAAACGAATTTAAGAGAAAGTAGGAATTTGGTGAAGTTTTGGAAAGATTTTTGGTTGATTATATGTTTTTAGGAAGAAAGAGAGCAAGCATAGGTGCATAAACCTGTTTTGATGATGATTTTCGGAGATGTGTAAAGCTGAAATCGGATGTGGAGGCTAACTTGAGAAAGAAGCTAAATAAATAGGTTACAAAAACTCAAAACCACCTTTACAATGGCAAAACCGGGTTCCCGGTTTTCGACGCTAAGTCCGCGAGAAAAAATTCAAAATTCGGATTTCTTTTCCTTGGACGCAGCTGACCTGCGTCTCGCGCCACGCAGTGGTCAGAGAGTTTGGAATTAGCAGCTCTCTAAACCGGGTTCCCGGTTTGCGTCTAGTGCAGTTGCGTGGGATGGCTTGGACGCAACCCCTTGCGTCTCGAGCCACGCAGGGGTTAGAACCTTCGATTTCTTCAGCCTTCAGAACCGGGTACCCGGTTTGTACAAAACCAGGGCCCCGGATTTCGTCAATGCGTGAATCCTGACGCAGCCAGCCTGCGTCTCGCGCCACACAAGGGTCAGAGGATGGGGTCGTCACAGCTCACGAAACCGGGTTCCTGGTATTTACATTTTCCAAAATTTTTTACTTCTAACACTTTTACCCCAAACCCGTGACCTTTTATTCTTTTGAAATCATCAAAAACAACTACTCTTTTTCATTTCTTAAAAATAAACACTAATCAATAGAAATTACTAATATAAACTATGATTTAACGGAAATACGAAACTAGTGTACAATTAATTGGCTTTTGTTTAATGTCGTTAAGATCGACGGTTACCTCATATTCTAAGGTGCTTCGAGGAGGTACATAACCTCTCCGGGATGTGGATCCACCGTGCGATTAATATCTTCGCCTCCGTGATAAATCTTCAATTGATGACCGTTTACCATGAAGGTACGGTGTTCGATCGGATTCTCAATCTCAATGTCTCCATGAGGCGTGACTTTTGTTACGATATAAGGACCCGACCATTTAGACCTCAACTTACCCGGATAATTGTTGAACTTCGAGTTATATTTAAGGACCTTTTGTCAAACTTCAAATTTCTTCACTATAATCCGATTATCATGCCATCTCTTCGTGTTTTCTTTGTACAATTTAGAATTCTCATAAGCATGTAATCGGAACTCATCCAGATTATTTAATTTCATCATTCTATTCTCAGCGGCTAAGGTAGGATCTAAATTCAATTCAGCTATGGCCCAATATGCACCCAATTCATGTTCAAGAGGTAAATGACAAGCTTTACCATACACCATTCGATATGGAGATGCACCAACAGGAGTTTTGAAAGCAGTACGATAAGCCCATAGTGCATCATCTAATTTTAAAGACCAATCTTTTCTCGTAGGACCAACAGTCTTCTCAAGGATAGATTTTACCTCTCTATTTGAAACTTCAGCTTGACCATTAGCTTGAGGATGATAAGCAGTGGAAATGCAATGTCTAATCCCATGTTTCACCAGAACAGTCTTCAAATATTTGTTCACAAAGTGTGAACCTCCATCACTTATAATCACTCGAGGTGTGCCATGTCTAGTGAAAATATGAGATTTCAAAAACTTAATTACCACTCGCGAATCATTCTTAGGTAAAGCTACAGCTTCTACCCATTTGGATACGTAATCAACAGCTAGTAAGATATATAAATTCCCATTTGATGGTACAAGCGGACCCATAAAATCAATACCCCACACATCAAATATCTCTACCTCAAGGATGTTATTACGCGGCATTTCATCCCTCTGGGATATATTCCCAGTAAATTGACATCTATTACACTTGTTTACATATTCATGACAATCTTTATGTAACGTAGGCCAATAAAAACCAGATTGAAGTACCTTAGCAGGTGTGCGATCACCTTTGAAATTTCCTCCATAGGGTGAATCGTGACAACCTGCAATAACCCCATAAATCTCATTATCAGGTATACACCTTCTTACCATTTGATCACCACACACTTTGTAGAGGAAAGGGTCCCCCCAAAAGAACTATCTAGCACTTGTACTTAACCTCTTTTTGTCTTGGGAAGTAGCTCCTTCAGAAAAAGAACCACTTACCACAAGATTCGTAATATCAGCATACCACGGTGATCCACTAAAGATAGAAAATAAACTCTCATCTGGGAATTATTCTCGAACTAACTCTAGACTAGTGTTTTATTCAGAACCTTCAAGACGAGACAAATGATCTGCAACCTAATTTTCACAACCCTTTCGATCTCGAATATCTAAGTCAAACTCTTGAAGCAATAAAACCCATCTGATTAACCTTGGATTATCATCCTTCTTCTCCATAAGGTACTTTATAGCGGAATGGGCGGTAAATACAACAATCTTCGCGCCCAGAAGATAGGAACGAAACTTGTCAAAAGCATAAACTACCGCTAAAAGTTCCTTCTCAGTCACTGTATAATTAACTTGAGCACTAGTGAATGTCTTACTCGCGTAATAGATGGAGTGAAATACCTTGTCCTTCCTTTGACCCAACACAACACCCATAGCTAAATCACTTGCATCACACATGACTTCAAAAGGAATTTTCCAGTCAGGGGTAACACAATTGGTGCAGTACAGCTTCTCCTTCAACTCTTGAAATGCCTTCATGCAAGCTTCGTCGAAAAAGAATTTGGTGTCCTTCTCGAGTAAGTTAGACAAAGGTTTTGATGTCTTTGAAAAATTCTTAATAAAACGACTATTGAATCCAGCATGGCCTAGGAAACTTCTTACCCCTTTTACAGAAATGGGAGGGGGAAGAGTTTTTATTACCTCAATCTTTGCGCGATCAACTTCTAACCCTGCACTTGAAACTTTGTGACCCAAAACTGTTCCTTCTCGAACCATAAAATGACACTTTTCCTAATTCAACACCAAATCCATTTCCTTGCATCTTACTAACACCTCCTCTAAATTCTGTAAACACTCCTCAAAGTTATCACCGAATACGGAAAAGTCATCCATAAATACCTCGAGGAAATTATCTATCATATCCCAGAAAATAGCCATCATACATCGCTGAAAAGGTATCGGGTGCGTTACATAACCCAAAAGGCATCCTTCGATATCCAAAGGTACCAAAAGGGAATGTAAATGTGGTTTTGTGTTGATCGGCTGGATCTACATAAATTTGATTATACCCCGAATAACCATCCAAGAAACAGTAATACTCCCTAACAACCAATTTATCTAACATCTGATCAATGAAGGGAAGAGGAAAATGGTCTTTTCTGGTTGCCTTGTTCAACTTGCGGTACTCCATACACACCCTCCAACTAACAACTGTTTTCGTGGAGATGGCTTCATTCCGATCATTGAGGATGGTAGTAATTCCTCCTTTCTTTGGTACGCACTGAACCGGACTAACCCACTCACTACTAGCTATGGGAAAGATGATTCCCGTGTCTAGTATCTTAATCACTTCTTTCTTCACTATTTCCTTCATTGCTGGCATTAATCTTCTTTTACCTTCAACTGAACGTGCACTATCATCTTCAAGAATAATTTTATGTTGACATTAGGATGGACTAATGCCTTTGATATCAGCAATGGTCCAACCTATCGCCTCTTTGTACGCCCTTAGTACACGTAGCAGTTTATCTTCTTGGAAACCTGTTAAATTTGCTGAACAATAACAGTTAAAGTATTATTAGTATGCAAATACGCATACCTCAAATGAGCTGGCAATGGTTTCTCTTCTAGCTTCGGATGAGATTCAATGGATGGTATATTTTTAATGATCATCTCCCCTGGTTCTCTCACAGGTTCATAGGCAGGACTCCTATATTTTGGGTTTACTGAATTGAGATCTGCTATTGTTTCAGCAAGCTCTTCCATCATCTCAGGTAAGTTTAATGTCAAAGTGGCCTGCAAGATATCATCATAATTAAAACAATCAAATACCTCTTGCGTGGCATGTTCAGCTACATCCATTCGAAAGCAATCCCCGGAACATCTGGAAATTTCATAGCTCTGAACACATTAAACTTTACCTCCTCGTCTTGGATTCTCATGGTCAATTCTCCGTTCTCTACATCAATCAAAGTACGCCCCGTGGCCAGGAATGGTCGTCCCAAAATGATGAGGACGTTCCTGTCTGCGTCGTATTCAAGACTTACAAAATCAACGGGAAAAACTAAAGTACCTGCCTTGACGAGGACATCTTCGATTCGTCCCTCCGGATGAACGAGGGATCTATCGGCCATTTGTAAGACCATAGAAGTAGGTCTCAAATCTCCTATTCTCAGCTTATCAAAGATTGATTTGGGCATAAGATTAATACTTGCACCCAAATCTCATAATGCTTTACCTTGCCACTCCTTACCAATCGATATCGGAATTGTGAAACTCCCAGGGTCAAGCAACTTAGGTGGCAACTTACTTTGGAAAATAGCGCTGCACTCTTTGGGTAAACCAATCATCTCATTATCACAATACGGTCTTTTATTGGTTAGGGCTTTCTTCAAAACTTTATGTATTTCGGAATATATTTAATAGCTTCAAGTAACGGAATATTTATGTTGAGACCCCTTACCCTATTGATGAATCTCTGATATTCGGCCATATCTCCTTTTTTCTGAACTCTCGAAGGAAAAGGTGGAGGAGGACGGTTCTCCAAAATATCTTTCTTCTTTTGAACTTCTGGAATTTTCTCCACCTCTATTACTTCAGGTTCACTTTATTTTTCTACCTCCTCCACTACTGGTTTTTCTTTATTTATCACTTCTTTTTCTTTCATAACTGGAAATGGGGGTGGAGGAAGTTTCTTACCACTTTTCAACGCTATGGCGTTACAATCTTCGGTTTGTTTTGGGACTTCTGTATCACTAGGAAGTCTTCCTTGTGGACGCTGATTTATTTTCTTTGACATTTGTGCAATTTGATCCTCTAAAATTTTGATGTGTGTTTCAAAAGCTTGTTGTCTTTGGGCTAATTGTGTGTGAAGGGCAATCAAGCTTTCTACGGTTTTCTGAAGGTTATTCGTACCTTCTTTTGGTTGAGTAGGTAAGGCTTTTTGGTTCATGGTTTCGTTATAATTTTCTTGAGGAGGTTGTCTCTGAACATAGTTTCCTTGATTTTGTCCCCCTTGATAATTATTCTGAGGTCTTGGATTAAAGTTGTAACCTTGGGGACGCGGCTGATACGCATATGTAGGATTGGCTGCCCCATTAGGATTTGAATATTGAAACCCAGGTAGGTTTCTGTTAGGCTGATATCCATTACAATTCGAATTAAAATTCCCTCTGTTGGAGACAAAAATCACACACTCTTGATTATTCTGACAATTCTCCCAAACTTGATCATTCACACCACAATACTCACATCCATACACCTCTTGTGCAGCGTTTACCTCAACTCTTTTATTTGAAAAACCTTCTTTCACGGCTAACATAAGTTGTCTCAACTATTGTTCTAACGTGGTTTGTATCTTGTTCTCTAAGAAGATGAACTTCTCTTCAATGTTGATATTATTAACTACCCCTTTACTGGTGTTCTTACGGTATTCCACCCTACATCATTGTCGACTGTTCTATCTAAAATAATTCTTGCGTAAGCAAGTTGAACTCGTAAAAACGCAGCAACACATAACAAATCTGAATCTTTTTGTGAACTCCCCTCAAGACTGTTATAGAAAATTTTAAATTGATGTTGTTCAGGAAGGTCATGATTGGGAACTCTTCGTAACCACTTCTGAAATCTCGACCAACTTCTACCCAACGCTTCATCATATTCTTGTCGGAAATATGTTAACTTGAGTTGAGCATCTAACCTCATGTTGGACGGATAATATCTTTCAAAAAATGCAGCCTGCAACTGTTCCCAATTCGTAATATTCCCTGGTTCTTGTGAATCATGTCAATCACTCGCTCCATCTATTAAGAAAAAATTAAATGTAGCTAAATACATCCGCTCCCTTGTTACTCCTTGCGTAATGTATGAATCGTATATTTGCATAAATTTTTGTACTGCGCGAAGCGGATCTTCTCCGGGCTTGCCACGAAAATTTCCGAAATTCTGAAACTGAGCTAGCATACCCGAATCTGGACGGAATCTCGGAACATTTATATTAGCTGGGCCAATCCCAAGAGGAGGGGCAAGGAATGGTTCTTGTGCTGGACCGGTAAGAAACCATGGGTCAGCTATTTGGACTTGAACTGGAGGATTAGGTATGATAGGTGGAACTGGAGGATTAGGTATGACAGGTGGAACCGGAGGATTAGGAATGACTGGGGGCACTAATGGCTGAGCATTCGCGTTTAGCTGAACTCCTGGGTTCTCTTGGTTATAAAGGTTAATATTATCCATTCTGTTCGCTAGTTCTTCTACTTATTGAGTTTCTTGTTCTTTCCTTCTCTTCTTAGCAAGTCTGACTAATGATTCTGAATTATCAAGGATCGGAGGTAATGTCTCAAGATCCTCAAAGAGTCTCCTTTGCATACACCAAACCTAAAAACGTGAAAAAGATGAACAAACAAAGCGTAAAACTGAAAAATAAAAATGCAACTAACACTAAAGGATAAACACCGGGGTCACACGCTACTGTCCCCGGCAGCGGCGCCAAAAACTTGGTGGTCCTTAGTGTGTTCTAAAATAAATGCATTAAGTAAAGAGAACCACAACTACAAGTGTACTGTTGTCCCAAGTAATAATAGTGATAAACAGATTCGTTCTCAGGGACAGATTGGTTGACTCTAATGCTTATCAAGTAGTGTTTAATTGCACGAAAATCAAGTAAATGACTATAAGAATTGTTTGGTTGGTTTTCCAAAAACGAAGACAATAATTAAAGAGACTAAATTAATGCAAATGTAAAGCTAGACGCAAGTAAAAATAGTCGAACGCAAGATATGAGAGGTAGTACTCGAGTAACGCTAGTATGTCACCTAAATCTAACCATTTCATGTATTGTTTAAGGGACAAATTCAGTAATTACTATTGGTTGGGATTCAATTATCTCCTTACCCCCGTCAGGGTGGACTAATGAGCTCTTCTCAGGTGCTACAAACCCCGTTAGGGTGAATATAGTCCACCTTCGAATGGTTCAAGTCTAACTACCCAATTGGCCGTAAGAATAATTAAGCCTATCAAGGTAAATAATTTATATCCTACTTTCGTTAATTGGTTCCGTACCTAGACCCCCACGTCAAGGTAATCCAATCGCCATTAATTGGAATACCCTAAGTACTAAATCCAAATATTGATTAATTACTTCAATAATAGTCAATAAGTGTAAATTAAGGAAAAATAATAAATATCCAATTTGAATTAAATTATAATAATCCCAAATTCAAAGACATAGAATGTAATAAATTATGGTTCAATCCATTACGCGTTCTCAAGTACTAAAGAAATTAGCTCATAATTGAAAAAACTAAGAAAATAAATAGAAAGGAATTCATAATTGTTTTACAGAAAGGAAAATAAGAAACCTAATTAGGAAGATGATTTGGCCGCAAAGTGGAGATATAGTCGGTCTCCAGCTCCAAACTTCTTCTTTTCCTTGCTTCTGCTTCTTTTCTTCTTGTCTGACTTTTGTGAATAATAAATTGTGTGAAAAATAGATGTCAAAAGCCCTATTTATACTTATAAAATCGGACATGGACCTTAGGCTAATAATTAAATAAAATAATAAAAGACCAAGTTCATTATCTTATCCCAAAATCCCGAAACTGCTGCACCACCTCCACTAAAACAGCCCTAACCGTCTAGTTTCAAGCCCGATTGACCTCATTCTAGTTTCTAAAGTTCCGTAACACAATGGGACACATTTTCACTTCACAAGTCAGCAGCTTAATCTACTCTTAGGTGACTCGAAATCAGCAATCTTTCGAAACTTTCCAGATTCATAGTTCTAAAATCTCAATTCTTTCGGGATTTGTCTTCATGTCTTGACTCCATATCACGATCTTTGACTTTATCCTCGGACTCCTCTCCTAGCTAGTATTCAAAACCTAGAAAATTTTCACTAAAATACACAATATTACGTGCAAAAGCTTAATAAATAAAAATATACTAAAATCGAAGGAGAGAAATAGGAATATTGCATATTATTACTAAAAGTCTATTAAAATAGTCAGATAATCACCTAATTTAATGTCTCCTAAGCATATAAATATAGAACAAAAGAGGAGACATCAATGTGTAGGTAATTTAAATAGGTCCATAGTGAATGTTTTTGTTGATCACTTTGGAGAAGTTAGAGCATTTATCGGTGAAGTACTGAAACCAGTTGATTCAGTCACCACGATTATTGGTCATAGTTTTCAAAATATATCCTTTTGATTTGGATATTGCTTGAAATCAATGATGCTTGATAAGTGACGGAAGTCAATTAGGAGTTGAGATTAAGAAGTTATGCTAATGCCTCCATTGTGGCTCGAACTAGTCCGACAAAAGTAAAAACGAGTTAGGCTATTTTACTCCATCTAAGTAGGCCCATTTGGACCCAAACGTTTTTAGGATGCTATATGAGTGTTTTAGAAGCTCATAACATACGACAACACAATTTTCGAGAGCTAAAAAATGCTAGAGTTAGCAACAAGACGTAAGAAAAGGAGAAGAAGGGTTCCACCGTTCTTTACCATTCCAAATCCGTTTCCGAATTCCGATTATTGTGAAAACACTAATTATCCATTACATTTATAAAAATCTAATTAGTTAACTTTGAGAGTTACCAAAAGTACTCAAAAATATTTCTCCCATATTCAAACCGTTTAGTAGTTTAAATTGCAATTCAATCTTAGATTTTACTTTTCGTTCTTTATGAACAATCCTAGTTAATCTTTATTTACTGCACTTTTGTTTTTATAATCATAAACACATCAAAAATATTTAGTCAATTACTTTTATTCGAATCTTAATCTACCATACTTGTAAGCAAAATCATCTTAACTTTCATAGTGCATGTGGAAACAATAACCCATTCATATATTTATTATTACTTTTCAATATCCCGTACACTTGCGAGGAGTAAACCTTTCCTATACTATATACTTATTTATCACACTCTTGGGTATTACAATAACCGACACCACTGCAATTAGAGATGATTTTTGTGTTAAGTGTGTAGATACTAGGATCTTGGATGATACTAGACACCATCATGAAGCTAAGAAGTTACAAGCTAAGGACGAACACAAGTCAAGTCGCAGAGGAGCCAAACGTTTCTCTAGAAGCTCAACAAAAATTGTCGACAAACGTATACACCAATTTTGGAAATTCACGCTAGATAATTTTGAGGATTTTGATCGTAAAAAAACATCTCAATGTATATATTTTAGTCTAGGTTGCGTGATAATAAAAGGTTTTGAAAATCAGAGTTGAAATGAGAAAGTTATGGACATTTTTCTATGAAGGCCCAAGATGTCCAACTTCAACAAAGAGTCCACTAAGACACTTATGACTTGTTTAAGTGCGCCCAAATTGTCCAGACATCTTAAGGGGTATAAAATATATTTTTAGCCTAAAAACAACCAGTTATTCATTGTATAGAGTTGTGAAAACATGGACAAAGATTTGGAGCAATGAGAAGCAATAACACACACCTTCTTTCACTTTATTTCCATATTAAATAATGTAATTTTATTTTTTCCCTTTATTTATTGGAATTAAGAATTAATTATATTTTATTTCTTTCTCTAAGCATGAGCTTAAGATATTTTAACTTGATATTTCATATTTATGAACTCTAGCTTTCATTTAGGATTATATTCATTGAAATATGTAATTGCATGCATAGTTATGTTTCATGAAGTTATTTTTCTTGATCACATATTGAGTTGTGATAGATTAAAGTGCCCCCGGGCTAGGAGAGTTTAGTGTTTAGAAAATAAATTACAAATGTTTAGTTGAGTTTGAGAATTGGGAGATCTACTCTAGCTAGATAAATAATTTAGGATTTGAACTTAGATATTAACTAATTTTGTCGGATTAATCGGAAGAGGTTTCTAGGATTAGGTTGTATCACGTACTACCCAGGAGCAACTTATAGAATTTTGGTTAGCAAGTGAAATTATCAATTTATCCTTTAATCAAGGAATTTCCCTAAAGCATGCTAGTGGTGAGTACGCAATCTTGAGATATTCCTCTATACATCGTATGTTAAGCTTTATTGATTTAGTTCTTTGATTTTGTTTTAGTAATCCTTAGTCTTGTGCTTCCTAGTAGTACTTAATCTCTCAAAAAAAATTAAAATCCTTTTTGTTTTAGTTGTAGTATTTCCAACGAAATCTATATTAGAATTAAAAAACGTGTTTAACTTCTACTTCCCTGTTAAGACAGTAACTTATCACTTTTTATTACTTATGACAACTCGTACACTTGCACGGAGTCTTCAACAAATGTTAATTTTCATATCACACCTCGTATAAAAAAACAATCATTTTGCACTATAGTTCCCTCAGTTTTTGAATCTATATCATAGTTTAGTTAGAAGGTTATTTTAAACTCATTGGTCCCACTAGCCAGATGTTTAATTGAAATATATGCATTTTTAAGCATGTGTTAGTTATATCTTATATCAAGTGTTCTTTTCTAGTTATTAGATATAAAGGGTCCTTTTTATTTTCATGGATGGGGTGGATAAATATCTATTCTTGATGCACTTGTATAGTGTAACACAATGGGAGGATGTACGTCCATTGCAACAATATAAGTTTTCACAACAAGAAATCTTTGCGGGCTCCTTTATAACATTTGTCATGTATCACCATATATGTAAGAATTTTTTATGTTAAGGTCAAGTCATATTGTTACCAATTCATCTATGAAGGAGTACAAAACCATTAATATATGAATTGTAATGCATTAATATTAAACTGATATATTGGATTTAATAGTGCCGTATTGTAACCCTTAATGTATTAATAGTGGTGTATTATTAATTTTATATGCATGATTTTAATCTATATGAACACATTGTTATGAGCTCTTGAATTTTCGAACCCTTATCGTAATCCTTGTCTTTTTAATGAGTAATTTATCGGTAAGTTAAAAGGTACATTTAACATAAGAGTTGTGGGTGCATGCCCAAAATTTGTGTGAGATGGTATATACCCATAATCCGTGTGACATAAATATATAACACGCACTGAAAATGATATCATTGAGGATTAAACAAGGAAGATGTTAAAGGGTAAATTTACATGTAATACAGTGGATATATGCCACCATAGATAATTAGGTTTTTATTTTAAACTCTCACATATTAAGTTTAGTCTTTATTTAGTTTATAAAGTGATTAACATAGTTTATTTGGGGTTTACATAATGCTTAATGGTTAATGTGTAGGTATTTACATATTAATTGTTGTTTAAAGTTCCTTAGTAAGTAACAATTGTGGGTTTTTAATATCCACACTCATCATAAAAACCAAATTTGTAATAAAAACTACTATCCAAGCTGGTAATAAACACTGCTACAAGATGTCTAATCCATTGCAAAAACAAGAGTAAACAATTCATCCTTACACATGACGATATAAAAGGGCATATTCTCAAATATTTGCCTCTCATAGGCTTAAAAAATTCCATTATATTAGAAAATCAGTGAAAGTAATTCGAGCTTTGCCCACCTTCCAATATGGGTTGAAGATAGACAATGATCTATATCGTAATTAACTTATTTATCAAATTGCATTATAAGTATCTTGGAATTCTATGTCACATACCCAGCACTGCAACTACATGGACTTTTGTTATCAAATTGCACTATAGGTCCCTAAAATATTTATGGAGGTTTAAACCCCATAAAAATAAAGTGGCTAAAAGTCTACCACATAAATGGGTAAAACCCACAATTGAAACTGCAGACCTGTGTTTTAAAATGTCACTATCGACACCTGAAAATCTATGTTACATAATAAAAGTGGGTATAACCCCCCACCTTTACAATTGCAGGGACTTTTGTTATCAAATTGCACTATAGGTCCGTGAAAATTCTATATTACATACATAAAACGGGTACATATTAACATAATCAGCATACATTACATTATGTGTAAATTACTATCTATATATACGTAAAATATACACAAAACACACATATCTATACCCAATAATAAACAATATACACATACAACCAAAAAAATTACATAAAACTACCTACACCACAAAAATTAGTTTAGTTACAACAACAAATGTAGGGTGCTCAAACTCAATCCCATCATATTTGCAGACGATGTTCTTGTTTTCTTCAAAGCTGAAGTCAAATTAGCTAAAGTTATAAAGGAGGCTCTTGATTTGTTCTCTAGAATTTCTGGACTCAAGATAAACTATAATAAAAGTGAACTGTACTTTGGTGGTACAGGAAATCAAGTTATTAACCGTATATCATCAGTTTTAAACATAAAAGTGGGAACAATGCCTGTCAGGTACCTTGGGGTACCATTAAATTCTAAGAAACTAATTATTTCATATGGTAACAAGTTAGTGGAAAATATTTGCAACTGCATCAATTAGTGGTCATGAAAACTACTATCTTATTCTGGGAGAGAAGAGCTAATTAAGTGTGTCCTTTTAGCAAAATATTGTTTTGGTGAAGGGTCTTCCTATTACCAAAACATGTAATCTATAAAATTAATCAGAAAATGGTCAGTTTTCTCTTGATAGGTAATTTAGAAGGTGCTCAGTGAGCCAAACATTCTTTGAATAATATCTGTTCCAGTAAGAAGCAAGGAGGACTTGGAATTCTAAGTATAGAAGATCTCAATAAAGTCTACTTTTATCTACTTTCTGGAGGATGTATTCGCAAAATAATAAATTGGGGAGTTTGTGGGTGTATCGTAATATCATAAAAGACAAATCTATTTGGAGCTTAGAAATTAAACAAGCTCACACATGGATTTGGAAGCAACTCTTAAAGATCAGGTATCTCGCTTATGATTTTATTATTCACAATGTTAAAAATGGAAAGAGTACTTTTCTTATTTGGGATAGATGGTTAGAAGGTAAAAGTGTGCAAGAATTTCTTGGTACTGAGTTTCACAGTAGTAATATAAACAGTGCGAAAACTGTAAATTCTTGTTATGGTGGTGGAAGATGGAGGTTACCTCCTTGTATAGGCAAATTACTACCTCGTCTTTGCAATGTCAAATTATCTATCAGAGAAGATGTGATATTATGGAAAGAGAGCACTAAAAAGGCTTTTCTTTTACGAAAAATTTATGCAAAATTGCAGAGGAGAAATATGAGGTTAAATGGTGGAGAGTCATATGGGCTAAATCTTGTATACCACGGTGAGCTTTTGTAGCTTGGTTATCTGTTCAGGATAGGTTACCAACAAATGCAAGAATGCTTAGTTGGGGGTTGAATGTAAATCCTCTCTGCTATTTTTGTAATGCGTATTTAGGGGATAATAATCACCTCTTTACTAGTTGTTCTTTCACAATGAGAGGCTTATTAAAAGTGTTGGATTTGTGTAATTTAAAGAATGATCTTGCAGATATTCAGGATTTAATTATCATTACTAGTCAAATCGTATGTAATGAAGTTGTAATATTATTTCGTCTTTTATCACTACTTATATGTATTGTGTATGGTGGGAAAAAAATGAAAGAATGCATGGAGGTAATGCCTTAAATGAAAAGCAGTTATGGAAGAGAATTTTTAGTCTTTCTCATGTAAAGATTGAAAGAAGGAGGTACAAAAGAAAAGAGGCAGTTATATTAGCACAGAAAATTGAGTCTAGTTTGAGCTAAATGGGATATTTTTCCTATTGTAACTTTTCTTTTACTTAAAAACGTGATGTAATAGTTTTTAATTAGTTTTTTTTCTAATTTAGGCCGAGTCCAACTTAGAATAGAGCTAGTGGACAAAGTTTGTAAAGACATTTGATGTTGAGCATTTATAATAATATTTGATTCGCCGATAAAAAAAACTACATAAATCATTACTTTTTGAATAAGTTCAAATACCAAATACAAGATGCACTAATTTAATTATACATTATTTTAAATAATTAGGGTTAATAAAAACACTCTATATCAAACAATGAAGGATAAAAAATTAGGTGTTACTCAATAATTTTAGAAAAAAAAGAAACAATTTAATACAATCCCTATAAGAAGGCCATATTCACCTATAAAATAAATTTTTATTTATTATATTTGAAAATATTATTTCTAGTGAACTAAAACTCTCCAATGGCCAAACTATTTTTCTCTTTGAATATAATATTTTACTTGTCATAAAAAGAGAGTGTTATTGTTATGTGGTCTAGATAAAAAAATAAGCCCAAATCACATCATTGTCAAGTAGACATTATTTTTTTATCTTTATTCTCAATTTAGTTTGTACATGACCAATCCATATTACACCGGCCTTATAATATAACCCTTACACACACTCGTACATCTAAAAAAAAAATAACCTAAAAAATAAAGACCCGCCGAAATCAAACCTCTTTGTTCAGGGTGTCCTTCTGTATAGCCTATTGGATTAGGAAGACATTATTAGTTTGTCAATAGTAAGAAATATAGATGTCACATTCTTAAAGGTACTTACTTACTTGTTTAATACTTGGAAAAATTATTTAAGACCAATCTTGTTTTTGATCATTTGGTGTGCAGAGGTTCCACTGATTAATACCTAGGGTAAAGTGCAAAATAAATACATAGGGTAAAGTGCAAGATTGATTCGTGAAATGTTCAATTATGCACGTGATTATCAAGTAAATTATCAAGTAAGAAAGGACATATTAGATGTTTATTATAGGAACGCTTTGGATATATGTTAATTATTTACATCTTGTTGTTCATGTCTATCCAGACTTGCATAATCTTTATAGATGAGATTGATGTGATTGGTGGACGTAAATTAAGTGAAAGAACAATTGCTGATAATATTGGTACCTCAATTAAATAAAAAAATAAATTAGTACTTTACATGTTGAGATAAATAATATTGGTATATATCTAAGAAGAAATGATGTAGTGGTCCCGGGTATTCTTTGTCTAAGTAGATTATATAGAAAAATCGAGATAACTTTACCTGACGAGCAATAATGATTGAAAAGTCTGAAGATTCATTCCGTTTTTAAATGTAAACTTGCTGAGTTACTACACTGATATTTTTTATTAAGTTATTTCGTGAATCATCAAAGTATTTATTGAAAACTAGTTTGTGCACAGGGTTCCAATGGAGCCAATTTCTTAATATTTGTTGTAAATCGGTATGGAAGCTATTCTTGTAAAGTTTGATTATTTCATCCATCAAGATTTCGTGAACGTAAAATTTAGTTATTGGTTCGATTAATAGTGCAATTAACATAAAAAATGTATTTCAAGAAACATCGTTGGTATTTTTATTTTTGTACATGCATATCATAAGTGTTATTAAATTTACAGGAAAATATAGTTGGTCATGACATTTCAAAAAGAAATAATATTCATTATAATTAACCTGGTAACTCTATTGATTTTGCTATTTATCTATATATGCAATAGATTTTTTTGACTTATTGTAATCTATTGATTCAATTACTTGTGATGGTTAATAACAATTTGTCAACCATCGATGATTAAATTATTGTTCTAAACATGGTAAATTTTAGTTCGAAAATGGACGTGTTCAAATTGGATTAGAGGGGTAAAAGAAATTATTTTGTTATGCTATTATATTAAAAGAAGACATATCCAATCTAATTGTCGGGGGAGTAAATAACATCATGTAGATACAATTTAAAACCTGACACATTATTAAAGATTATGTAGATAGATATTGAATGGGCGTAAAGAATAAATTGCCAAATATGTGCCGATAGATTAAGTTACATACTAAACATAAATATGTGCATATAGATTCATTAAAATTATTTTTAGGCCATAGGTAATAGCCTAAAAGTGGAATTTATTAGGAATAATATAACAATTTTAGACTTGTACAAGTACTTTGCTACCAAAACGTGTAGCTTCGAGAAAGCATTAATTAACATTATCGCCCCACCTTCAACTAACATACGAGTAAACCTTGAACTGCAGTTTTAGATATACCTGAAGCCCAACCAGGGTCAAATGAACTAGAGAGAATTGTGAGTGGAAAACAAGCTGCATCAAAAGTGTGAGTGGAAAAATATAGCTTGTTTTCCACTCACACTTTTCTCTAGTTCATTTGACCCTGGTTGGGCTTCAGGTATATATGCAACTGCATTTCGAGGCTTACTCGGTATGTTAGTTGAAGTTGGGGACGATAATGTTAATCAATGTTTTCTCGAAGCTTCATGTTTTTGTAGCACAAAACTTGTACGCATTTTATTGCAGGTACAAGTCTAAAATTGTTACCTTATTCCTAGTAAATTCCATTTCTAGGCTATTACCTATGGCCTAAAAACATTTATAATGAATGAATCTGTACATTTTTAGGTTTAGTATGTAACTGAATATATCTGTACATATTTGGCATGTTTTTTGTTTCTAGATCGTAAAACGTTTAGCTAAAAAAGTTGGAAGTATTTGTTAGGGTACTTGTTATCACATTTAATTTTTAGTTGATTGACTTGTTTTAACATTGTAAAAACCTTGTGAATGAATATAACATTTGCATATTTTGTACCTGTAATATATACATATCAATCATGACTATCTATAGTTAAGTATGAGTTACAGTTGTGAAATAAAGATATAGGACATCTAATATACTAACAATAGTTAAATAATTGACATGTGGAGAAGTATGTTAAGTCTTCTCCTTAACATCCCACTCAAGATCATCAGAGAATTATTTAGCCACTAGACTCGATCATATCTCTTATGGTCAAAAGCTTCATATATGTTTGAGAATCGGTTTTTTAGCTCCTACTATGAATCGTTGGATAAACACAGTAATTAGTAAAAATGTGCAAGAAATTTATATTCATTTGCATGATCAAAACAGTCATCATCGATTACCTAATGTGGTCTACTTTAGTAAAACTTTAACCTCATTAAAGCTATATAACACATGGTTTGAAGAAAATAGTGAGATAAATCTAGTTAATGAATCATGTGAAGAAAAATAAATCAAAAGGGAAAAAAGTGAGTAATGCTTAATTTTTATTTGTTTTAATTTATTAATTTATTATTTATTAGAATTTAATCACATATCTTAGCTCAATGTTATGTATTATGCGAAAATTGCTGGGTTTACGAACTTTGTAACGCTGAACTAACGAGCTATATACATCTTCGTTTTTTATTAGGTCATTGTGGAAAACTCGAACAAGGCAGGAAGGTAAAAAAATTCACTTATATTACCTTATTTTTAAGGAAATTTCACAATTTCTTTTAACTAATTTACCAATTGATTTTAAAGTAAGAGAAAGAGGGTCACATTTAGTGTAAATTTTTTTTAAACTTCTTTTGATGTGTAAATTTTTTCAACTCGGGAAATATTTTATCTATTTTCAGATTTTGTCAACTATTCAATTGATTCTCGTCATTTTATGTCTAACTTGGAAAACTCTTATTGTTTTTATATATGATGTTTTCTTGTATTTGTAAAGCTATTTTTTTAATACAATGAAGGTTTTAAGACCGTAGAAAATGACCTATTACATGTTCAAATCATCTATTAATTCCGACGTGAATATGCTCCTACGAGCTTTCCATTCGAAGCTGTTTATTATAAGAACTCCCCAAATGTCAATGAATGATGAATAACCACTTGATTGCATAAGTCTCGATCGTGCTAAACAATGGGAACATACATTTACTTCTCGATAAATACCTTTTATTTTGAACGAGGCATTATTTTTCAACAACAATAGAATCCCATCAATCCTAAAAGCCGTTGAACCTCTTTCCCACTCCACATGATTTATCGTGCTTAAGACCTCATGGGAATCCACTTTTACCCATAGCTCTCTCACTCCCAAATCCATAACAGTTTGGAGTCCCTCGTAAATAGCATTAACTCCGAGACTACCGCCGAGTATCCCCAAATATTCATGGTAAAAACTTTCATCCAATCGCCCTCCTTGTCCCTCAAGACACCACATGCACCTCCTTTCCCTTGATCCTTGCTCCAACTCCCATCTATGTTTAGTTTATATCCATGAATCGGTTAATTCAACCCAATCCATTCCACATGATCATTATGCTTAACGGTTTTCTTACGATGTCATCACCACGCTTTAAAATAATTGACGGCAAACCATTTCACCTTTTTAATTAATTTTTCTCCACCCGGGAATGGCCCATTATTAAACACCGTCTCATTGTGTTCCTTCCAATCCACTACTACTAAAGAGGCGAAAAACACATTCCAACTCAGCGTTCTCGCCTAGATTTTTATTCTACCACATCACGTCACTCAGCCTCCTAGAATTGTCTCGAGATTGCAGGTGAAGTCACCCGGGCTGTTATAGCGCCTCCTGGTTACTGTACGCCTCTTTTGGAACCCTACCACCCTTCACAACCCTACTTCCGCTGATGATGGATGTGCTTTCCTCATGTATGGACCCCTAAATGTTGTAAAAGTGTAGCCACAAGTCCCTACCCATATCTCTATTGTATGATCTTCAATATGGCGATAGAGTACCTCATCTAAAACCGCAATTTCTGTAGCGAATTTGGCTTACGTTGGCTTACGTTGGCATCCGCTCCCGACCCGCCGATCTTCTATTCACGGAGTCTGCCCCAACCCGCTCTCATGTAGTAGAAACCCTTCCATCTCTATACCGACCCCACTAAATCTTCTTTTTAACAACTTCGAACATGTTCCTACACTTTCACTGTCCCAGAACAAATCTATACCTCTATCCTCGTCTACCCCACACCATAGACAAATAATCGATACCTCCATCACTCGTTTCGCTTAATTTTTACCAGTGGCCAATATTTTTTGGATTGCTCTCTAGTGGCTGGTAGGGTGTGATAATATAATGATAATAAAGATACGAACTATCACCCTAACCAATCATGTTACTCACTAGAAGTATCACAGGTCGTATGTAAGTTTTGATGATAAGTTAGATTTGTTCACAAGGAATTAGTGTGTTATACGTATGAATTAAAAGAAAGTGTAGTAAGAATTAGCTCGTGGAATTAGAAGACAATAAAAGTAAATATTAATAATGGTGGAGAGAATCTGATCAAATTAAAGACTAATGAAATAATAAAAATGTAAGAATAAGATGGGAGATATAGATTAGGTTTGCATCTATGCCCTTATCTTTCTATTTCTTCTAAAAAATATAAGGGTGATTAAAACTCTTAAAGAAAGTAGCCATAATTCTATATTCCTCCTAACCCCCTTCCGAGTAGACTTAGGTGGCGACCTATCATTTACTAGGAGACTTGGGTAAGGGGTCCCTGTAGAATGATCAGTGGTTATCAAACCCTAATAACTATCTAGTTAGGCAAGCCTGTTATGATCACCACATTACACTAGACGGTTCTGTGGTGTTTCAACATCAAGACACCCCTTCCGGGTGAACATCCAACTGCTATTAATGGGGTAGTCTATACTCGTGCACTAGCAAGAACTACAGTTAATATACCAAAGCACATAAGACAAATATAAAGGTTAAAAAGCTCAATCAATTTAATAAAAATTTCTCCAAACCAAGTTAGACAGAGGACAATAGAATTAAAAAATTATACGTATGCAAAACCCAAGCTATGGGAAAACTAGTTCATTATTGAAAGAAATAAACTAAAATAAAGATACACACTATCAAAATGCTTCTCTCAATGATACTACTTGAGACTAAGGACTAATAATTAAGCAAGGACATGTTTAGAATGATAAAAGGGTGTATGTATAAGAGTTTTCTAACCCTAGGTCGAAATCTTGGAGGGGGGAAACAAGTAATTTGGGTCCAAGTCCAACTCAAATTCGTTTCCTAAAATATAGGTCAGGAAAAACATTACTCACTGTTTTTGTCATATATCCTTCGTTATTGGGCCGATTTTTGCCCACTTTCCTTCACAATATTAAGAATATCTCCAAGGAAGAGCTTCAAAAGTTGTACCAAACATGTGATTTATGTCTAATAAAAGATTATATTTTTGTTCATGCATATAATAATGTGCTATTTAATTTACAGGAAAATAATAGTTGGTCATGATATTTCAAGAAAAAAGAACATTTATTGGATGTGTAGCTTCTTTCATTTATTTCCTATACAATGTATGTTTCTAGAGTTGGTCAATCTAATTTTTATGTTTCTTTAATGATGTGATTGGATTTTCTTACCTTATTGTAATTTGTTGGTTCATATTGCTCACTTTTGATGTTTAATAAAAAATGTTCAACCCTTAATATTTAACTTATTGATCTGAAGATGGTAAATTTTAGTTTTCAAGTGGTCTGTTCAATTATGATTAAAGTAGGAAACGTAAGTATTTGTGTTATGGTATTATCCTAATTGAAGATATCCAATCTAATTCCATTGGGATAATTAAACATCGTGTAGACACAATTTAACGTCTAACACACTATTAAAGATTATTTAGAAAAATTTTGAATTGGGCGTAAAGAATAACAAGTTTAGTATGTAAACTGAAACTGAACATATTTAGCATATTTTTTGTTTGTAGATCGTAAATCTTTTTAATTAATTTTTAGAAGTCACCATATATAAACACAATATAAAATTAGTATATTAACTATGGTTATCATAGATTGGATCAATAATTCTTCTAGCAAGACTAGGAAGTGGGGAAAGTTTTGTTTTAATAGGAGAAGACTCATTTTGTGGGGTTTTTGGAGGTTCTAATGAAGCCTAGAATGCAATTACTACCCCTTTCAGCATCAAGAGGATAAAGAAAATGGGAGATCATAAGGTTAATATATGGCTATCAGATATGGTTCTGAGTGTTAGAAAATAATGCAATAAATAAGAGGAACCACAAAACTGCAAGTGTACAGTTGTTCCAAGTAATATATGATAATCAAGTTTGTTCTCAAGGACGGATTAGGTTCAACCTAAATATTAATCAAGTAGTAAGAATAATTGCTTAACAAAAAAATAAAATAAAATATTTTTGTTTGGTTTTCTAAATTAAAAGATGCAGATAAAATAAAGACTAAAATTATATTAACTAGAAAGAAATAAAGAAAATAAATTGACTAACTTCAGATAAGAGAGATACTTGAGTCTCGCAAGGAATCCACCTAATCAATATAATCTATGCTATGTTTAAGGGTAGAATTGAAATTATAATATTAGTCGAGACTCTAATGTCTCCCAGCCCCCTGTTGGGTGGACCTAGGAGCTATTCTAAAGTACTATAAACCCCTGTATGGGTGAATATGTCTCTTTGGATGATGTGAATTTATCTATTTGGCTATGTAATTAGTTAAGCATGTCGGTCAATAGCGGGCATTACACAGGTTTTACCTAGGTCTGTATTCAAACATCCCTGTCTGATGATCACTTCGCCACTAAAGTGAATAGCCCAAATACTAAAATCTATTTCTAGTTGTTCCTAAAAGAAATAGTGATGAAAACAAAGTAATATCAAATATATAAAACTCAATTCAGTTTAAATAATAACAATCCCAAATTCAAAACATAGATTAATTAATTAAGGTTCATCCCTTTAATGCGATTCTCAAGTATATGGAAATTTAGCTCATGATAAAATTAAAGACTAGAAATAAATAAAAGGAATTCATGTTCAAATACAAAAGATAAACTGATAACCTAAATGGTAGGATGACTGTTGATGGAAGAACAGGATTCCTCCAACACAAGCTTCTCCTTGTCTTCTTGCTCTGAATTGAAAACCTTAAGCCTATTGTGTAGTTCTGTGAAGTGTGTGATAAGAGGAGGCTAAGGGGTATATTTATAGGTGTTAGAAAGCCCTAATTCATTTTTACTTGGATTGGAAGACAAGTGAAGAAATCTTTAATTCGTCACCCTAAAATTTGGGAAAGGTAAGATTCTGCTGCACCTTTGTTTTGGTCATATCTCCTTCAATATTTATCTGTTTGACGCGTTCTTTATATCGAAACCACTTGTCTCGGAAATATCTATCCATTGGTCCAGAGCATTCTCCCAAATTCTTATCTAATCTTAAGTTATGAGCTCGTCTTTGACCGTGGCTGGATTTTCAAATTTATTTGGCAACTTTATCTTTTCCTTCATTGCATATATCTTTCCTTAATCTTCTTATTTCCATGTATATCTCTTTCCTTTACTTCTTAGACTTGACTTTGTCTCTAATTAATTACCATATATCTTTTAAGGCTTCACAATAAATAAATAATTAACCCGCATAAGCTTTAAAAATTATTAAATTAATAATTCAAGACTAGAAATAAGAAAGTGTACTCTAAAATTAGAAACTCGTATAAAATACTTCCTAACACACTACAAATACTCTAATACATTAATTCTCACTTCTCCTCCTTGTATTTGTCTTTCATGAAATTCAAGAACCTACTAACTTTGTACTAAAAATAATCAAATTAACGCACAAAACCTCTAAAAATGCAAATAGTCTAATTCAAAGGGGAGAAAGTGTAATATGATGAAATAAGCCTAAAATTATATCAAAGAAGTCAAATATTCACCTAAAAGGATGTCTCTAAAGGGATAATATTTAAAACAAATAGGGAGACATCAAGACCTCAAACTCAAACCTTTGTCGTCCCGACAAAGTAAAATAAAAAACAAAGGTCTTTTAGGTGAACGCAGAAGGTAGAATCTAGCAAATATTCCCAAAGCACAACTTAAAACGAATCTCATATAGTATCATCTAAGAATTAATATACACGTACACATATCATGCAAAATCAAACACAAAATAATATCAAATCAAAATTAATTTCACAATGCTAGAAGGTTACACTTATTACTTATCTCAAGATGGTGGCTATAGGGTGTTCCTCGATCTTTACTTTCTTTGAACGCTCCACTTAGCATACTCCTTATTAACTCACTGTGTATCTAAAAATCACGAGGTCTTTACGGTTTTAATATCGTCTTAAGGATGATATGGTATGTATATTTTGTAAGTTTGAAGTGAGCTTTTGGCTCTCTCCTCACTTACCATCAACAAACTGTCCAAGAGCTTGAGTTTACACTAGAATAATCTACCGTTTACGTTCTACAAACCACTCATTATCCTTAAGCACAAGTTTACGTCTTTTGCATTGTTCGTTAATCCTTCTTATCAATTACCTCATATTTGCATGCAATCAAAGTGCATTTTACACTAACTCCTAAAGTCAACTATTTTCTATCATAAATTCATAAAAAACATGCTTAATGGGGGCATTTAAAATAATGTACAGTCAACGCAACCCTAAGATTAATTTTATTGAAAGCATGTAAAACACAAAAAATTGGGATGAGACAACAAACCCACCCCAAACTCATAAGTGAGTCGTGTCCCAACGACTCGAAAAAGACTCAATAAAGCAATAAAATTAAAAATTAAACTAAACTAAACTACCTAGTGCCGACCATCAATTAACAAGAAGAATTAGAATGGGGTACCTAGCCATAAAGATCCATCATGTCCTCCTCCTCCGAAGAAGAATAATTATCAATATCCATGATTTCGGTTACCTCTCCTAATTGTGAATTAATCTGTGCAATTTCCACCTAAAGTGCCTTGTTTTCTTTTCTTAAATATTTTACTTCATCCTGCATTTTGATAGCCCATGGGGGTGTGCAAGAATTATTCTGATATGATGAGGAAGATGAAGAACCTTCATCTTGATTGTGTATCTTTTATCTAGGCTTTGATGGTACCTTTATCCTAGCTGTGAATTTCTTGTGTAGTGGTTGTGTTGGTGCCTCTGCCTTTTGCTTCTTTTAAATAGGCTCATCAAGATCTATGGTCGTTTCAATTGTGGCTCCAGGAAAATTTTTGTTCTTCCCTAGGATTTAACACTTCCACTAATAATCCATAGCATATGTTCTATTTGTCATGTTTGATTTGACCCCAAGCTCAAGTTACACCAAGGATAGAATAAAGTGAAGAAATATTGGTGTATCTTGAGTTTCGTGCTTGGATTTGATGAAAGAAGAAGGTTTCTTGATAATTCTTGGAAGAATTCTTGATAGCTTGATGATATTGATGGTGTTTTATTGTGTAGTGTGATAATTTGATGAAGAAGTTGTGTTTATGGAGGAAGGAAGAGAGGATTATCGATGTTATGGTGTTTGTTGTGGAGGTTTAATCAAGCTTCAAGGTATATTTATAAGGTTGAGAGTTGGAAAATTCGTAATAGAGAGGCTAGGTTTTGCACTTGATAAGGTAAGAAGTGTAATAGGAAACAAACTCATCAAAACTGACCTACGGACCGACATACCGGTGCTGGAGGTCTCTCCTTCTTGTAACTCTCCGTATTAAACCCGAATCCACTACTCGAGGCCTCGTGTTCTTAGGCGCCGGCATACCGGTGCGTTGTCCTTCAAAAAATTTCGTTCCGTCAAAATACCCGAGTCGAGCAACCCGAGGGCACGTGATTTCCTTCTGGCCAACATACTGGAAATCTGGCTGGCATACCACTGCGACTATTTAATTTTTTTCTCCCTCTCGGCAAACAACCCGAGCCTTGGAGACGAGGGCTCGTGTTTTTCCTCCAGCGGCATACCGGGAATCTGAACGGCATACCAGCCAGTGCAGCAGATTTTTCCTTTTCGTTCCTTAGCATCCCAAACTCATTTCCTGCACCATTAACACGTTCCTGCACCATTAACACACTACCTTTCTCATTTATTTTAAAAGTAGACACTAAGACTCGACAATTACTTAGAATTATACACTAGGAATTGAAAAACATAAAGCAACAAACTAATATACAATTAAATGGCTTTTGTTTAACGTCGTTAAGCTCGACGGGTTACCTCTCGCATCTATTCGGCTTCAAGGAGGTACATGACCTTCCCAGGATGTGGATCAACTCTGCGACTAGTATCCTCTCCCACATGATAAAGTTTTTGACGATGCCCATTCACCATAAAGGTGCGTTGCTCGTCTAGATTCTCGATTCTATAGCACCATGAGGCGTCACTTTGGTCACCATGAATGGACCAGACCCCTTTGATCTCAACTTACCTGGATAATTGTTGAACTTGGAGTTATACTTGAGGACCATCTGTCCCACATTGAATTTCTTTTCACGAATGCGATTTTCATGCCATATCTTCGTCTTTTCTTTATAAAGTTTATCATTCTCATAGGCATGAAATTGAAACTCATCAAGTTCATTCAGTTTCATCATACGATTCTCCGCGGCTAGAGTAGGATCCATATTCATCTCCGCTATCGCCCAATAGGCACCCATTTCAAGCTCGAGAGGTAAGTGACAAGACTTACCATAAACTATGCGATACGGAGATACTCCAACATGCGTCTTGAACGCAGTACGATATGCCCACAATGCATCATCCAATTTCATTGACCAATCCTTGCGTGTGGAACCAACTGTCTTCTATAGAATGGATTTGATCTCCCAATTAGAGACCCCAACTTGACCATTTGCTTGTGGATGATAAGCAGTTTATACACGATGTCTCACTCCATACTTCTCCAACAAAGTCTTCAAGTATCTGTTAACAAAATGTGAACCTCCATCACTGATAATAACTCTAGGCGTGCCATGTCTAGTAAAGATGTGTGACTTTAAGAACATTATCACCACTCGCGAATTATTGGCTGGTAGAGCAACAACCTCTACGCATTTCGACACGTAATCAACAGCTAGTAGGATGTAAAGATTTCCATTAGATGGTACAAAAGGACCCATGAAATTAATACCCCATACATCGAACATCTCAACTTCAAGAACATTGTTACGCGACATCTCATCTCTTTTAGTATTTTTACCAGTAAACTGGCATCTATGACACATCTTGACATATTCATGACAATCCTTATGTAAAGTAGGCCAATAAAAATGGATTCTAGTACCTTTGCAGCTGTACGATCACCTTTGAAGTGTCCTCTGTATGGTGAATCATGACAATTAGCAACCACTAATAGAATATCCTTATCTGGTATGCATCTTCTTACCATCTGATCACTACATGTTTTGTAGAGGAAATGATCCTCCCAAAAGAATTGTTTAGCACGATGGCCCTAAACACGTTGAACTTTACCTTCTCGTCTTGGATTTGCATCGTTAATTATCCGATTTCTACATCAATCACAGTACCCCCCGTGGCTAGGAATGGTCGACCCAAGATGATGGGGACTTTCCTATCCGCTTCGTATTCAAGTATAATAAAATCAACGGGAAAAATTAAAGTACCTGACTGGACGAGGACGTCTTCTATTTGTCTCTCAGGATGTGCGAGGGATCTATCAGCCAATTGTAGGATCATGGAAGTAGGTCTTGCATTGATACTCGCACCCAAATCACACAAAACTTTCCCTTGCCACTCGTTACCAATAGAAATAGGAATCGTAAAACTCCCAGGATCAAGTATTTTATGTGGAAATTTATTTTGGCATGTGACACTGCATTCTTCTGAAAATCCTATCATCTTGTTTTCAGAGTATGGTCTCTTGTTGGTGATGGCTCTTTTCAAGAATTTAACGTAATTCGGCACATCTCTTATAGAATCTAAGAACTAAATATTAATATTAAGACCACGTACCATATTTAAGAACTTTTGATAGTCAACCATGTCCACTTTCTTCTGAACTCTTGAGGTAAATGGTGGAGGAGGACGGGTTTCTGTAATATCTTGCTTCATTGGCTTCTCCAGAATCTTCTCCACTTCCACTGTTTCAAGTTCATCTTCTTTCTCCACCACATCTTTTACCGGTTTCTCTTTCATAGTTGTTTCTTTTTCTTTCATCACGGGAAAAAGAGGTGGTGGGAGCTTCTTACCACTTCTAAGTGTCACTGCATTACAATCTTCTCTTTGATTTGGTTCTTCAGTGTCACTTGGTAGTTGTCCTTGTTGACGTTAATTCAATTGTTTTGACACTCGAGCTAGCTGATTCTCTAACATTTTAAGTGCTGCGGATGTAGCTTGTTGCTCTAGATGAGAATTTGTTTGAATGTTTATTAATGTAAAAAACGTTTGTTGAACATCTAATGCACCTTCTTGAGGTTGAGCATGTAGAGCTTTCTGATTCATGGTCTTGGTGTAAGCATCTTGAGGAGGTTGTCTTTGAGCTCGATTTTCGTAACCTTGTCCACCTTGGTAGTTGTTCTGTGGTCTTGGTTGATAGTTGTTACCTTGGGGACGCGGCTGATATGCATAAGTCGGATTAGCGGCCCCATTTGGATTTGAATATTGGAAACCCGGATGGTTTTTATTCGGTTGATAACCTTCACCACCTAAATTACAGTTCCCCCGGTTGGAAACAAACATTACGGCTTCTGGATTGTTTTGACAATGTTCCCAATCATGATCTTGTACACCGCAGTTAGAACACCCATAAACTTCTTGTGTAACATTAACATCTTCTTTTGTACCTGCAAAATTTTTTGTAACAGCTAGAGTAAGCAGTTTCAATTGTTTCCCAAGTTTATTCTCCATGGCAGTGAATTTTTCTTCAATGAAAGCACTATTTTCTCTTCCACCTCGGATAGGTGTTCTTACGGTATTCCAACCCATCTCATTCGTCACTATTCTATTCAAAATAATCTTAGCATGGACTGGTTGTACCTGTAAAAGTCCACCACGACAAAGCAAGCCTAAGTCTTTTCTTGAAGATCCGTCAAGGCCTCTGTAAAATATCTTCATTTGTTGCATCTCTGTAAGGCCATGATCGGGAACTCTTCTCAAAAAAATATGGAATCTAGTCCAACTTCTACCCAAATTCTCGTCTTGGTCTTGTTTGGACGAGGTCAACTCAACTAGCGCATCTAATCTCATATTTGTTGGGTAGTATCCATCGAAGAACGCAATTTGTAATGCGTCCCATGTTTTGATTGATCCAGGTTCTTGAGAGTCATGCCATTCACTTGTTCCATCAATAACAAAATACCTAAAACTCGCAAAATACATCTGATCTCTTGTTACTCCATGTGTAATATAGGAATCGCAAATTTGCATGAAATTCTGTACAGCATGGATTGGATCATCGCCCGGTGATCCTCGGAAATTGCCATAACTCTGAAATTGAGATAACATACCAGGATCAGGTCTGAATCTCGCGACGCTAATATCTGTAGGGGCCAATTCCGAGGGTATGAGCTCAATATGGAGCTTGTTCAGGACCAATGACGAACCATGGATCATTGTTCTGAGGAGGTTGAACTTGTGGAAGGTTCTGACAATTCTGTTGATTCAATTGTTAATTTTTGACTCCTTCCATCTTTGCTTCTCTAGCCAACCTCTCTTCTAACTCTTTTGCTTTAGCTTCTCTCTTTCTTCTATTTGTTTCTTAAACTAGGTTTTCGGGATTCTCAAGGATCACAAGATCTTCAAGCATATACCAAAACCTGTAAACCTGAGAAAGAAGGACAACCGAAAGCATAAAACTGAAAAATAAAATTAAAACTAAACAATTAAACTACTAAAGATTAACACCGGGGTCACACGCTACCGTCCCCGGCAGCGGCGCCAAAAACTTGGTGGGTCCTAAGGTGTTAGAAAATAATGCGATAGATAAGAGGAACCACAAAACTGCAGGTGTACTGTTGTCCCAAATGATATATGATAATCAAGTTCGTTCCAAGGGACGGATTAGGTTCAACCCAAATATTAATCAAGTAGAAAGAATAATTGCTTAACAGGAAAATAAAACAAAATATTTTTGTTTGGTTTTCTAAATTAAAAGATGCAAATAAAATAAAGACTACAATTAAATTAACTAGAAAGAAATAAAGGAAATAAATTGACTAACTTCACATAAGAGAGATACTTGAGTCTCGCAAGGAATCCACCTAATCAATATAATATATGTTATGTTTAAGGGTAGAATTGGAATTATAATATTAGTCGGGACTCTAATGTCTCCTAGCCCCCTGTCGGGTGGACCTATGAGCTATCCCTCTTTGGCTGTGTAATTAGTTAAGCCTGTCGGTCAATAACGGACATTACATGGGTATTACCTAAGTCTGTATTCAAACCCCGTGTCGGATGATCACTTCGCCACTAAAGTGAATAGCCTAAATACTAAAATCTATTTCTAGTTGTTCCTAAAAGAAATAGTGATGAAAACAAAGTAATATCCGATATATAAAACTCAATTCAATTTAAATAATAACAGTCCCAAATTCAAAACATAGATTAATTAATTAATGTTCATCCCTTTAATGCGATTCTCAAGTATATGGAAATTTAGCTCATGATAAAATTAAATAATGGAAATAAATAAAAGGAATTCATGTTCAAATACAAAAGATAAATTGGTAACCTAAATGGTAGGATGACCGTTGATGGAAGAACAGGATTCCTCCAACACAAGCTTCTCATTGCCTTCTTGCTCTGACTTGAAAACCTTGAGCCTCTTGTGTAATTCTCTGAAGTGTGTGAAAAGATGAGGCTAAGGGTGTATTTAGAGGTGTTAGAAAGCCCTAATTCCTTTTTACTTTGAATAGAAGACAAGTCAAGAACTCTTTATTTCGTCACCCTAAAATCTAGGAAATGTAAGATTCTGCTGCTGATTTGTTTTGGTCATATTTCCTTCAATACTTATCCGTTTGACGCGTTCTTTATATCGAAATCACTTGTCTCAGAAAGCTCTATCCATTGGTCCAGACCATTCTCGAAAATACCTAGCGAATCTAAAGTTATGAGCTCGTCTTTGAACGTGGTTGGAATTTCAGATTTATTTGCCAGATTTATCTTTTCTTTCTTTGCATATATCTTTCCTTAATCTTCTTATTTCCATGTATATCTCTTCACTTTACTTCTTAGAATTGACTTGGTCTCTAATTAATTACCATATATCTTTTAAAGCTTCATAATAAATAAATAATTAAACCGCATATGCTTTAAAAATTAATAAATCAATAATTCGAGACTAGAAATAAAAAGTGCACTCTAAAATTATAAAATCGAATAAAATACTTCCTAACACACTAAAAATACTCTAAGACTATAATTCTCACTTCTCCTACTTGTATTGGTCTTTCATGAAATTCAAGAACCTACTAACTTTGCACTAAAAATAATCAAATTAACGAACAAAAACTCTAAAAATTCAAATAGTCTAATTCCAAGGGGAGAAAGTGTAATATGATGAAATAAGCCTAAAAGTCTATCAAATAAGACAAATATTCGTCAAAAAGGATGTCTCCAAAGGTCTAATATTTAGAACAAATAGGGAGATGTCAGGTTACAATTTCGTATCACCAGGATAAAATTACACATGAAATTAAGAACAAAAATTAAAGAGGAAATCTCCGAGGCAAAGAGGCTTCGTCATCCCTTCCATACAACAATCCAACAACAATATTGATGATACAACACATAAATTGTTATGTATTTAACAAAAAAAATCAATCCGAGACAAAAACCTTAGCTAATGACCTTGTAATAAACCATTGTACATTATCATGTTGTTTGCAATATAACTTATGGTTATCTTTTTCTGCAGGCTGCTTAACCTGCTACACACAGATTTATTGTGGACTTAATCTTTTGGTTCTATCATAATTAAAAGTTATAATCTAATAAAGGCTTTGAAAGAAATTATACGCGAGCATGGGACTCTTCTCGATGGAAAGAAAGAAAAGTTAGATGTCACTACTGTGATAAGGTTATGAGCATTGGCTTTAATCGACTTAGATACCATGTAGCTGGCATTCACGAAGATGTTGTCAATTGTAAGAATGTACATACACATGTTAAGGATGTTTGTCTAAATGAGATACTCGAGAATAGAGATAATTAGCCAAGAAAGTTGAGAAGCTTCAGACTCCTCTAAAGAGAAAGAGAGTGCTTACTCATGCGTCCACATCAGGGACTAGGATTTTGGCAGGAGAGATCAAAGTGGGTTGTAGAATCTTGTTAGAGGAATGTGTAAATTATTTAAATAGGTCCATAGTAAATGTTTTTTGTTGATCACGTTAGAGAAGTTAGAGAGTTTATCGGTGAAGTACTAAAACCACTTGATTCAGTCACCACGATTATTGGTCATAGTTTTTGAAATATATCCTTTTAAACTGAATATTACTTGAAGTTAGTGATGCTTGAGAAGTGACGGAAGTCAATTAGGATTTGAGATCAAGAAGTAATGCTAATTCCTCCATTGTGGCTCGAATTAGTCCAACAATAAGTAAAAACGAGTTGGGCTATTTTACTCCATCTAAATAGGCCCATTTGGACCCAAACGTTTTTAGGATACTATATAAGTGTTTAAGAAACTCATAAAATATGATTACACAATTTTGGAGAGCTTAAAAACGCTGGAGTCAGCAGCAAGACGTAAGAAGAAGGAGAAGGGTTCCACCATTCTTTGCCATTCCAAATCTGTTTCCAAATCCGTTTCCAGATTCTGACTAGTGTGAAAAGACTAATTATCCCGGACATTTATAAACATGTAATTAGTTGACTTTGAGAGTTACTATAAATACTCAATATATATCTCTCACATATTCAAATCGTTTAGTAGTTTAAATTGAAATTCCATCTTAGAGTTTACTTTTCGTTCTTTATCAACAATCCTAGTTAATCCTTATTTACCGCACTTTTCTTTTTATAATAAAAAACCCATCAAATATATTTAGTCAATTACTTTTATTCGAAACTCAATCTACCATTCTTGTAAACACAATCATCTTAACTTTCATAGTCCATGTGGAGACAATAACCCCTTCATATATTTATTATTACTTTTCAATATCTCGTACACTTGCGGGTACTAAACCTTTCCTATAATATATACTTATTTATCACACTCTTGGGTATTACAATCACCAACACCACTACTAGAGGTGGCACTCATCCTGCTTAGAGAGTCTCTGAGCAGAAACGTCTCCTAGCATGAAAGTCTATGAGAATGAGAATTATGTAAGAGTGCAAATGTATTCGATTTAACAAGTGGGTATGCATATATAATGCATAAAAAGAGAATGATTGAGTACATAATAGAGTGTAAACTCAAATTCTTAGACAATTATTTGTTTGGTTAGTGAAGAGAGAGCCAAAAGCTCGGTCGTAATTGTTCAAATATATATCCTACCTTACCATAAGCCTACGTTATACTAAAATAACCTTTATTTTATTAGATATATGCTTTAATTAAAATGGGTGAAAAGGAGGTTAGTAAGTAGGTCATTAAAATGTCATGCATTTGTCGAGGATCACCCTATACAAACCACTTTACGATTGGTATTTTAGTCTCCCTTTTTGTATTGTGAAGTTAATCGTTTTTTACATTATAATATTTTGATTTTTTAAATGAAAAGTATTTTGGTTGATTAATTTTTTGAGTATGAAAATATGTGAAGTTGTTTGTTCATTACTTGAGATTATAACATGTTTCCTCCTTGGAAAACATTTGAACATAAGGCCTAGTTTGTGTTTACTTTGTCGAGACGACATAGATTTAAGTTGGGGGTCCTGATGTCTCGCATTTTTTGATCAATGTAGAGACTCACGAAACATACTTTAGGGAAATGTTTTAAAGATATTTTTTGGGATTTATCCCTTTATTTTGCATGATATGAGTTTGTAGCAAATCTTGGATATATATAGTTTTTTGGTACAATTAGAGATGATTTGTGTGTTAAGTGTATAGATCCTTGAACCATGGATGATAATATACACCATTATGAAGCTAAGAATTGACAAGCTAAGGACGAAAACGATACAAGTCGCGGAGGAGCCAAAAGTTTCTCTAGAAGCTCAACAAATATTGTCGACAAAATGTCTACACAAATATTGGAAATTCACGCTATATAATTTTGAGGATTTTGATCATGAAATAACATATCAATGTATATCTTTGAGTCTAGGTTGCGTGATAATAAAAGGTTTGCAAATCAGAGTTGAAATGAGAAAGTTATGGACATTTTTCTATGAAGGCCCAAGATGTCCAACTTCAACAAAGAGTCCACTAATCCACTTATGACTTGATTAAGTGGGCCTAACTTGTCCAAACATATTTAGGGGTATAAAAATATGTTTTTAGCCTCAAAACAAAACACTTATCACTGTATAGAGTTGTTAAAACATGGACAAAGATTGGGAGCAAGGAGAAGCAATAATACACACCTTCTTTCACGTTATTTCCATATTAAATGATGTAATTTTATTTTTTCCCTTTATTTCTTGGAATTATGAATAAATCATATTTTCTTTCTTTCTCTAAGCACGAGATGAAGATATTTTAGCTTGATATTTCATATGTATGAACCCTAGGTTTCATTAAGGATTATTTTTCCATGAAATTTGGAATTGCATGCATACTTATGTTTCATGTAGTTATTTTTCTTGATCATGTATTGAGTTGTGATAGATTAAAGTAATCCCGTGCTAGGAGAGCTTAGTGTTTAGAAAATAAATTGTTAATGTTTAGTTGAGTTTGAGAATCGGGAGATCTAAACTAACTAGATAAACAATTAAGGATTTGAACTTAGATGTTAGCTAATTTTGTTGGATTAATCGTAATAGGTTTCTAGGATTAGGTAGTATCCCCTACTACCAAGGAGAAACTTATGGTGTACCTTAGAATTCCGGTTATCAAATGAGATTCCCAATTTATCCTTTAATCAAAGAATTGTCCTAAAGCATTCTAGTGGTGTGTACGCAATCTTGAGATATTCATCTATACATTGTATCTTAAGCTTTATTATTTTAGTTCTTTCATTTTGTTTTAGTAATCCTTAGTTCTGTGTCTCCTAGTAGTACTTAATCTCTCAAAAACAAATTAAAAATACTTTTTGTTTTAGTTTTAGTTTTTTCCAACGATATCTAGATTAGAATTAAAATCATGCGTTTAACCTCTACTTCCTTGTGGAGACAATAACTTATCACTTGTTATTACTTATGACAACTGGTGTACTTGAACGGAGTCTTCAACAAATATTAATTTTTATATCACACCTCGTAAAAAAACAATCATTTATACTTGCACTATATTTCCCTCAATTTTTGAATTTACAACATAGTTCAGTTACAAGGTTATTTTAATACCAATGATCCCACGGGCCATGTGTTTAATTGAAATATATGCATTTTTAAGCATGTGTTAGTTATATCTTATATCAAGAGTTCTTTTCTAGTTATTCGATATAATGGGTCCTCTTTATTTTCATGGATGGAGATGATAAATATCTATCCTTGATGCACTTGTATAGTGTAACACAATGGGAGAATGTGTGTCCATTGCAATAGAATAAGATTTCACAATAAGACATCTTTGTGGGCTCCTTTATAATATATGTCATGTATCACCATATATGTAAGCATTTTTTATGTTGAGGTCAAGTCATATTTTTACCAATTCATCTATGAAGGGGTATAAAACCATTAATATATGAATTTTAAAGCATTAATATTAAACTGATATGTTGGCTTTAATAGTACCGTATTGTAACTCTTAATGTATTAACAGTGGTATATTATTATTTTTTTATGCATGATTTTTAATTTATATGAACACATTGTTATGAGATATTGATTTTTGGAATCCTTATCGTAATAAACAATCCGAGTTGGTAATAAACACTGCTACAAGATGTCTAGTCCATTGCAAATACAAGGGTAAACAATTTATCCTTACACATGACGATACAAAATGGCATATTCTTAAATATTTGCCTCACATAGGCTTACAAAAGTCCATTATATTAGAAAATCAGTAAAACTAATTCGAGCCTTGCCCACCTTCCAATATGGGGAGAAGATAGACAATGATCTATATCGTAATTAACTTTGTTCTTAAATTGCGTTATAAGTATCTTGGAATTCTATGTCACATACCCAGCACTGCAACTACATGGACCTTTGTTATCAAATTGCACTATAGGTCCCTGAAAGATTTATGAAGGTATAAACCCCTTAAAAAGAAAGTGGCTAAAAGCCTACCACAGAAATGGGTAAACCCCACCATTGAAACGGTAGACCTTTGTTTTAAACTGTCATTATCGACACCTTAAAATATACGTCATATACAAAAAGTGGGTACATATTAACATAATCGGCATAAATAACATTATGCGTAAATTACTACCTATATACATTAAATATACACAACACATACATATATATACTCAATACTAAACGATATACACATACAACCAAAAAAATTATATAAAACTACATAAATCATTACTTTGTGAATAAGTTCAAATACCAAATACACGATGTACTAATTTATACAATATTATAAATAACTAGGGTTAATAAAAACACTCTATATCAACCAATAAAGGATAATTAAGTGTTATTCAATAATTTTAGAAAAAAAGAAACAAAATTAAATACAATCACTACAAGTAGGTCATATAACCTATAAAATATACTTTTATAGTATATTTGAAAGTATTATTTCTAGTGAACTAAAACTCTCTAATGGACAAACTATTTTTCTCTTTGAATATAATATTTTACTTGTCATAAAAAGAGAGTGTTATAGTTAAGTGGGCTAGATTAAAAAATAAGCCCAAATCACATCATTGTCAAGTAGACATCATTTTTTTTATCTTTAGTCTCAATTTAGTTTGTACATGACCAATCCATAATACACCGACCTTATAATATAACACTTACACACACTCATACATCTTAAAAAAATTTAACCTAAAAAATAAAGACGCCGCCAAAATTAAACCTCTTTGTTCAGGGTGTCCTTCTGTATAGCTTCTTGGATAAGGAAGACATTTTTTGCCCGTCAATAGCAAGTAATAAAGATGCCACTTTCTTAAAGGTATTTACTTACTTGTTTAATACTTGAAAAATTAGTTTCGACCAATCTTGTATTTTGTCAAGATGCCACTTTCTTTAAAGGTATTTACTTACTTGTTTAATACTTATAAAAATTAGTTTCGACGAATCTTGTTTTTTGTCATTTGGTGTTCAGGTTGTATCATGTTCCATTGATGAATCATAGGGGAAAGTGCAAGACTGATTCGTGAAATGTTTAATTATGCATGTGACCATCAAGTAAAAAATGACACATTAGATGTTTATTATATGCACACTTTTGATATATAATAATTATTTACATCTTCTTGTCCTTGTCCATCCAGACTTGCATAATCTTTATAGATGAGATTGATGAGATTGGTGGGCGTAGATTCTGTGAAAGAGAAATTGCGTATCCTAAAATTCAGAGAATTTTAATAGAGGTCTGAAAGGTACCCAAATTAAATCAAATAATAAATCAGTACTTTATATGTTGAGATAAATAATATTGGTATATATATCTAGTTAAAAATGATAATGACGACTAACAAACTAGATGTAGTAGACATGGCTCTTCTTTGTTTAGGTATATTAGATAGAAAAAACAAGATACCTTTACCTAACTAGCAATATGTATTGAAAAGTCTCGAGATTAATTTGGGTTTACAATTTAAACTTGCCTAGGTACCCCAATAGTTTTTGTTATTAAGTTACTTCGTAAATCATCAAAGTATTTATTGAAAACTAGTTCCAATGGAGCCAATATTTATAATATTTGTACTGAACCTGGTATGGAAGCTATTCATGTAAAGTTTTGTTATGTCTTCCATGAATATTTCATGAAGGAAAAATATAATCATCGGTTTGATTAATAGTGCAATTAACTTAAAAAATGTTTTTCAAGAATAGATAGTTTGTATTTTTATTTTTGTTCATGCATATTATAAGTGTTATTTAATTTAAAGGAAAAGATCGATGGTCATGACATTTCAAGAATAAAGAATATTCATTATAATTAACCTGGTAAGTCTATTGATTTTGCTATTATTTTATATATGAGATTAGATTTTCTTTGACACATTGTACTCTATCGATTCAATTAGTTGTGATAGTTAATAATAAATGGTCAACAATTTATGATTAACTTATTGTTCTAAAAATGGTAAATTTAAGTTTGATAATAGATGTGTTCAAATTGGATTAGAGGAGTAAAATCAAATATTTGCATTATTCTATTATATTACACGAAGATATATACAATCTAATTGTGGGGAGGATAAAACATGATGTAGACAAAATTTAAAATAGACACATTATTAAAGATTATGTAGACAAATACTGAATAGGCGTAAAGAATAACAGTTTTAGTGTGTAACGGAATCTATCCGCACATATTTGGCATGTTTTTTTCTAGATCGAATAACATTTAGCTAACAATGTTGTAAGAATTTGTTAGGGTACTTGTTATCATGTTTCCTTTTTAGTTGCTTGACTTGATTTAACATTGGTCATCACAAAGTAATTCCATATACTCAGTTTGTCAAAAAACCTTGTGAATGAATTTAACATTTGCACTTTTGTTTAGGTTGTGTAGTACATACATATCAATCACTACTGTATATTGTTAATATAGATATAGGACAGCTAATATACTAATATAATATTGTTAAGTAAGTAATTGACAACTACAGAAGTATGTTGAGTCTTCTCCTTAACATCCCACTCAATGAAAGATTGCATAGAAGATAGCAAGGCATATAGTAAAAAATGAGCCACTTGTTCTTGAGTGGGTATGTATCTAAGACTTAAAGAGGCTTTAAGAGCAACATGATCTCTAACAAAGTGTATGCTTTGTTTTTGAGAAATACGGGATTAGTGGCCAATGTAAGAGCTGACTTGTTATCACAAGCTAGAAGAGCAGTGATAAGAGGTACTTTGAGATCAGGCCTTGTGAAATTTTATTATATTTATAGAATTAAATGTAGATGAGAGTTTAATAGGTCAGAGGATCTTGATGAGTCTTTAAATTTATTAATTGTCATTTTCTTTCCGACGTGGAAATTTGCTAATAAGATTTAATAGAAATTGATTGGGTCGGTTCCATTTAGGACCTAAAAGATGAAAGTTCTCAAATGACCGCAATTAGTCCCGGTTACAGGATTTTGTTACCGAAACTAACAAAAAAAATTGTTAGTTCAAGGAACATTTGAGAACCGTTTAAAGTTCATGTCTCAAAACGGAGAAGACCTATATATTAGGAACCATTTAGGAAACTTCTAAGTAAAGTGATTAATTTCAATTAGTTTACATATTGAAATCAATCACTTTAAGGAGGTACTCCCATTCACACCAGAAACTCTAGATTACACCCTTCATCTGCAATTCTCTCGTTTAATAAGTATATTATCTCTTAAATTTTGTTATATTACATAGTATATTAATTATATATCATACATGTTGCATTTATTAGGTGTATATGTTCATTAATTTATACATGCGTTATGTATTTATTATGAAAATTGTACTAATTAGTTTTACTCGTTTTATTAAATTTGTTTATATATGGGGTTTATTGCACCTTTATTATGCATATTTCTAAAGTAGTTAAAATTACTGTTGTATGATACACATGTGTTTAATTAACAACAATCATTATCAATTACCTAATGTGGTTTATTCTAGTAAAACTTTAACGTTGTCAAAGCTTTATAACACATGGTTTGAAGAGTCCAGTGAGATAAATCTTGGTAAGGAATCATGTGAAGAAAATTAAATTAAAACAAAAAAAGTGAGTAATCTTTAATTTTTATTTATTTTAGTGTTATTTGTGATTTTAATTTATTTGTTTATTATTTATTAACATTCAATCACATATCATATTTAAATGTTATGTAGTGCAATTATGCGAAAATTGCTAGGTTTACGAATATTGAAACGATGAACTAACGAGCTATATACATCTTCATTTTTTCTTAGGTCATGAAGAGAACGCAAGGTGGAAGGTAAAAAATTTCACTTATATTATCCTTATCTTGAAGGAAAATTACCCAATTTTTTAAACTAATTTACCAATTAATTTTACAGTAACAAAAAGAGGGTCACAATTAATGACGTATATATATATATATATATATGATGATCTGGAAGCTAAGTTTTGTGTGATCGAGCGAGCTGGAAAACTTCGATGAATCCCTGAGCTTCGTGAAGTGTATAATGCCGTCAAATGTTACTTACGGTTTGTGGTCAGTAAGCATAAAATACATTACTAATTACCTTATGGTCTCTCAAATTTTCAAAATCTTCATGTGGCCTCCCTTAATTTTTTAAAAGTGTCTTTTTAGGGTTGATATTTGTACAAAAATTGTTGGTTGTAAGAAAAAATATGTGTTACGTTGTTACTTATTCAGAAAAGAATTTACTATAAGGACCTAAACTGCACTTTTTGCATAATATAAGGACCTATAGTGCAATTAATTACAAAATTTAAGGTGTTGACTTGGAACCCATATGAATTATAGGGAACTATTTTTCAGTATTTTTTCTTCGTTCCTCTACCTTTAAAAATTATCTTTTAAGGGTTCAATTTATTTTATTGTTTGTATGGTAAAATATAGGTTTCACGGTTAGCAACTAAAAAAATTAATATACTACCTAGAATGCAATATTTGCATAATATAGGGATCTTAAACCCTCCATCCCCTCCCTCCACCCCACCCCCACCCCACCCCTTCCTCCTCTTATGGTGGTGCCTTTGTGTGAATGGAGGGAGAGGTAGGGACCATTCAAAAATCCTAAAAATTAACCAAAATTTCAAAAGTGTTTGAATTTGAAAATCTACCGAACAAAATTTTACCATCAAAAGTTCCATTATAAAAGACATTCGCTGTAGTATCAGTTAGGAGGACAACAATTCAGTTTAATGGCACGAAAATAAAATATTATAAATGTTTATTTTATTATGTGACATAATTGGATATCTCATTGATTAGGTTAAATGTGAGTAATTTTTCTTTCTCACTAAACAATTTAATTATATGTTAAACGTGGTCTGACTAATTGATTTTTTTTTCGATTTTTCATTTTGGCAGGAAAGTAGGAAGAAAGTCTTCGTCAACTAAATCCAAGCGCGGATATAAAAGAAAGAGGGAGGAGACTTCTGACAGAGTCTAACAAGGATGATAAAGATTAATTGGGTTTTCATAACCAAAATATAGAGTGCTCGGACAAGGGCCCAACGCCTACTATCCAAGGTATATATCTCTCCATTTTTTCTCAAATCTGTTCTCATTTCTCTTGCACATAACCCACAAACATCTATATGATACATTCACACTTTACATGTACCCGTTGATGTATAGCAAAGAACACTACTACAATTTTCCTAGTCTCTTTTCTTTACCAAGTAACTTTCCTAGTCTTTATAATCATTGTTGTTCATTTTCCTTTTGCAGTAAATTGGTTTGAAGGCACTATTTTAGAATGATAATTTTTTGACTTCCAGATAAGAGGTGATATAAGGATGAAACAATTAAGAGTGATATATTGCAATACTCTTATTTCCATTGTTACTATCATAAACATAGAAGGGGAGACATGATATTTGTATGGATTATTGTTTTGAATTTTTATCTTTTTTCGAATCGTGAATCATAAATATTCTAAAAAGTATCTCTTATAGTTTTTTTTGTCATTAAAACAAGAAAAATGAGATATTACCATCCCTTTTAACAAAGATTTAAACGCACCAATTAGTGAAATATCTTATCATTTTAAAATGTTGATATTTTGTCAAGCACATCTAGCTAAGGAATCCACAACATAGTTAAAACTTCTTTTGATGTGTAAATATTTTCAACTCAGAAAAACATCATCTATTTTTAAATTTTGTCAACTATTGGCTGGATTTTTTTAATTGATTCCCGTCATTTTTATGTCTAACTTGGAAAACTCTTATTGTTTTAATAATATGATGTTTTCGTGTATTTGTAAAGCTAATTTTTCTAATACAATGGAGGTTTTAAAACCGTGGAAAACGATAAATTACATGTTCAAAACATCTATTAATTCCGACGAGAATATTCTCCTACGAGCATTCCATCCTATCTCGTTTCTTATGAGAACTCCCGAAATGTCATTAGGTGGGTCACTGGAGGATGAATAACCATTTGATTGCTTAAGTCCAGATCGCACTAAACAATCGTCACATGCATTTACTTCTCGATAAATACCTTTAATTTTGAACAAGGCATTATTTTCCAACAACACACGAATCCCATCAACCCAAAAAGCTGTTAAACCTCTTCTCTACTCCACATGATTAATCGCGCTTATGGCCTCATGCGAATCCACTTCGAGTATCCCCTAATATTCACTCAGAGATTACCGCCGAGTATCCCCTAATATTCACAGTAAAAAAATTCACCCAATTGCCCTCCTTGTCCCACAATACACCACATGCACCTCCTTTCCCTTAATCCTCGCTCCAACTCCCATCTATTTTTAGTTTATATCCATGAATTGGTTAATTCTACCAAATCCATTCCACATGATGATTATGCTTAACGGATTTCCTTAGATGTGATCACCACACTTTTAAATAATTGAAGACAAACCATTTCACCTTTATAATTAAAATTTCTCCTCCTGGGAATGGCCCACTATTAAAGACCATCTCATTGTGTTCCATCCACACTACACCAACTAGAGAGGAGAAAAACACATTCCAACTTATCGTTCTCTCCCAAATTTTTATTCCACCACATCACATCACTCAACCTCCTAGATCTGTTTTGACATTGCAGATGCAGTCACTTGGGCTCTTACATACTGCACGCCTCTTCTGGAACCCTGCCACTATTCGCGACCCTCTTGCCGATGCTGAATGGATGTGCTTTCGTCATGTTCGGTGATCACACTATAGTCCTTGTTCAGTTTTAATGTCGGACTCCTGAATGTTGTAAAATTGTTGACACTGGTCCCTACCCTAATATCTTTTGTATGTTCTGCAATATGGCAATAGTGTATCTCACCGAAAGTTGCAATCTAGTATTACGTTGGTATCCGCTCCTGACCCGCCGATCTTCTATCCCCAGACTCCGCCCCAACCCGCTCTCTTGTAAAAGAAGCCCCTCTATCTCTATATTGACCCCGCTAAATCTCCTTTCTAACGATTTCCGACATGTTCCTTACACTATAAAAATCTTGTAAAAGATTTTTCTAATGATTTAAATCTTCCGGAGCATTCTATTGGTTTGATTTATAGTCTAAAATTTAAAAGATGGAAAAAAATTGATAATTTTTCATATGGTCTTGAGAGGTGGAAGGAGAGTTTAGGTGGCCTTCTTTGTAATGACTTTTGTAACGGAGCTCCCCATAGGATTGCCGAAGAATGTTTGATTCTTACCTTTGAGCTTCTCCATGATAAATTTATTTTGTGCCGAACCCCTTGATAATTGTCCTTATGATTTTAATCTATCTTCTCTTTCGGTTCTTGGTGATTGTCTTTGCTTGACATACAGAAATCCATTCCAGATATGGGTGATGAACAATTATGGAATTCAAGATTCTTGGACTAAGATCAATTTGGAGAATGATCTTTGTAAAATTGAGGATGTGAGAAAGCATGTAGCGTATCTGAAAAGAAATAACTGACAAGTAATGATTATTAATAAACATGATGTTTTTCTCTCTTTGTATACGATCCCCTTGTGTACCACTCACTTGAGATACCTTTTAAAGATGGTGCATTTGGGTATCCTTATATAGAAACTCTTGAATCTTATGTTCAGTCATATCATCATGATCGAATTTAACCGGGATTCGAAGTCAATGCGGAAAAGATGAAGTCGATATACACTAGAGTGAGGTGTTATAGTGTTGACAAAGAATAAATTTAGTTAAATTTAGTATGCCTTGTGTGGTTATTTAATTAAATATGAATGGATGTTTCATTCAGTCCGAATTCGTGGCCAAGATAGATGTGATTGTAGAATAACGAGGTTACAGTATTGCTTGGTTTTGTAGAATTGTGTAGTGGAATTGCCTTTTTATATTGAGATATTGGCCTTACATTATGGTTTAAGATCGGCGGAGGATCAAGGGTTTCCTACGTGTGAGTAGGGATTGATTTAATAGAACTTCATGCATTAGTGAAGGGTGGTGGTAATTCCGAAAATTGAGATTGTAATATCAGATGAGACTTATTGTAAATACTACAAGGAACCCGACTATGAGGTTAACCATATGCTTTACGAGGTGTATTGTGTGTAGATCTACTGGCTAAAAAAGGAAAAAAGACAAATGACAAGCCAGTAAAATATGAGGATTAACCTAACTATCTTTGAAGATCCAGGATATGAGTGAATAGTTTAAGCCGAGAATTATTTTAAATTACCCATGAGGACTTTTGAAGTTCTTCAGATTAGGATGTTTTAGCCTAACATGTATGAATAACAATTCATGAAAATCATGATATAAAATCATAAAATGGTACCAAAAGTCTATATAAAATTATAAAGAATATGTCAGAAGTTATACGTTATAAAAAAGAAACTATCAAAATTATCAAAAATTGTATAATTGTATAGATTATATAAAATATAACTAAGATTCATTAAATCTAAATCAAATACATCGAGTTTCTAAGAATAGAATAGTAATTAAAAAACAAACTAACATGACAAAACTACTACGATTTCTATGATGATTTATCTTATTTCTCCCATTCTCCATTTACTCTAACCTCCGCAATTTCGATGAGCTTTTGATGCCAGAAAAAGACTTTGAAATTTCCTTAATTCCATGAACAATCTCCATTCATAAAGTCCACAACCATATGCTTTGTTTCCCTCTCCTCTAGAGGGGATATAACACATTCAAAAAGATGCTCCGACCCAACCAAACATCCTTCCAAAAGTCTACCCTTCTTTCAATATGTACACGCCATTTGGATCCCCGTCTAAGCACGAGATGACGTATCCGATGACCTATCATCGCTAAAACTATGTGTCCTGATGACATCACTTAGCGAAACACGTACGTCTATTTTTGCTTCATTTTGGTTTCCAATATTCCTTAAATCTACGAGGAGTGCGCATTCACCAAAGAACACCAAAAAATTGGACCGAGACCCATCAATTTCATCACTAATTCCTACCGATCCATCGTAATATTCTTTAGAACCGGTTAAAAAGTGAGTAAACTCTGTAACACTTATCACAATTCCAGTCCCTATTTATCCAGAAGTATTATGGAAAGCACTTGACGCAATTTTTTTATCAAAGACACCTTAACCTACTCAGGTAATACCTTATAAACGATGTTATAAAAACATCTAGGCAAAAAAGATATAACCTTATAGAATCCATGTTCTTCGGTTTTAACAAACCCATTAAATGACAGTTTTGCTACACCATAAACATCTATTTATACGAATACCTTCAACGTGTGACTCTCGATAGAGCCGCTAACATAGAAATCCAATCTGACCCTCTCTTTTTCCATTCTTCTCAAAAACGTGTTTCTCCTACTCGATCGATAATATCTTAAATATCCCTTCTCGCAAAACTAAAATAATTTATTCCAATGTATTTCGCTATCAAAAGAATCTCACCACTATCTGTATTAATTTTTAGATTCTATTTACGAAAAGCGAGTCATATATCTCAGGTATTTGAATAAGATATCTACTTTGTTTGATAAACATCGGAAGTGAAAGTGCATTTTTTGAGTTATTTAAGGCAATTCTATAGGTAATAACTATAGCTGCTTGAGTTATTATAGTAGCGCACTGAGATTTTTTGTTTTAGTTTTTCGGACACAACATGACGCTTATTTATGTTTTTTCTCAGTTTTGTTAAAACACGTATTCAATATTGTCATTTGCATAAGTAATGTGATTGTCTTCTAGTGTAGACTATGTACCTCATGCTAATAGAGATGCCAGTTACACGTGATGTATTTTCGACAATCGATATTATATTTTGAGTCATAATTTTATCTTTAGCATTTTTGCTAAGTTAAAAATCTAATCATATGATGTTTAAATTTATCCGAGTTTCAGTTTTTTTAAATGTTAAGTGCTATATTTGAAATAGAATCTTCATATTTTCTATTTTCTTGGTACATGTTTTCAATCTCGACCATTAACTAAAGTTGTTAAATACTATACTTGTAAAATTTATACCTGACCACAACACATTACTTAATGTATATAAGATTACAAAAATTGTCAATGATTTAAAAAACATTTTGAGTCGCATAATTAATCACGAAGAGAAAAAACATAGAAAATTTAGTACATACCGTCTTATTTTTCTCACATTTTAGTTCGGTTTCATCATTGATTTTTATCGGTTTAGTTTACTTGTTTCGTTTTATTAACTACTACTTAAGTGTTTGGCTCGGTGAGTTTGCTACATTATATAAAAGATCGTTTATGTTTGGTCGGATTCTAAACATGTAGAACTTATCTTATAACTACTTGATCTTTTCCCTAACCCTTTCTAAATGGATTCAACTCTTATTTGCTGAATAAAAAGAAAATTAGTCATCCCAAGGATTTTTTCAACCCAAAATGCGACTACAATTTTCAGTTACTCATCCATAATCCATTGTCAAATCCAAATGGGCCATTTAACTATATGAGTACGATGTCCAATTTGGTGATGCAATGGGGTATAAAAGAAGCCCATAATTTAGGTTCTTGTCCATTTCGTGATAAAACAAAATACAAAAGACCATCCAAAAAAGACCAAAATGAGGTCCTCCATTTTATAAAACCCTTATTCTCGATACGCCCCATCATAAGGTTTTATGTTCCTTCTTACTTGCCATAACAAAATCTTCATCACAACGCCTAAAGAAACTAACATCAATCTCAATATTTTTGATACGTTGCCCCCTTCTCTCCACCCTAACAGATATAGCAGAAGAAGAATAAGATAAAATGAAGAGAAAGAAAGAAAAAAATACCCAAATCTCAGTTTGAAAGGTAATTTTGTTTGACATGTTTTTTAATGTTTTATCTAATTCATTCATTTCATTTGTTTTTATTATTTTGGATTAATTTTTCCTTAAAAAAAAGTGTGTCTAATCTATTTTTGTTCAGTTTGTGTTTTTGAATTGAGAATTGATATTTAATTATTTATAATATTTATATATATATATATTGATTTATATTTTGCAAAGCTATGAAAGTGTCTATTGATTTGTTATTGATGTATTTTTTATTTAAAAATCATTATATTTGGGATGGTTTCCATAGTGAATCAGGTAACATAGTAATACAAATATCATAATTTAAAATATGCTAGACAGTGTATGATAATAAATAAGATATTATATTTTAAATTATTTCTATTCAGTTTCCGATATCTTTGGAATTCATGATGTGATTTGTTTTACTTTGCTTTAATACTTATAAATGAACCATTATGCAAATTATTTGATATATATGACTTATGGAAAGTTGAAACTCAATAATTAACTAAACACATTAGGACATGATTGGTAAATTAATATGATGGTTAGTTGAGCATCTATGTACATATTATTTGATTTAACAAAAAAAATCCACACTAATAGTCAATTTATCTAGTAAAGTGAGTTCAATGAAATTAAATTCTTGTTTTTAAATTTGAGTATTTGCTAATAAAATACTAAAATAGTATACAATATGCAAGACACAAAAACTTAATAGTGTTAGCTTGCATTTCATTGACATATTTAATCTTCATTATATAGGATTAGTTTGATTTCAAATAGATATAAAACACTTAGTCTTGTAGTTAAGTTGAGTCCTTATGTATGGAAAGGAGAACTCAGAAAAATAAAATTGCATGTTTTCAATTAAAATAAGTTGGCATAACTATGTTGCAGGCTACTTTTGAAGTAACCATGGAAAGCGGCTTTCTTGGTCTTCAAGGTAACCATAGATGATTGGCCTGTTATCACCAAAACCCATGCCAATGTTGAACACACACCTGACTATTTAGCTTGGACGGTCGTGTATCAAGCTTGACGCAAGGCCTTAAAGTCCGCGAAACAGTTCTTCAAGTCCATGGACGGAAGTGTACGAAGAAGCTAGAAAATGAAGAAGAAGAGGAGGTCAATGATAAAAATATATCATCCAAATCTATTTTTTTATTGAATTTATTTCGTAAATATACCCAGTTAAGGGAGTTCTACAAAAAACATTACGAAAATGGAAGGTTTACTTGTTTGGTGTGTCATGGTCGAGGTAGGAGTAGACAGTTTAAAGGTTGTGCTGCTCTTGTGGATCACACCACATCTCTGGGCATGATGAAGACGGAGAAGGCTTATGGTCATTATAGGCAAGTTATTTATAAGAATCCTTAGTGGGATATTGATAAACTTGTAATATACTCTTTATTAGATTAGCTCTTCACTAGTATAGCATTTTCATAATATATCTTACTTAGTTGAGTTAAATGTTGTGAGATGCAAATAATAAAGAACCTGTTGGGAAGAAATTACCCAACAATAGTAAATTCTGTCTCTACCCTAGCTATGACCTTTATAAACAAATAAAACCTAGCTTTTTTTTGTTTGTCATCATCAATTACAAAGTTACATTTTGATCCTAGAAATACAATTATATTTCTATGTTGGGGTTTTCTGGGAGTAGTTTTATGCATAATGACCCATGTTTCTAAAATTATTTTTAAACTGTCCTTTTATTATCGAAAATAACTTTTGAAAATATGACGATCCACCTAAATATCTTTAAAGATCCGGGATATGAGTGAATAGTTTATGCCTAGAATTATTTTAAATTACCTGTGAGGACTTTTGGGGCTCTTAAAATTACGATGTTTTAGCCTAATACGTATGGAAAAAAATTCATGAAAACCATGATATAAAATCATCAAATATTACCAAAAGTCTATATAAAATTATAATGAATATGTCAAAAGTTATACGTTATAAAAAGGAAATTATCAAAATTAACAAAAATTGTATAATTTTATTGATTATATAAAATATAACAAAGATTCTTAAAATCTAAATTATATACATCATGTTTCTAAGAATAGAATACTAATTAAAAAACAAACTAACATGACAAAACTACTACGATTTCCATGAAGATTTATCTGATTTCTCCCATTCTCCATTTACTCCAACCCCCGCAATTTCGATGAGCTTTTGAGGCCAGCAAATGACTTTGAATTTTCCTCAATTCCATGAAGCATCTCCATTCAAAAAGTCCACAACCATATGCTTTATTTCCCCCTCCTCTAGAGGGGATATAACACTTTCAAAAAGAGGCTCCGACCCCACCAGCGATCCTTCCAAAATTCTACCCATCTTTCATTATGTACACGCCATTTGGATCCTCGTCTAAGCACGATATGACGTATCCAATGACCTATCATCGCTAAAACTCAGTCTCCTGATGACCTCACTTAGCAAAACACTACCTTGTACGTCTATTTTTGCTCCATTTTGGTTTGAAATATTCATTAAATCTACTAGGAGTGCATTCACAAAAAAACACCAAAAAATTAGACCGAGACCCATCAATTTTATCACTAATTCCTATCGGTCTATCGTAATAGTCTCTAAAATTTGCTAAAAACTGAGTAAACTCCGTAACACTTATCACTATTCCAGTCCCCATTTGACCATAAGTATTATAAAAAGAACTTGACGCAATATTTTTTTATTATAGACACCTAAACCGACTCAGGTTATACCTTATGAACCATGTTATAACAAAATCTCGGCGAAAAAGAGATAACGTTAGAGAATCCGTCTTCTTCGGTTCTAACAAACCCGAATCTAACAATAAATGACAGTTTTGCTACCCGATATTCATCTATTGATACAATTACCTTGAACCTGTGACTCTCGATTAAACCGCTAACACTGAAATCTAGTTCGACCCTTTCTTTTTCCATTATTCTTAAAAACGTGTTTCTCCAACTTAGACGAGAATATCTTAAATATCCCTTCTCGCAAAACTAAAATAATTTATTCCAATGTATATGGCTATCAAAAGACTCACACCACTTTCTGTATTAGTTTTTAGATTCTTTTAACGAAAAGCGAGTCATATATCTCAAGTATTTGAATAAGATATCTACTTTGTTTGATAAACATCAGAAGTGAAAGTGCATTTATTTTGAGTTCTTTTTTTTTTATCATCAAATCAATTTTATTACAATGAAAATCAACAGACCATTGTATTTACAAACCTTATCCACTTTTAAGCATTAAACCCAACATGGTAATGAATATAGCTACTTTTATGCATTTATTTTGAGTTATTTAAGGTAATTCTATAGGTAATAACTATAGCTGCTTGTGTATTATATTAGTGCAGGGAGATTTTTTGTTTTACTTTTTTGGACACTAATTAAAGTTGTTAAATACTATAGTTGCAAAATGTATACCTTACCACAACATATTACTTAATCTATAAAAGATTACAAAAATTGTCAATGATTTAAAAAATGTGTTTAGTTGGATTCTAAACATGCAGAACTTATGTATAGCCACTCGATCTTTTCCTTAACCCTTTCAAAATGGATTCAACTCCGATTTGCTGAATAAAAAGAAAATTAGTCATCCCAATGATTTTTTCAACCCAAAATGCAATTACAATCATCAGTGACTCATCCATTATCAATTATCGGCCCTATCCCAATATTAGAGATCCATAATCAAAATGGTCCATTTCACTTGTATGAGTATGGAGTCCAAATTCGTTATGTAACAGGTCCAAAGAAGCCCATAATCTAGGTTCTTGTTCTTTTAGTAATATAACAAAATACAAAAGACCGTCCAAAAGGTCCTCCATTTTATAAAACTCTTATTCTAGATATTTCGAACAATAAGGTTTTTTGTTCTTTCCTTAGTGTCATAACCAAATCTTCATCATAACGCCTAAAGAAACTAACATCAACCTCAATATTTTTGATACTTTACAACCTTCTCTCCGCCCTAACAAGATATAGCAGAAGAAGAATAAGATAACATGAAGAGAAAGAAAGAAAAAACAAACATAAATCTCAGTTTGAAAGGTAATTTTGTTTGATAGTTTTTTTAATGTTTTAACCAATTCATTCATTTCACTTGTTTTTATAATTCTGGATTAATTTTTTCTTGAAAATAAGTGTGTCTAATTAATTTTTATTCAATTTGGGATGGTTTCCAGGGTGAATCAGGTAACATTGTAATATAAATATCATTATTTAAAATATGCTAGACAATCTATGATAATAAATAAGATATTATATATAAAACTATTTCTATTCAGTTTTCGATTTCTTTCAAATTTATGATGTGATTTGTTTTCCTTTGCTTTAATACTTGTAAATGAACAATTATGCAAAGTATTTAACAAATTGTTTTCCACACTAATAGTGAATTTACCTAGTAAAGTGAGTTAAATGAAATTAAAGTCTTGTTTTAGAATTTGATTTTTTGCTAATAAAATACAAAAATAGTATACAATATGCAAGGGCCAAAACTTAATAGTGTTAGCGTGCATTTCATTGACATGTTTAATCTCCATTATATAGGATTAATTTGATTACAAATAGATATAAAACACTTAGTTATGTAGTTTAGTCGAGTCCTTATGTGTGGAAAGGAGAAGTCAGAAAAATGAAATTGCATGTTTTCAATTAAAAGAAGTTGGCATAACTATATTGTACGCTACTTTAGAGGTAACCATGGAGAAAAGGCTTTATTAGTCTTCAAGGTATGACATGGCATGCACTTTTTTGACTTAAATTATATGCATTGATAATTGATTTAATTTTAGATTGTTATATGTGAAAACAGAGATGATCCCGATTCAGTGGATATTGTCTACTCAGACTTAAACTGCCTTGCTCCTAAGAAATGTATCTCATCATCTATAATCAACTTCTATAATCAGCAACTTCTATATATACTCAATCAAGTTAATTTTTTTGATTGTTTCTGAAAAAATAATTTAAAACAAAGTATGGGCTGGTATTTGTAACGAATAATGAGCAAGCAAAAGTAAAAGAAAAGCAAGCCGATGGGTTTAATTTTTTTAACACATATTTCTACGAGAAGCTGAAAAAACCTATGGTATTAAATATTAATTACAATTTATGAAAATAAGCTTATTATAATAATTATAATTAATTTTTGAATTGTTTTAATTATAGAATGATGATGAAGCTTCATTTTTTTTTGCCAAGTTCATAAGATGTTGGAAAGGTGTCAAGTTATTCGAGAAATCATACATCTTTCTGCCAATAAATGAACAGTAAGTTAAATTATTTTTCTTGTTTTTCTCCTTATATAATAATAATAATAATTGATTGATTATTTATTTTGTAGAATGCACTGGAGCTTGGTGATTATATGTATACATGATAATGAAGACCCAATTTTACTTCATCTTGATTCACTTGATCGTCACCCCACCGGGGTTATATTTGGAAATATAAAAAGGTAATTTCAAGTGCATCCTTCTAACCCTCTAATTTGTATCTAATAATCTATTAATGGTCCTATGCAGGTTTTTGGTACGAGAGTAGAACTATCTCATAAAAACAGAATCGATATTAATATAGATTTTTTTCTAAGAATTTATTATATAAGAAGTGAGGTACATACATACAAACATACTTTTCTCTTTGATTCACACATTAATTGCTTATTTGTATGGATGTTTAACTTGTTTATATGGTGGTTAACAGGTTCCACAACAAACAAATGATTATGATTTTGGATTGTTTGTTTTTTTACTATATTCAACGATTTATGGAAACAGTTCTTGAAGGGATACCAAAGGTAATTATTCCTTTCCTTTACAATACTTTCTATTTTTTCATTAAATCTGTCTTTTGTTTCATTGTTAGCTTGGTCACATTCTGGTGAAGTTAACGAGCACAATCTGATTGTTAATGTGAGAGATTAGGGGAAGCCTAACCTGCAGAACCATATTTGGATCTGCCCAGCACAAAGATTGTTAAGAAGTGGATGGTCTCTATCTCATCGCAAGTAGGATTCTGCTTCAATGCAAACAACTTCTCCAAAAGCTGAAGTTCTTCAACGTATTTAACTAGATAGCTTCGAAATCAACTAGGGATACAAACTTTCAATTAAAATTAGTTTTGCTCACTTTAAATGCATTGTATATGTATTATCGATGTTTTTTTTACTAAATATTAATTACCATTTAATTTTCAATTAATTTCTAGCGACAATCATCGATACTACCAAATATCAATTCAAAAGTTATAATTTTAACTAAACACGTGTTGGAATTCCTACCTAAATCCGTACGTAATATACGACAGTCTTGAGCATATATCTTAGCGGCCCGTTATCTTAACTTACATTACATAATTTCCAATATGAATGTTTACACTGTTCTACTTTTCTGATATTACACAATCTTATATGCGTATGACCGGAAAAAATATATGATTTGTAGTCGTTATACACACATTTATAATAAAGTTTAGAATAAAACTGATGTTCCATTAAATCAATAATTGAGTTACAGTAAAGACAGGTAAAATAAAGAACGAAACCTAATATTACTACTGAGACTTGTATTACAACAAGGGATCTTATAGACTTGTAACAAGATGAGAAACTAACTCTAATTCTAAACTAATTGGATGTGCTTTAGTTTAGAAAAATGATTGTATGTTGGTGTATATTTCATATAACATTGTTTTTGTAACTGTCGAAGAGGCAAAAGAAGCAAAATTGCATAATGATGATGGAGTTTGGTTAACCTAAAACATTCCAAGCTTTTAGTGACAGGACAAGATTGGTCCTAAAAACATAGTACTATTGGGGACTACTAAAATAAGTAATCATTAATAGGGTTATTTTTTAAAGTATATTTACTTTTAGTTACACTTGTTTGTATAATACACAAATTTCGTTGTTGGAAGCATTTAACACATGAACCATGATATGCAGAGAATAGCTATCCGGGGAGGGGATGCCGTGTAAGTTTGTTGGGCCCATACTTGCGACTTTCTCTTAAACACGGGTAAGTTAGGATTACATAGGGACCATTTTTTAAATTTCTTGCATATATGATTCCTCTTACGAATATATAGATAGAGTATTTCCGTTAAAAGCATCAATAGAGAAGAAATATATACAGTAGAACTTTTTTTTTAATAATAAGGTGTCAATCATCAACAGAGAAAATAGATTTTTTATAATCTTTCATTAATCTTTATATATTATACAAATATTACACTATAGATCTATATGGGGCCAATCTTGTTGTTTGAATACATGATGTGGAGGGGATAACTAGAGAAAATTAATATAACGATGTATAGTGTAATTGTTATGCAGATAGAAGTTAAAGAATAAAGCTGTACATATAGTTTCTTAGTTTAGTTTGTGAATGATGAGTCAATAACGATGAATCAATTATGATTTATGTCTATTTCCATCATGAAATATGCACTTAAGAAACATCCTAAATGGGCTGCTTGACAAGAATTAAAATTACTTCAGTTTTGGATAAACAACACTTTACTTGATGGTTATCTACTCTATTTGATGGCTTTTTAGTTTATTTGTGGTTATTATAATTGATGTTGGATTATGGCAAGGTAGGAAATAGATTATATCACTTTTTATTCTTTTTTACTACCTCTTAAATTGTATCTTCCTTTGTTTGTTGTAAACTATTTTAGTTCTTACTACTCTTTTTTTGATATCGTATGTAAAAAAATTTGACGAGTTGGGCACAATGCTGGGTAGTGATCCTCAAAAGGTATTTTTAACTCTGTTAAGAAACGCTAGTTGCATTTATGGTTAAAAAGTATATCTAGTGAGTGGTTTTTTATAGTGGTGTCATGCCTAGGTGGAGCATATATGGCGCTGATGTGGGGATGTGTCGCCATAAGGTGTTGATTAATGGACAACTAACAAAAAATTGAAAAAAGGGCTAACGGTGACAAAAAAATTCGTAAAGGGCATTTTGTGTCAAAAAAAGAAGATAAAGGTCGGTTTCTGCACTTTGGCCAATGTTATGGGGCTTCACCCTTTTAGTTTAGTTATCAATGCATCTTAAATAGTAAATACTTTATTTATAAGTGACACGATTACATGCTTTGTTTAGACTTTCGATCAACCTTTTCACTATTTATGTCTTCACAAGAAACACAAAAAAATTATCTTTGAAGACATCAATTGATTAATGAGCATGAAGCTGGTTTAACTCATACATAAGAATATACAAGAATAAAGTTAATTCATCGAGATAAATTTTAATCTTCAGACAAAGGAATGAAAATAAAACAGTATATTGTGCAATTACTTAAACTCGTAGTCATATATCTCATGTATTTGAATAAGATATCTACTTTTTTGATAAACATCGGAAGTGAAAGTGCATTTTTTTGAGTTATTTAAGGCAATTATATAGGTAATAACTATAGCTGCTTGATTATTATAGTAGCGCACGGAGATTTTTTGTTTTACTTTTTTGGACACAACATGACGCTTATTTATGTTTTTTCTCAGTTTTTTTAAAACACGTATTCAGAATTGTCATTTGCATAAGTAATGTGATTGTCTTCTAGTGTAGACTATGTACCTCATGCTAATAGAGATATCAGTTACACATGATGTATTTTCAACAATCGATATTATATTTTGAATTATAATTTTATCTTTAGCATTTTTTTTAAGTTAAAAATCTAATCATATGATGTTTATATTTATCCGAGTTTCAGTTTTTTTAAATGTTAAGTGCTATATTTGAAATAGAATCTTCATATTTTCAATTTTCTTGGTATATTTTTTCAATCTCGACCATTAACTAAATTTTTTAAATACTATAGTTGCAAAATTTATACTTGACCACAACACATTACTTAATGTATAATAGATTACAAAAATTGTCAATGATTTAAAAAACATTTTGAGTCGCATAATTAATCACGAAGGGAAAAAACATAGAAAATTTAGTACGTACCATCTTATTTTTCTCACATTTTAGTTCGGTTTCATCATTGATTTTTATTGGTTCAGTTTACTTGTTTCATTTTATTAACTACTACTTAAGCGTTTGGCTCGGTGAGTTTGCTACATTATATACAAGATGGTTTATGTTTAGTCGGATTCTAAACATGCAGAACTTATCTTATAACTACTTGATCTTTTCCGTAACCCTTTCTAAATAGATTCAACTCCTATTTGCTGAATAAAAAGAAAATTAGTCAACCCAAGGATTTTTTCAACCCAAAATGCGATTACAATCATTAGTTACTCATCCATAATCCATTGTCGAATCCAAATGGGTCATTTAACTTATATGAGTACGATGTCCAATTTGGTGATGCAACAGGGTCAAAAAGAAGCCCATAATTTAGGTTCTTGTCCATTTCGTGATAAAACAAAATACAAAAGACCATCCAAAAAAAGACCAAAATGAGGTCCTCCAATTTTATAAAAGCCTTATTCTTGATACGCCGCATCATAAGGTTTTTTGTTCCTTCTTAGTTGCCATAACCAAATCTTCATCACAACGCCTAAAGAAACTAACATCAACCTCAATATTTTTGATACGTTACCCCCTTCTCTCCACCCTAACAGATATAGAAGAAGAGTAAGATAAAATGAAGAGAAAAAAGAAAACAAAATACCTAAATCTCAGTTTGAAAGGTAATTTTGTTTGACAGGTTTTTTAATGTTTTATCCAATTCATTCATTTCATTTGTTTTTATTATTGTGGATTAACTTTTTCTTTAAAAAAAGTGTGTCTAATCTATTTTTATTCAGTTTATGTTTATGAATTGAGAATTGATATTTAAGTATTTATATTATTTTATATATACATATATATATTGATTTATATTTTGCAAAGCTATGAAAGTGTCTATTGATTTGTTATTGATGTATCTTTTATTTACAGCAGAATGATCGATGACCATCTCATTTCAAAAAATAAATAAGAATCATTATATTTGGGATGGTTTCCATGGTGAATCAGGTAACATAGTAATACAAATATCATAATTTAAAATATGCTAGACAATGTATGATAATAAATAAGATATTATGTTTTAAATTATTTCTGTTGAGTTTCCGATATCTTTCGAATTCATGATGTGATTTGTTTTACTTTGCTTTAATACTTGTAAATGAACAATTATGCAAATTATTTGATATATATGACTTATGGAAAGTTGAAACTCAATCAATAACTAAACACATTAGGACAAGATTGGTAAATTCATATGATGGTTAGTTGATGATCTATGTACATATTATTTTATTTAACAAAAAAAAATTCCACACTAATAGTGAATTGACCTAGTAAAGTGAGTTCAATGAAATTAAATTCTTGTTTTTAAATTTGAGTATTTGCTAATAAAATACTAAAATAGTATACAATATGCAAGGGACAAAACTTAATAGTGTTAGCTTGCATTTCATTAACATATTTAATTTTCATTATATAGGATTAGTTTGATTTCAAATGGATATAAAACACTTAGTTTTGTAGTTAAGTTGAGTGCTTATGTGTGGAAAGGAGAACTCAGAAAAATGAAATTGCATGTTTTGAATTAAAATAAGTTGGCGTAACTATGTTGCAGGCTGCTTTTGAAGTAACCATGGAAAACGGCTTTCTTTGTCTTCAAGGTAACCATAGATGACTGGCCCGTTATCACCAAAACCCAGGCCAATGTTTAACACACACCTGACTATTTAGCTTGGTCGGTCATGTATCAAGCTCAACGCAAGGCCTTAAAGTCCGCGGAAGAGTTCTTCAAGTCCATGGACGATTCAGTGGACGAAGAAGCTAGAAGATGAAGAAGAAGAGGAGGTCAATGATAAAAAATATCATCCCAAGCAATTTTTTTATTGAATTTATTTCGTAAAGATAACCAGTTAAGGGAGTTCTACAGACAACATTACGAAAATAGAAGGTTTACTTGTATGGTGTGTCATGGTCGAGGAAAGGGTAGACAGTTTAAAGGTTGTGATGCTCTTGTGGATCACACCACATCTCTGGGTATGATGAAGACGGAGAAGGCTCATGGTCTTTATAGGCAAGTTATTTATATGAATCTTGGTTGGGATATTGATAAACTGGTAATATACTCTTTATTAGATTATACTCTTCACTGTTATAGCATTCTCATAATATATCTTACTTAGTTGAGTTAAATGTTGTGGGATGCAAATAATAAAGAACCTGTGTGGAAGAAACTACCCAACAATAGTGAAGATGAGGTATCTAAGCTAGGTTTTATTGGTTTATAAAGGTCATAACTAGGGTAGAGACAAAATTTATATGTTGGGGTTTTCTCGGAGTAGTTTTATAAATATATTTAGACTATAAGTCCTATTTTATGCATAACGACCCACGTTTCTAAAATTATTTTTAGAATGTCATTTTATTATCGAAAATAACTTTTGAAAATATGACGATCCACCTAACTATCTTTGAAGATCCGGGATATGAGTGAATAGTTTATGCCTAGAATTATTTTAAATTACCTGTGAGGACTTTTGGAGCTCTTAAAATTACGATGTTTTAGCCTAATATGTATGGAAAAAATTCATGAAAATCATGATATAAAATCATCAAATATTACCAAAAGTCTATATAAAATTATAAAGAATATGTTAAAACTTATACGTTATAAAAAGGAAATTATCAAAATTATCAAAAATTGTATAATTTTATAGATTATATAAAATATAACAAAGATTCTTAAAATCTAAATTAAATACATCATGTTTCTAAGAATAGAATACTAATTAAAAAAAAACTAAAATGACAAAACTACTACGATTTCCATGAAGATTTATCGGATTTCTCCCATTGTCCATTTACTCCAACCCCCGCAATTTCGATGAGCTTTTGAGGCCAGCAAATGACTTTGAAATTTCCAAAATTCCATGAACCATCTCCATTCAAAAATTCCACAACCATATTATTTGTTTCCCCCTCCTCTAGAGAGGATATAACACATTCAAAAAGAGGCTTCGACCCCACCAGACATCCTTCCAAAATTATACCCATCTTTCATTATGTACACGCAATTTGGATCCCCATCTAAGCACAATATGACGTATCCAATGACCTATCATCGCTAAAACTCGGTCTCCTGATGACCTCACTTAGAAAAACACTACCTTGTACGTCTATTTTTGCTACATTTTGGTTTGAAATATTCCTTAAATCTACTAGGAGTGCATTCACAAAAAAACACCAAAAAATTAGACCGAGACCCATCAATTTTATCACCAATTCCTATCGGTCCATCGTAATAGTCTCTGGAATCGGCTAAAAACTGAGTAAACTCTGTAACACTTGTCACTATTCTAGTACCCATTTTCCCATAAGTTCTATGGAAAGAACTTGACGCAATACTTTTTATTATAGACACCTAAACCGACTCAGGTTATACCTTATGAACCATGTTATAACAAAATCTAGGCGAAAAAGAGATAAACTTAGAGAATCCGTCTTCTTCGGTTCTAACAAACCCGAATCTAACAATAAATGACAGTTTTGCTACCCGATATTCATCTATTGATACAATTACCTTGAACCTGTGACTCTCGATTAAACCGCTAACACTGAAATCCAGTTCGTCCCTTTCTTTTTCCATTATTCTTAAAAATGTGTTTCTCCAACTCAAACGAGAATATCTTAAATATCCCTTCTCGCAAAACAAAAATAATTTATTTCAATGTATAACGCTATCAAAAGACTCACACCACTTTCTGTATTAGTTTTTAGATTCTTTTAACGAAAAGCGAGTCCTATATCTCAAGTATTTGAATAAGATATCTACTTTGTTTGATAAACATAAGAAGTGAAAGTGCATTTATTTTGAGTTCTGTTTTTTTATCATCAAATCAATTTTATTACCATGAAAATCAACATTACATTGTATTTACAAACCTTAACCACTTTTAAGCATTAAACCCAACATCGTAATAACTATAGCTACTTATAAGCATTTATTTTGAGTTATTTAAGGTAATTCTATAGGTAATAACTATAGCTGCTTGAGTTATTATAGTATTGCAGGGAGATTTTTTGTTTTACTTTTTTGGACACTAATTAAAGTTGTTAAATACTATAGCTGTAAAATTTATATCTTACCACAACACAGTACTTAATCTATAAAAGATTAAAAAAACTGTCAATGATTTAAAAAATATGTTTAGTTGGATTCTAAACATGCAGAACTTATCTATAGCCACTCGATCTTTTCCCTAACCCTTTCAAAATGAATAAAAAGAAAATTAGTCATCCCAAGGATTTTTTCAAACCAAAATGAAATTACAATCCTCAGTTACTCATCCATTATCAATTATCGTCCCTAGCCAAAGATTAGAGATCCAGAATCAAAATGGTCCATTTCGCTTGTATTAGTATGGAGTCCAAATTCGTGATGCAACAGGTCCAAAGAAGCCCATAATCTAGGTTGTTGTCCATTTAGTAATAAAACAAAATACAAAAGACCGTCCCAAAAAACCTCGAATGAGGTCCTCCATTTTATAAAACCCATATTCTAGATGCACAATAAGGTTTTTTATTCTTTCCTTAAATCTTCATCACAACGTCAACCTCAATATTTTTGATACTTTACCACCTTCTCTCCGCCCTAACATGATATAGCATAAGAAGAATAAGATAACATGAAGAGAAAGAAAGAAAAAACAAACATAAATCTTAGTTTAAAAGGTTATTTTGTTTGACAGTTTTTTTAATGTTTTAACCAATTCATTCATTTCATTTGTTTTTATTATTGTGGATTAATTTTTTCTTGAAAAAAAGTGTGTCTAATTGATTTTTATTCAATTTGGGATGGTTTCCAAGGGTGAATCAGGTAACATTGTAATATAAATAACATTATTTAAAATATGCTAGACAATCTATGATGATAAATAAGATATTATATATAAAACTATTTCTATTCAGTTTTCGATTTCTTTCAAATTTATGATGTGATTTGTTTTCCTTTGCTTTAATACTTGTAAATGAACAATTATGCAAAGTATTTAACAAATTGTTTTCCACACTAATAGTGAATTTACCTAGTAAAGTGAGTTAAATGAAATTAAAATCTTGTTTTAGAATTTGAGTATTTGCTAATAAAATACTAAAATAGTATACAATATGCAAGGGCCAGAACTTAATAGTGTTAGCGTGCATTTCATTGACATGTTTAATCTCCACTATATAGGATCAATTTGATTACTAATAGATATAAAACACTTCGTTATGTAGTTTAGTCGAGTCCTTATGTGTGGAAAGGAGAAGTCAGAAAAATAAAATTGTATGTTTTCAATTAAAAGAAGTTGGCATAACTATATTGCACGCTACTTTCGAGGTAACCATGGAGAAAAGGCTTTCTTGGTCTTCAAGGTATGACATGGCATGCTCTTTTTTGACTTAAATTATATGCATTGATAATTGATTTAATTGTAGATTGTTATATGTGAAAACAGAGATGATCCAGATTCAGTGGAAATTGTCTACTCATACTTAAACTGCCTTGCTCCTAAGAAATGTATCTCATCATCTATAATCAACTTCTATTATCAGCAACTTCTATATATACTCAATCAAGTTAATTTTTTTGATTATTTCTGAAAAAATAATTTAAAACGAAGTATGGGCAGGTATTTGCAACAAATAATGAGCAAGCAAAAGTAAAACCAAAAGCAAGCCGATGGGTTTAATTTTTTCAACACATATTTCTACGAGAAGCTGAAAAAACCTATGGTATAAAATATTAATTACAATTTATCAAAATAAGCTTATTATAATAATTATAATTAATTTTTGAATTTTTTTAATTATAGAATGATGATGAAGCTTCATTTGGTTTTGCCAAGTTCAGAAGATGTTGGAAAGGTGTCAACTTATTCGAGAAATCATACATCTTTCTGCCAATAAATGAACAGTAAGTTACATTATTTTTCTTGTTTTTCTCCTTATATAATAATAATAATAATTGATTGATTATTTATTTTGTAGAATGCACTGGAGCTTGGTGATTATATGTATACATGATAAAGAAGAACCAATTTTACTTCATCTGGATTCACTTGATCGTCACCCACTGAGGTTATATTTGGAAATATAAAAAGGTAATTTCAAGTGCATCCTTCTAACCATCTAAGTTGTATCTAATAATCTACTAATGGTCCTATGCAGGATTTTGGTACGAGAGTGGAACTATCTCATAAAAACAGAATCAAAGATTAATATAGATTTTTCTCTAAGAATTTATGATATAAGAAGTGAGGTACATACATACAAACATACTTTTCTCTCTGATTCACACATTAATTGCTTATTTGTATGGATGTTTAACTTGTTTATATGGTGGTTAACAGGTTCCACAACAAACAAATGATTATGATTTTGGATTGTTTGTTTTTTACTATATTCAACGATTTATAGAAATAGCTCTTGAAGGGGTGGTGTCGCCTAGGATGTGATAAAATTAATACAAATAAAGGTCAAGAAAACTACGCACTCTCACCCTAGACAGGCACAGTACTGCAAGTATTACAGGACGTATGCAAGTTTTAGTTAGTAAGTTGATTTCGTTCTTAGGGACTTAAGTGTGTTAATCACGTGGGTAGAAATAACGAGTAAAGTAAATAATTAAAACACAGAAAATAAAAGATATTGAAATTCGAAATTAATAATTAAACTAAGAAAATAAATACAATAAAATAAAAGATAAGAAATATGAGATGAGAAATATAGCTTAGGTTTTGCTAATATGCACTAATCCTTCTAATTCTTTCTATTAGATCTAGTTAATAAGGGAGAATATTAGCTCTTGTATACTTAGTCAGGATTCTAAATTCCCATTCCTTAGACCTTGAGAGCGACTAAGGGGGCTACGGCACAACCAAGACGTGGTTTCAAATAGGGTTATCAAGAGCTACCAAGGCCCTAAGCAAACACTTCAATCAATTGGTGATATGTTGATTAAAACAAACCCTAATGACTATCTAGTTAGAATCATGTTTTGTCAGAACTAATATCGACACTAGACGTTATGTGGTGGTTCAATAGTTAAACACCCAGCTAAGGTGACCATCTAACTACTATTAAAACAATCCTAAAGTGATCAGTTCTAGGAAAGACAATAAAATCAAAACACATAAACAAATATAAAGGTAAGAAGCTAATATCAGATTAAAACATGTAATTCCCAAAGAAACTTAGATAGAAGAATTAGAATTCATAGATTATACATGATGCAAAACCCAAGGTATGGGAAGTTTAGTTCATACCTGATGGAAATAAACTAAAATAAATTACAAAAGACATCATCTTGCTCTCTACAATAGACTAAGAATTAATTATAAGGTTTATGCCTAAGCAAGGATGATTTAAACTAATATAAGGGTGTATTTATTAGGTGTTTAGAAGACCTAATTCGTTTTCTTGAGGGAGAAGCAAAGTGGTGGACTCCAAGCCCAACTCAAATTCGTATGGAAATAAAGATAAATTCTGCTGACTTGTTTTGAGCATATCTTCTTCGTTATTGGTCGGGTTTTGCTCCATAATATACCAAAAGAATCCTCAGAGAATTATCTACTTCCCTATGAAAGGAATTTACCAAAATCGGCTTCTTTGTTGGAGTTATCACCACTTCTTTAGGCGTGTGCTGCAGAATCTCAGATTTAGGCAGCTTTTCCTTTTCCATATTTTTAGCTTTTGTTTCTTTATCTCGAATTATCATGCATATCTCTTTCGATATCTTGTAGTCTTTGACTTGGACTCTAATTAATCTCCATAATTATCTTTAAAGCTTCACACTAAATAAACAATTAAATCCAATATGCTCTAAAAATATAATTTTACTAAATCTAGACTCAAAATAAGAAAGTGCACTATTTCTCAAGAAAATCGACTATTATGACTTCTAAATCACTAAAAATGATGTCTCATCCTATTATAAATCTATCACAAATGAGGAGACATCAAGGGGTACCAAAGGTAATTATTCTTTTCCTTTACAATAATTTCTATTCTTTTATTAAATCTGTCTCTTGTTTCATTCTTAGCTTGGTCACATTCAGGTAAAGTTAACGAGCACAATCTGATTGTTAATGTGAGAGATTAGGGGAAGCCTAACCTTCAGAACCATATTTGGATCTGCCTAGCACAAAGATTGTTAAGAAGTGGATGGTCTCTATCTCATCTCAAGTAGGATTCTGCTTCAATGCAAACAACTTCTCCAAAAGCTGAAGTTCTTCAACGTATTTAACTAAATAGCTTCGAAATCAACTAGGGATACAAACTTTCAATTAAAATTAGTTTTGCTCACTTTAAATGCATTGTATATGTATTATCGATGTTTTATTGACTAAATATTAATTACCAATTAATTTTCAATTAATTGCTAGCGACAATCATCGATACTACCAAATATCAATTCACAAGTTAAAATTTTAACCAAACACGTGTGGAATTCCTACATAAATCTGTACGTAATATACGACAGTCTTGAGCATATATCCTAGCGACCCGGTATCTTAACTTACATTACATAATTTCAAATATCAATGTTTATACTGTTCTACTTTTCTGATATTACACAATCTCATATGCGTATGACTGGAAAAAATATATGATTTGTAGTCTTATACACACATGTATAATAAAGTGTAGAATAAAACTGATGTTCCATTAAATCAATAATTGATTTACAGTAAAGACAGGTAAAATAAAAAACGAAACCTAATATTACTACTGAGACTTGTATTACAACAAGGGATCTTATAGACTTGTAACACGATGAGAAACTAACTCTAATTCTAAACTAATTGGATGTGCTTTAGATAATATTAGTTTAGAAAAATAATTGTGTGTTGGTGTATATTTCATATAACATTGTTTTTGTAACTGATGAAGAGGCAAAAGAAGCAAAATTGCATAATGATGATGGAGTTTGGTTAGCCTAAAACATTCCAAGATTTTAGTGACAGGACAAGATTGGTCCTAAAAACATAGTACTATAGGGGACTACTAAAATAAGTAATCATTAATAGGTGTATTTTTTAAAGTAAAATTATTTTTAGTTACACTTGTTTGTATAATACACAAATTTCGTTGTTGGAAGCATTTAACACATGAACTGTGATACGCAGAGAATAGCTATCTGGGGAGAGGATGCCATGTGAGTTTGTTGGGCCCATACTTGCGACTTTCTCTTAAACACGGGTAAGTTAGGATTACACAGGGACCATTTTTTAAATTTCTTGCATATATGATTCCTCTTACGAATATATAGATAGACTAATTCCGTTAAAAGCATCAATAGAGAAGAAAGATATACAGTAGAACTTTTTTTTAAGAATAAGGTGTCAATCATCAATAGAGAAAATAGACTTTTTATAATCTTTCATTAATCTTTATATATTTTACAAATATTGCTCTATAGATCTATATGGGGCCAATCTTGTTGTTTGAATACATGATGTGGAGGGGATAACTAGAGAAAATTAATATAACGATGTATAGTGTAATTGTTATGCAGATAGAAGTTAAAGAATAGAACTGTACATATAGTTACTTAGTTTAGTTTGTGAATGATGAGTCAATAACGATGAATCAATTATGATTTATGTCTCCTTTCATCATGAAATATGCACTTAAGAAACAACATCCTAAATGGGCTGCTTGACAAGAATTAAAATTATTTTAGTTTTGGATAAACAACACTTTACTTGATGGTTATCTACTCTATTTGATGGCTATTTAGTTTATTTGTGGTTATTATAATTGATGTTGGATTATGGCAAGGTGGGAAATAGATTCTATCACTTTTTATTCTTTTTACTTCCTCTTAAATTGTATCTTCCTTTGTTTGTTGTAAACTATTTTAGTTCTTACTACTCTTTTTTTGATATCGTATGTAAAAGATTTGACGAGTTGGGCACAATGCTGGGTAGTGATCCTCAAAAGGTATTTTTAACTCTGTTAAGAAACGCTAGTTGCATTTATGGTTAAAAAGTATATCTAGTGAGTAGTTTTTTATAGTGGTGTCATGCCTAGGTGGAGCATATATGGCGCTGATGTGGGGTTGATGTGGCGCCATAAGATGTTGATTAATGGTCAACTAACAAAAAATTGAAAAAAGGGCTAACGGTGACAAAAAAATTCGTAAAGGGCGTTTTGTGTCAAAAAAAGAAGATAAAGGTCGGTTTCTTCACTTTGGCTAATGTTATGGGGCTTCACCCTTTTAGTTTAGTTATCAATGCATCTTAAATAGTAAATACTTTATTTATAAGTGACACGTCTACATGATAAATGCTCTAAGTTCCTTTGCAAAGTCATTGTGCCTTTGTTTAGACTTTCGATCAACCTTTTCACTACTTATGTCTTCACAAGAAACACAAAAAAATTTTCTTTGAAGACATCAATTGATTAATGAGTACGAAGCTGGTTTAACTCATACATAAGAATATACTTGAATAAAGTTAATTCATCGAGATAAAATTTAATCTTCAGACAAAGGAAAGAAAATAAAACAGTATATTGTGCAATTACTTAAACTCGTAGTCATATATCTCAGGTATTTGAATAAGATATCTACTTTGTTTGATAAACATCGGAAGTGAAAGTGCATTTTTTTGATTTAAGGCAATTCTATATGTAATAACTATAGCTGCTTGAGTTATTATAGTAGCGCACGGAGATTTTTTGTTTTAATTTTTTTGGACACAACATGACTCTTATTTATGTTTTTTCTCAGTTTTTTAAAAAACACGTATTCAATATTGTCATTTGCATAAGTAATGTGATTGTCTTCTAGTGTAGACTATGTACATCATGCTAATAGAGATGTCAGTTACACATGATGTATTTTCGACAATCGATATTATATTTTGAATTATAATTTTATCTTTAGTATTTTTTCTAAGTTAAAAATCTAATCATATGATGTTTATATTTATCCGAGTTTCAGTTTTTTTAAATGTTCAGTGCTATATTTGAAATAGAATCTTCATATTTTCAATTTTCTTGGTACATTTTTTCAATCTCGACCATTAACTAAAGTTGTTAAATACTATAGTTGCAAAATTTATATATGACCACAACACATTACTTAATGTATAATAGATTACAAAAATTGTCAATGATTTAAAAAACATTTTGAGTCGCATAATTAATCACGAAGGGAAAAAACATAGAAAATTTAGTACGTACCATCTTATTTTTCTCACATTTTAGTTCGGTTTCATCATTGATTTTTATTGGTTCAGTTTACTTGTTTCGTTTTATTAACTACTACTTAAGCGTTTGGCTCTGTGAGTTTGCTACATTATATACAAGTTGGTTTATGTTTGGTCGGATTCTAAACATGCAGAAGTTATCTTATAACTACTTGATCTTTTCCCTAACCCTTTCTAAATGGATTCATCTCCTATTTGCTGAATAAAAAGAAAATTAGTCATCCCAAGGATTTTTTCAACGCAAAATGCGATTACAATCTTCCGTTACTCATCCACAATCCATTTTCGAATCCAAATGGGTCATTTAACTTATATGAGTACAATGTCCAATTTGGTGATGCAACAGGGTCGAAAAGAAGCCCATAATTTAGGTTCTTTTCCATATTTCGTGATAAAACAAAATACAAAAGACCATCCAAAAAAAGACCAAAATGAGGTCCTCCATTTTATAAAACCCTTATTCTCGATACACCGCATCATAAGGTGTTTTGTTCCTTCTTAGTTGCCATAACCAAATCTTCATCACAACGCCTAAATAAACTAACATCAACCTCAATATTTTTGATACGTTACCCCCTTCTCTCCACCCTAACAGACAGAAAAAGAGTAAGATAAAATGAAGAGAAAAAAGAAAAAAATACCTAAATCTCGGTTTGAAAGGTAATTTTGTTTGACAGGTTTTTTAATGTTTATCCAATTCATTCATTTCATTTGTTTTTATTATTGTGGATTAATATTTTCTTAAAAAAAGTGTGTCTAATCTATTTTTATTCAGTTTGTGTTTATGAATTGAGAATTGATATTTAATTATTTATAATATATATATATATATATAATGATTTATATTTTGCAAAGCTATGAAACTGTCTATTGATTTGTTATTGATGTATTTTTTATTTACAGCAGAATAATCGATAATCATCTCATTTCAAAAAATAAATAAGAATCATTATATTTGGGATGGTTTCCATGATCAATCAGGTAACATATTAATATAAATATCACCATTTAAAATATTCTAGACAATGTATGATAATAAATAAGATATTATGTTTTAAATTATTTCTATTTAGTTTCCGATATCTTTCGAATTCATGATGTGATTTGTTTTACTTTGCTTTAATACTTGTAAATGAACAATTATGCAAATTATTTGATATATATGACTAATGGAAAGTTGAAACTCAATCAATAACTAAACACATTAGGACATGATTGGTAAATTAATATAATGGTTAGTTGAGCATATATGTACATATTATTTGATTTAACAAAAACAATTCCACACTAATAGTGAATTGACCTAGTAAAGTGAGTTCAATGAAATTAAATTTTTGTTTTTAAATTTGAGTATTTGCTAATAAAATACTAAAATAGTATACAATATGCAAGGGACAAAACTTAATAGTGTTAGCTTGCATTTCATTGACATATTTAATCTTCATTATATAGGATTAGTTTGATTTCAAATAGATATAAAACACTTAGTTTTGTAGTTAAGTTGAGTTCTTATGTGTGGAAAGGAGAACTCAGAAAAATGAAATTGCATGTTTTGAATTAAAATAAGTTGGCATAACTATGTTGCAGGCTGCTTTTGAAGTAACCATGGAAAAAGGCTTTCTTTGTTTTCAAGGTAACCATAGATGACTGGCCCGTTATCACCAAAACCCAGGCCAATGTTGAACACACACCTGACTATTTAGCTTGGTCGGTCATGTATCAAGCTCAACGCAAGGCCTTAAAGTCCGCGGAAGAGTTCTTCAAGTCCATGGACGATTCAGTGGACGAAGAAGCAAGAAGATGAAGAAGAAGAGGAGGTCAATGATAAAAAAATATCATCCCAAGCAATTTTTTTATTGAATTTATTTCATAAAGATAACAAGTTAAGGGAGTTCTACAAACAACATTACGAAAATAGAAGGTTTACCTGTATGGTGTGTCATGGTCGAGAAAGGAGTAGACAAATTAAAGGTTGTGCTGCTCTTGTGGATCACACCACATCTCTAGGTATGATGAATACGGAGAAGGCTCATGGTCTTTATAGGCAAGTTATTTATAAGAGTCTTGGTTGGGATATTGAAAAACTGGTAATATACTCTTTATTAGATTATACTCTTCACTGTTATAGAATTTTCATAATATATCTTACTTAGTTGAGTTAAATGTTGTGGGATGCAAATAATAAAGAACCTGTGGGGAAGAAACTACCCAACAATAGTGAATATGAGGTATCTAAGCTAGGTTTTATTGGTTTATAAAGGTCATAGCTAGGGTGGAGACAAAATTTATATGTTGGGGTTTTCTGGGAGCAGTTTTATAAAGATATTTAGACTATAAGTCCTATTTTATGCATAACGACCCATGTTTCTAAAATTATTTTTAGAATGTCCTTTTATTATCGAAAATAACTTTAGAAAATACGAGGATCCACCTGACTATCTTTAAAGATCCGGGATATGAGTGAATAGTTTATGCCTAGAATTGTTTTAAATTACCTGTGAGGACTCTTGGAGTTCTTAAAATTACGATGTTTTAGCCTAATATGTATGGAAAAAAGATCATGAAAATCATGATATAGAATCTTTAAATCTTACAAAAAGTATATATAAAATTATAACGAATATGTCAAAAGTTATACGTTATAAAAAAGAAATTGTCAAAATTATCAAAAATTGTATAAATTTATAGATTATATAAAACATAATAAAGATTCTTAAAATCAAAATTAAATACATCGTTTTTCAAAGAATAGAATAGTAATTAAAAAAAACTAACATGACAAAACTACTACGATTTCCATGAAGATTTATCTGGTTTTTCCCATTCTCCATTTACTCTAACCCCCGCAAATCCAATGAGCTTTTGAGGCCAGCAAACGACTTTGAAATTTACTTAATTCCATTAACCATTTCCATTAATAAAGTCCACAACCATATGCTTTGGTTCCCTTTCCTCTAGAGGGGATATAACACATTCAAAAAGAGGCTCTGGCCCCACCACACATACTTCCAAAAGTCTACCCTTCTTTCATTATGTACACGCCATTTGGATCCCCGTCTAAGCAAGATATGATTTATCCGAAGACCTATCATTGCTAAAACTCTGTCTCCTGATGACATCACTTAGAAAAACACATACGTCTATTTTTCCTTCATTTCGGTTTCAAATATTCCTTAAAACCTACGAGGAGTGCCCATTCACCAAAAAATACCAAAAAAATTGGACCGAGACCCATCAGTTTCATCACTAATTCCTACTGATCCATCGTAATAGTCTCTAGAATCGGTGAAAAATGAGTAAACTGTGTAACACTTATCAGTATTCCAGTCCCTGTTTTCCCAGAAGTATTATGGAAAGCACTTGACGCAATTTTATTTTATCAAAGACACCTAAACCTACTCAGGTAATACCTTATAAACGATGTTATAACAAAATCTAGGCGAAAAAGAGATAACCTTAGAGAATCCATGTTCTTCGGTTATAACAAACAAGAATCTAACAATAAATGACAGTTTTGCTACACCATAAGCATCTATTGATATGATAACCTTGAACATGTGACTCTCGATAGAGCCGCTAACACAGAAATCCAATCCGACCCTCTTTTTTTCCATTCTTCTTGAAAACGAGTTTCTCCAACTCGATCGAGAATATCTAAAATATCCCTTCTCGCCAAACTAAAATAATTTATTCCAATGTATATCGCTATCAAAAGAAGCACACCACTTTCTGTATTAATTTTTAGATTTTATTAATGAAAAGCTAGTCCAATATCTCAGGTATTTGAATAAGATATCTACTTTGTTTGATAAACATCGGAAGTGAAAGTGCATGTTTTTGAGTTATTTATGGTAATTCTATAGGTAATAACTATAGCTGCTTGAGTTATCATAGTAGCGCAGGAAGATTATTTGTTTTACTTTTTTGGACACAACATAACGCTTATTTATGTTTTTTCTCAATTTTCTTTAAAATACGTATTCAATATTGTCATTTGCATAATTAATGTGATTGTCTTCTAGTGTAGACTATGTACCTCATGTTAATAGAGATGTCAGTTACACATGATGTATTTTCGACAATCGATATTATATTTTGAAACATAATTTTATTTTTAGCATTTTTGCTAAGTTAAAAATCTAATCATATGATGGTTATATTTATCCAAGTTTTAGTTTTTTTAAATGTTAAGTGCTATATTTGAAATAGAATCTTCATATTTTCAATTTTGTTGGTACAGTTTTTCAATCTCGACCATCTACTAAAGTTGTTAAATACTATAGTTGCAAAATTTAACCTTACCACAACACGTTAATTAAACACGAAAAGAAAAAACATAGAAAATTTATTACATACCATCTTATTTTTTTCGCATTTTAGTTTGGTTTCATCATTGATTTTTATTGGTTCAATTTACTTGTTTTGTTTTATTAACTACTACTTATGCGCTTGGCTCGGTGAGTTTGCTACATTATATACCAGGTCGTTTATGTTTGGTTGGATTCTAAACATGTAGAACTTAATCTTTTCCTAACCCTTTCTAAATGGATTAAACTCCTATTTGCTGAATAAAAAGAAAATCAGTCATCTCAAGGAGTTTTTCAACCCAAAATGCGATTACAATGTTCAGTTACTCATCCATTATCCATTGTTGGTCTATTTTCACTTGTATGAGTACGGTGGTGTCAAATTTGGTGATGCAACAGGGTCCAAAAAAATCCCATAATCGAGGTTCTTGTCGATTTCGTGATAAAACAAAATACAAAAGACCGTCCAAAAAAGCCCCTTATTCTCGACGCCATAAGGTTTTCTGTTCCTTCCTTTAGTTGCCATAACCAAATCTTTATCACAACGCCCAAAGAACCTAACATCAATCTCAAATTTTTTGATACGTTACCACCTTCTCTCCACCTTAACAGATATAGCAGAAGAAGAATAATATAAAATGAAGAGAAAGAAAGAAAAAAACAAACATAAATCTCATTTGAAAGGTAATTTTGTTTGACAGGGTTTTTAATGTTTTATCCAATTCATTCATTTCATTTGTTTTTATTATTGTGGATTAATTTTTTCTTGAAAAAAAAGTGTGTCTAATTGATTTTTATTCAATTTGTGTTTATGAATTGAGAATTGATATTTAATTTTTAGTAATATTTATATATATATTGATTTAGATTTTGCAAAGCTATGAAGGTATCTATTTATTTGTTATTGATGTATTTTTTATTTACAGCAGAATGATAGATGACCATCTCACTTCAAAAAATAAATAAGAATCATTATATTTGGGAAGTAACATAGTAATATAAATATTACCATTTAAAATATTCTAGACAATGTATGATAATAAATAAGATATTATGTTTAAAACTATTTCTATTCCGTTTCCGATTTCTTTAAAATCCATGATCTGGTTTGTTTTACTATGCTTTAATACTTGTAAATGAACAATTATGCAAATTATTTGATATATATGACTTAAGGAAAGTTGAAACTCAATCAATAACTAAACAAATTAGGACATGATTGGTTAATTAATATGATGGTTAGTTGATCATCTATGTACATATTATTTTATATAACAAAAATTAAATCCACACTAATAATGAATTTACCTAGTAAAGTGAGTTCAATGAAATTAAAATCTTGTTTTTAAATATGAGTATTTGCTAATAAAATACTAAAATAATATATTGATGATACAACACATTAAATTGTTATGTATTTAACCAAAAAAATCAATCCGGGACAAAAACCTTAGCTAATGACCTTGTAATATACCATTGTACATTATTATTTTGTTTGTAATTAGGCTGCTTAACTTGATACACACAGATTGATTGTGGACTTAATCTTTTAGTTCCATCATAGTTAAAATTTATAATCTTATAACGGCTTTGAAAATTTTATACGTGAGCATGGGACTCTTCTCGATGGAAAGAAATGAGAACTTAGATGGTAGTGACAAGGTTATGAGCACTGCTTTAATCGCCTTAGATACCACGTAGCTGGCACTCATGAATATGCTGTTAGTTGTAAGAATGTACCTACACATGATAAAGGATGTTTGTCTAAATGAGCTACTCGATAATAGAGATAATTAGCCAAGGAAGATGAGAAGCTTCAAACTCCTCTAAAGAGAAAGAGAGTGCTTATTCATGCGTCCATTTCAGGGACTAAGATTTTGGCAAGAGATATCAAAGTGGGTTGTAGAATCTTGTTAGAGAAATGTGTAGATAATTTAAATAGGTCCGTAGTGAATGTTTTTGGTGATCACTTTGGAGAAGTTAGAGCATTTATCGGTGAAGTACTTAAACCACTTGATTCAGTCACCACGATTATTGGTCATAGTTTTTGAAATATATCCTTTTGATTTGGATATTGCTTGAAATCAGTGATGCTTGATAAGTTACGGAAGTCAACTAGGAGTTGAGATTAAGAAGTTATGTTAATGCCTCAATTGTGGCTCGAACTAGTACGACAAAAGTAAAAACGAGTTAGGCTATTTTACTCCATCTAAGTACGCACATTTGGACCCAAACGTTTTTAGGATGCTATATAAGTGTTTTAGAAGCTCATAACATATGACAACACAATTTTGGAAAGCTAAAAAATGATGGAGTCAGCAGAAAGAGATAAGAAGAAGGAGAAGAAGGGTTCAACCATTCTTTACCATTCCAAATCCATTTACGAATTCCGACTAGTGTGAAAAGACTAATTATCCCCTACATTTATAAACATCTAATTAGTTAACTTTGAGAGTTACTATAAATACTCAAAAATATTTCTCCCATATTAAAATCGTTTATAGTTTAAATTGCAATTCAATCTTAGATTGTAGTTTTCGTTCTTTATCAACAATCCTAGTTAATCTTTATTTACCGCACTTTTGTTTTTATAATCATAAACCCATCAAATATATTTAGTCAATTACTTTTATTCGAATCTCAATCTACCATACTTGTAAAAACAATAATCTTAACTTTCATAGTGCATGTGGAAACGATAACCCCTTCATATATATATTATTACTTTTCAATATCCCGTACACTTGCGGGTAGTAAACCTTTCCTATACTATATACTTATTTATCACACTCTTGGGTATAACAATAACCGACACCACTACAATTAGAAATGATTTTCGTGTTAAGTGTATTGATCCTAGGATCATGGATTCATGAAGCTAAGAAGTTACAAGCTAAGGACGATCACAAGTCAAGTCGCGGAGGAGCCAAAAGTTTCTCTAGAAGCTCAACAAAAATTGTCGACAAAACGTTTACACCAATTTTGGAAATTCACGCTAGATAATTTTGACGATTTTGAACATGAAATAACATCTCAATGTAAATCTTATAGTAGAGGTTATGTGATAATAAAAGTTTTATAAATCAGTGTTGAAATGAGAAAGTTATGGATATTTTTCTATGAAGGCCCAAGATGTCCAACTTCAATAAAGAGTCCACTAAGCCACTTGTGACTTGTTTAAGTGGGCCCAACTTTTCCAAACGTCTTTAGTGGAATAAAATTCTATTTTTAGTCTCAAAACAAACCACTTATCATTGTATAGAGTTGTGAAAACCTGGAAAAACATTTGAAGCAAGGAGAAGCAATAACACATACCTTCTTTCACTTTATTTCCATATCAAGTAATGTAATTTTATTTTTTCCCTTCATTTCTTGAAATTATGTATTAATTATATTTTCTTTCTTTCTCTAAGCATGAGCAGAAGATATTTTAGCTTGATATTTCATATGTATGAACTCTAGCTTTCATTTAGGATAACTTTCCATGAAATTTGGAATTGCATGCATAATTATGTTTCATGAAGTTATTATTCTTGATCACACATTGAGTTGTGATAGATTAAAGTACCCCCGGGCTAGGAGAGTTTAGTGTTTAGAAAATAAATTATAAATGTTTATTTGAGTTTGAGAATCGGGAGATCTACTCTAGCTAGATAAATAATTTAGGATTTGAACTTAGATATTAGCTAATTTTGTCGGATTAATCGGAAGATGTTTCAGGATTAGGTAGTATCCCCTACTACCAGGAGCAACTTATGGTGTAGCTTAGAATTTCTGTTAGCAAGTGAAATTCCCAATTTATCCTTTAATCAAAGAATTGTCCTAAGGCATGCTAGTGGTGAGTACGCAATCTTGAGATATTCCTCTATGCATCGTATCTTAAGCTTTATTATTTTAATTATTTGATTTTGTTTTAGTAATCCTTAGTTCTGTGTTTCCTAGTAGTACTTAATCTCTCAAAAACAAATTAAAAATCTTTTTTGTTTTAGTTTTAGTTTTTCCAATGATATCTAAATTAGAATTAAAATCATGCGTTTAACTTCTACTTCCCTATGGAGACAGTAACTCATCAATTTTTATTAATTATGACAACTCGTATACTTGCACGGAGTCTTCAACAAATGTTAATTTTTATATCACACCTCGTAAAAAAAATCTTTTATACTTGCACTATAGTTCCCTCAGTTTTTGAAACTATAACATAGTTTAGTTCGAAGGTTATTTTAAACTCATTGATCCCACTGGCCAGAGGTTTAATTGAAATATATGCATTTTTAAGCATGTGTTAGTTATATCTTATATCAAGTTTTCTTTTCTAGTTATTTGATATAAAGGGTCCTTTTTATTTTCATGGATGGAGAGGATAAATATCTATCGTTGATGCACTTGTATAGAGTAACACAATGGGAGGATGTGCATCCATTGCAACAGAATAAGATTTCAAAATAAGACAACTTTTCGGGCTCCTCTATAATATTTTTCATGTATTACCATATATGTAAGCATTTTTTATGTTGAGGTCAAGTCATATTGTTACCAATTCATCTATGAAGGGGTATGAAACCATTAATATATGAATTGTAAAGCATTAATATTAAACTGATATGTTAGATTTAATAGTGTCGTATTGTAACCCTTAATGTATTAACAATGGTATATTATTATTTTTATATGCATGATTTTAATCTATATGAACACATTGTTATGAGATATTGATTTTTGGAACCCTTATCGTAATACTTGTCTTTTTAATGTTTAATTTACCGGTAAGTTAAAAGGTATTTTTATATTCACATATGAGTTGTGGGTGCATGCCAAAAATTTGTGTGAGATGGTATATACCTATAATCCGTGTGACATAATTATATAACACGCCCTAACAATGCTATCATTGAGGATTAAACAAGGAAGATGTTAAAGGGTAAATTTACATGTAATACAGTGGGTATATGCCACCATAGATAATCAGGTATTTATTTTCAACTCTCACGTATTAAGTTTAGTCTTTATTGAGTTTATAAAGTGATTAACATAGTTTATTTCGGGTTTACATAATGCTTAATGGTTAATGTGTTACATATTAATTTTTGTTTTATAGGTCCTTGGTCAGTAACAATTGTGGGTTTTGAACATCCACACTCATCATAAAAACCAAATTTGTAATAAAAACTGCTACTAGATGTGTAATATATTGCAAAAATAAGGGTAAACAATTGTATCCTTGCACATAACAATAAAAAAGGGAATATTCTTAATCATTTCCGTCACATAGGCTTCAAGATATCCAAAAGTATTATAGTGCATTAAAAAGATCCAAGCTGGTAATAAACACTACTACAAGATGTCTAATCCATAATACACCGGCCATATAATAAAACACTTACACACACTCGTACATCTTAAAAAAAATTAACCTAATTAAGACGCCGAAATCGAACCTCTTTGTCCAGGGTGTCCTTCTATATAGCCTCCTGAATTAGGAAGACATTGTTAGTCTGTCAATAGAAAGCAATATAGATACCACTTTCATAAAGGTGCTTACTTACTTGTTTAATACTTGGAAAAATTAGTTTGTACCAATCTTATTTATTGTCATTTGGTGTTCAAGTTGTATCAGGTTCCACTGATAAATACATAGGGGAAAGTGCAAGATTGATTCGTGAAATATTCATCACGTGATTATCAAGTAAGAAAGGACATATTAGATATTTATTATAGGCACGCCTTTGATATATGATAATTATTTACATCTTGTTGTTCTTGTCCATCCAGACTTGCATAATCTTTATAGATGAGATTGATTTGATTGGTGGACATAAATTCAGTGAAAGAACAATTGCTAATCGTGAAATCTAGAGAATTTGAATGGAGGTCGGAAATGTACCTCAATTAAATTAAAAAATAAATTAATACTTTAGATGTTGAGATAAATAATATTGGTATATATATCCAGGAAGAAATGATGTAGTTGTCCCAGGTCTTCTTTGTCTAAGTATATTAGATAGAAAAATCAAGATACCTTTACCTGACTAGCATAGCAATAAGGATTGAAAAGTCTCAAGATTCATTTCGTTTTGAAATTTTAACTTGCCGATTTACTACACTAATATTTTTTATTAAGTTATTTAGTGAATAGTCAAAGTATTTATTGAAAACTAATTTGTGCACAAGGTTCCAATGGAGCCGATTTTCGTAATATTTGTACGTAAATCGGTATGGAAGCTATTCGTGAAATGTTTGATTATGTCATCCATCAAGATTCTGTGAAGGTAAAATTTAATTATCGATCCGATTAGTAGTGCAATTAACTTAAAAAATGTATTTCAAGAAAAGATAGTTTGTATTTTTATTTTTGTACATGCATATCATAAGTGTTATTCAATTTACAAGAAAAGATAGTTGGTCATGACATTTCAAAAAGAAATATTATTCATTATAATTAACCTAGTAAGTCTATTGATTTTTCTATTTTTATATATATTTGATTAGATTTTTTGACACATTGTAATCTGTCGATTCAATTAGTTGTGATGGTTAATAAAAATTGGTCAACCTTTGATGATTAAATTATTGTTCTAAACAAGGTAAATTTTAGTTTGACAATGGACGTGTTTGAATTGGATGAGAGGAGTAAAAACAAGTATTTGTGTTATGATATTATATTAAAAGAAGACATATCCAATCTAATTGTCGATGGAGTATTTAACATCATGTAGATACAATTTAAAATTTTCTAAATTATTAAAGATTATGTACATAGATATTGGATGGGCGTAAAGAATAACATGTCAAATATGTGCAGATAGGTTTATTTACATACTAAACCTATATATGTGCATATAGATTCATTAAAAATAATTTTTAGGCCATAGGTAATAGCCTAAAAATAGAATTTATTAGGAATAATATAACAATTTTAGACTTGTACCTACAATAAAATGCGTACAAGTTCTGTGCTACCAAAACGTGATGCTTCGAGAAAGCATTGATTAACATTATCGGCCCTACCTTCACTTAACCTACCGAGTAAACCTTGAACTACAGTTGCAGATATACATGAAGCCCACCCAGGGAAAATGAAGTAGAGAAAAGTGTGAGTGGAAAACAAGCTGCATCGAAAGTGTGAGTGAAAAATGCAGCTTGTTTTCTACTCACACTTTTCTCTAGTTCATTTGACCCTGGTTGGGCTTCAGGTATATCTGCAACTGCAGTTCAAGGTTTACTCGGTATGTTAGTTGAAGGTGGGGCCGATAATGTTAATAAATTCTTTATCGAAGCTTCACGTTTTGATATCAAAGAACTTCTACGCATTTTATTGCAGGTACAAGTCTAAAATTGTTATATTATTCATAGTAAATTCCATTTCTAGGCTACTACCTATGGCATAAAAATATTATTAATGAATCCATGTGCACATTTTTAGGTTTAGTATGTAACTGAATTTATCTATACATATTTGACATGTTTTTTGTTTCTAGATCGTAAAACGTTTAGCTAACAAAGTTTGAAGTATTTATTAGGGTACTTGTTATCAAGTTCCATTTTTAGTTGCTTGATTTGTTTTAACATTGGTAAAAACCTTGTGAATGAATATAACATTAGCATCTTTTGTACCTTTAATATATACATATCAATCATGACTGTATATTGTTAAGTATGAGTTACTGTTAAATAAAGATATATGACATCTAATATACTAACAATAGATAAGTAATTGACAAGTGGAGAAGTATGTTAAGTATTCTCCTTAACATCCCACTCAAGATTCGCAAATAATTATTTAGCCACTAGACTAGATCATATCTCTTATGTTCAAAGATTCAAGCTTCATATATGTTCGAGAATCAGTTTTTCAGCTCCTACTATGAATTGTTGGATCAACACAGTAATTAGTAAAAATGTGCAAGAGATTGATATTCATTAGCATGATCAAAACAGTCATTATCGATTACCTAAAGTGGTTTACTTTAGTAAAACTTTAACCTCATTAAAGCTATATAACACATGGTTTGAATAATCTAGTGAGATAAATCTAGTTAATGAATCATGTGAAGAAAACTAAATCAAAAGGGAAAAAAGTGAGTAATGCTTAATTTTTATTTTTTTTAGTGTTGTTTGTGATTTAAATTTATTTGTTTATTATTTATTCGAATTTAATCACATATCTTAGCTCAATGTTATGTATTATGCAAAAATTGCAAGGTTTACGAACTTGGAAACGGTGAACTAACGAGCTGTATACATCTTTGTTTTTTATTAGGTCATCGTGGAAAACTCAAACAAGACAGGAAGGTAAAAAATTTCACTCATATTACCTTATTTTTCAGGAAATTACACAATTTCTTTTAACTAATTTACCAATTGATTTTACAGTAAGAGAAAGAGGGTCACACTTAGTGTAAATTTTTTAAAACTTCTTTTGATGTGTAAATTTTTTCAACTCGGGAAATATTTTATCTATTTACAGATTTTGTCAAGTATTGACTGTATTTGTCAATTGAATCTCGTCATTTTATGTATAACTTGGAAAACTCTTATTGTTTTAATATATGATGTTTTTTTATTTGTAAAGTTAGTTTTTTAATATAATGGAGGATTTAAGACCATATAAAAATACCTATTACATGTTCAAAACATCTATTGATTCCGACGTGAATACTCTCCTACGAGCTTTTCATTCGAAGCTATTTCTTATAAGAACTCCCAAAATGTCAATGAATGATCAATAACCACTTGATTTCCTAAGTCTCGGTCGTGCTAAACAATGGGAAAATATATTTACTTCTAGATAAATACCTTTAATTTTGAACGAGGCATTATTTTCTTATGACCTTATGAGAATACTTTCACCCCTAGCTCTCTCACTCCCATAACCATAACCGTTTGGAGTCTCTCATAAATAGCATTAACTCTGAGACTACCACCAATTATCCCTAATATTCATGGTAAAAACTATCACCCAATTTCCCTCCTTGTCCCTCAAGACACCACATGCACCTCCTTTCCCTTGATCCTCGCTCCAACTCCCATCTATGTTTAGTTTATATCCATGAATCAGTTAAATATATTCCACCCAATTCATTCCACATGATCATTATGCTTAACGGTTTTCTTTTGATGTCATCCCCACGCTTTCAAATAATTGACGGCAAACCATTTCGCCTTTTTAATTAAAATTTCTCAACCCGGAAATTGCCCACTATTAAACACAATCTCATTGTGTTCCTTCCAATCCACAACTACTAAAGAGGAGAAAAACACATTCCAACTCAGCGTTCTCGCCTAGATTTTTATTCTATTGCAGGTGAAGTCACCCGGGCTGTTGCAGCGCCTCCTGGATACTGTGCACCTCTTCTGGAACCTGCCACTATTCACAACCCTACTGCCGCTGCTGATGAATGTGCTTTCCTCATGTTTGGTTATACCACTAGCCACAAGTCCCTACCCAAACCTCTACAGTATGTTCTGCTACATGGAGACAAGAGTACCTCATCAAAAACTACAATATCTGCAGCAAATATGGCTTACGTTGGTATCCGCTCCTGACCTGCCGATCTTCTATCCCCATAGTCATAAATCATGCGTTACTGGGCCGATTTTTGCCCACTTTATATCAAAACGACCGCAAGCAGAAAATGTTTTCCTTCATAATATTAAGAATCTCTCAAAGAAAGATCTTCAAGAGTTGTACCAAACATGTGATTTATGTCTCATAAAAGATTATATTTTTGTTCATGCATATAATAATGTGCTATTTAATTTACAGGAAAATGATAGTTGGTCATGATAATTCAGAAAAAGAGAATATTTATTGGATATGTAGCTCCTTTTATTGATTTCCCATTCAAGGTATGTGCCTATAGTTGGTCCATCTAATTTTTTGGTTTGTTTAATGATGCTATTGGATTTTCTTACCTCCTTGTACTCAATTGGTTCATATTGCTCACTTGTGATGTTTAATAAATAATGGTCAACGCTAAATGTTTAACTTATTGTTCTAAAGGTGGTAATTTTAGTTTTCAAGTGGTGTGTTCAATTATGATTTAAAGATTAAAAGCAAGTATTTGTGTTATGCTATTATATTAATTGAAGATCTCCAATCAAATCGCATGGGGAGAATTAACCATCATGTAGACACAATTTAACATCTAACACACTATTAAAGATTATGTAGAAGTTTAGTATGTAAACTGAAACTGAACATATTTATCATGTTTTTTGTTTGTAGATCATAAATATTTTAAAGTTATTTTTAGATGTCACTATTTATAAAGACAATATAAAAGAAGTATATTAACTATGGTGATCATAGGTTGGATCAATAATTCTTCTAGCAAGACTAGGAAGTGGGAAAAGTTTTGTTTAATAGGAGAAGACTAATTAAGTGTGGTTTTTGGAGGTTCAAATGAAGCCTAGAATGCAATTACTACCATTTCAGCATCACCAGGATAAAGAAAAAAGGAGATCATAAGGGTTAATATATGACTATCAGATACGTTTACCATTTAGTATAACCAGGATAAAATTACAGATGAAATTAATAACAAAAATTAAAGAGAAAACCTCCCAGGCAAAGAGGCTTTGTTATCCCTTCCATACAACAATCTGACAACAATATTGATGATACGACACATTAAATTGTTATATATTTAACCAAAAAAATCAATCTGAGACAAAAACCTTAGCTAATAACCTTGTAATATACCATTGTACATTATCATTTTGTTTGCAATATAACTTATGGTTATCTTTTTCTGCAGGTTGCTTAACCTAATACACACTGATTGATTGTGGACTTAATCTTTTAGTTCCATCATAGTTAAAAGTTATAATCTAATAACGGCTTTGAAAGATTTTATACATGAGAATGTGACTCTTCTCGATGGAACGGAATGAAAACTTAGACGTCAGTGACAAGGTTATGAGCACTGGCTTTAATCGCCTTAGATAGCATGTAGCTGGCATTCATGAAGATGTTGTCAGTTGTAAGAATGTACCTACACATGTTAAGGATGTGTGTCTAAATGAGCTACTCGATAATAGAGATAATTAGCCACGAAGATGATAAGCTTTAAACTCCTCTAAAGAGAAAGATAGTGTTTACTCATGTGTCCATTTCAGGGACTAAGATTTTGGTAGGAGAGATCAAAGTGGGTTGTAGAAACTTGTTAAAGGAATTTGTGGTGGTCCTTAGTGTGTTCTAAAATAAATGCAATAAGTAAAGAGAACCACAACCGCAAGTGTACGGTTGTCCCAAGTAATAATAGTGATAAACAGATTCGTTCTCAGGGACAGATTGTTTGACTCCAATGCTTATCAAGTAGTGTTTAATTGCACGAAAAGCAAGTAAATGATTATAAGAATTGTTTGGTTGGTTTTCTAAAAACTAAGACAATAATTAAAGAGACTAAATTAATGCAAATGTAAAGCTAGACGCAAGTAAAAATAGTTGGACGCAAGATATGAGAGGCAGTACTCGAGTAACGCTAGGATTTCACCTAAATCTACCCATTCCATGTATTGTTTAAGGGACAAATTCGGTAATTACTATTGGTCGGGATTCAATTATCTCCTTACCCCCGTCAGGGTGGACTAAGGAGCTCTTTCAGGAGCTACAAACCCCGTCTGGGTGAATATAGTCCACCTTCAAATGGTTCAAGTCTACCTACCCAATTAGCCGTAAGATTAATTAAGTCAGTCAAGGTCAAATAATTAATATCCTACTTTCGTTAACTAGTTCCGTACCTAGACCCCCCATCAAGGTGATCTAATCGCCACTAATTGGAATAGCCTAAGTACTAAATCCTAATATTGATTAATTACTTCAATAATAGTCAATAAGTGTAAATTAAGGAAAAATAAATAAATACACACTTGAATTAAATTAAAATAATCCCAAATTCAAAGACATAGAATGAAATAAATTATGGTTCAATCCATTACGCGTTCTCAAGTACTTAAAGAAATCAGCTCATAATTGGAAAAACTAAGAAAATAAATAGAAAGGAATTCGTAATTGTTTTACAGAAAGGAAAATAAGAAACTTAATTAGAAAGATAATTCGGCTGCAAAGTGGAGATATAGACAGTCTCCAGCTCCAAGCTTCTTCTTTTCCTTGCTTCTACTTCTTTTCTTCTTGTCTGACTTTTGTGAATAATGAATTGTGTGAAAAATAGAAGTCAAAAGCTCTGTTTATACTTATAAAATCGGACTTGGACCTTATGGTAATAATAATAATTAAATGAAATTATAAAGGCCCAAGTCAATTATCTTAGCCCAAAATCCCGTAACTGCTGCACCACCTCCGCTAAAACAGCTATAACCAACTCGTTTCAAGACCGATTGACCGCATTCCAGATGCTGAAGTTCCGTAACTCAATGGGGCACGTTTTCTCTTCACAAGTCAGCGGCTAAATCTACTCTTAGGTGGCTCGAAATAAGAAATTTTTGGAAACTTTCCAGATTTGCATCTCTAAAATTTCAATATCACGATCTTTGACTTTATCCTCGGACTCCTCTCCTAGCTAGTATTCAAATCCTACAAACGTGTCACTAAAATACACAATATTACGTGCAAAAGCTTAATAAATCAAAAAAAATACTAAAATCGAAGGAGAGAAATTGGAATATTGCATATTATTACTAAAAGTCTATTAAAATAGTCAGATAATCACCTAATTTGATGTCTCCTAAGCATATAAATATATAACAAAAGAGGAGACATCAAGACCCCAAACTCAAATCTTTGTCGTCCCGACAAATTAAAATTAAAAACAAAGGGAGAAGGTGATTACGAAGAAATAGATGCAAATAAATACACCCAAAGCATTACTAAAAATAAAACTCATATAACAAACATTAGGAACTAATATACACATACACTAATCATGCAAAATTCAAACATAAATAAATTCAATCATAAAATTAACTTCGCAATGCTAGAAGGTTACATTCGTACGTATCTCAATATGATGGCTATAGGGGTTTCCTCGATCCTTGCTCGCTTTGAACGCTCCACTTAGTATACGACCTATTAACTTACCATGTACCTAGGAGTCACGGGGACTTTATGGTTTTAGCGTAGGCTTTGGGACGGTGCGGTATGTATGTTTGGTAAATTTGAAGTGAGCTTTTGGCTCTCTCGTCACTTACCATCAACCAATGTCCACGAGCTTGAGTTTACACTCTTATAACGTTCTCACTCAACCCCTTTGATGCGCTAATTAGCATCCCCAAGTTAACCCAATCTTTACTAAGATGATTTCAGAAACTTCCACTTTGCCGGGTATTTTATTCTTTCTTTATTTTTCTTTTTCTTTTCTTTTTTACTTTTTCTCAAAAATTTAAGACAGTAGAAACCGGGTTCCCGGTTTTGTGAAATCCGGGTTCCCGGATTCTACTGAGTTGAGAGTCTTATTTCGCTTTTTTTTTTAATATACCGGCAAAGGGTTACAATTAACAATATCATCTGAATTTTTCTTTTCGTGCCTCAATACAAACACATATATCTCCCTCCCAATGTAATTTCCCAAAAGATGGTCACACCACCCCAAACTCAAGCTCGAGACATGTCTCAGGATTGTGATTCAAGTGCGTGTAATTTTGGAAATGCCTAATAAACTAAGGGGATATGGGCTTATAACATGGAGACAAAAGAAAAGGCTTTAAGGCTCAAAATTGGGATAAGGAAGATAATATTAATACAAGGGATAGAAAGCTAAAAGGTTTCAAATGGCTATCAAAGAACTGCCCCTATCATTTTCCTAGTTACATGGTTCATCTCTAGTTCATATCTAAGTGAGTTCTCTACTAATTTAGATCTCATGTTCTACACACCAAACATTTTCCTTAAGTACGAACTTACTTCTTTTGCATTGTTTGTTAATTCTTCCTATCCAATATCTATGTGTGCATGCAATTAAAGCGCGTTTTATACTAATTCCTAAAGTTCACTATTTACTATCATTGATTTATCCACAATATGCTTAATGGGGACATTTAAAAGCTTCTGCAGTCAAACGCAACTCCTAATTAATTTTATTGAAAGCGATAAAACACATAGCACATTAAACTGGGATGAGGCAACGAACCTCACCCCAAACTCAAAAATGAGTCGTGTCCCCACGACTCGAAAAGACTCAACGCAATTAAAGTAATATACACTAAATGAGAAAGGAAAGAAAACGTATCTTAACCAGCGCGAGGCTGGTTTTCGGTGTTGTGTCCAGGTATAGAATCCTTCGCGAGTAAACCATAAGTGGCATGTTGGATGGTGCTCACCCCCATTAGCATGTTGCGAAGAAGATCTAACTCTTTGGTGACGTTTCCTAAGGTAGCAATCATCTTTTCATGATTCTCTTTCAACACTCGAATCTCGTCTTCTAACCCATTATCAGTATGTACCTTCTTCTTTGGTGGAGGAGCTCTAGGGTTCTTAATTGGATGGGTTGCGTCATTGTGGGCGTTGTCAATGGAATTCAATGTCATTGCGTCTCCCTCTTCGGACGCGTCAATCTCTTCGTTCCTTCGCGGTATTTTTGCGTCTAGACACAAGGTAGTGATAGTACAAGGAAACTTGAGGTTTTGTTGACTAGTAGGGATTTTCTCAAACTCCATTATCGTCTCTTAAATTACACGCGCAACATCCATCTCTCAATTTTTAATAATGTTCTTAATAAAAATAACATTCTCCTTCTTCAACTCGGAAGTGTGATTACTACCAAAGAATGTAGGTACTAAGAATCTAGATCATACCTTAGCACAAGGTATAGGGCGTTTCCCACGAATCAAAACTGTGTCCCAAAGAGATTCCCACTCAAAAGAAGGGTCATTTAGCGTTTCGAAATAAGGACAAGGACCGGTAAATTCGGGGATTTTCAAGGCTTTGCGAATAAGTTCAACTGATAGGGGTAATACCTTTTTACAAACGATAATTGCTTGTTTATTCGAAAAGGCTACTCCTTCATAAAAATCACGGACCAAGGTGGGGATAAATGTAAGCTTTCTCTGTCTCAATTCAGTCCACCCAAACTTATCACAAGTAGTTGCATAACTCTTAAATTCGCTAGTCATAATACCAGAAGGGAATGTTTTCTCATTACCAAACTTCAAGAAATTAATTCTATCACGAACCTGTTCATCCCAAGGTGTGAATACCCTCTTAGGTTTGTGTGTAATAGCTTTTCTTCTCGGGGCTCGCGTTTCTGTAACAGGTTCTTTTGGAATTTCCTCTTCTTCTTCATCAACCAAAGTAGGCTTAGAAGGAGTGGCCTTACTTGGGTTTTCTTTTCTCTTCATAGATGTCTTAACCTCCCCAAACTCAAAACTTCAAAGGGTTGAAAACTAGGGAAAAGTTACAATTTTTGATGTTTTGAGAGAAGATTAAGGTGAATTAGTGCAAGTTATAAGCTGGGTAAGGATCAAGTTGAAGGAGTGGAAAGGTTTAGTGGTTCAATTTAAGGTTTGGGTGAAGAAGGAATTTAAGAAAAAGTAGGAGTTTGGTGAAGTTTTGGAAAGATTTTGGGTTGATTATGTGTTTTCATGAAGAAAGAGAGCAAGAACAGGTGAATAAAACCTGTTTTGATGATGATTTTCAGAGATGTGTAAAGCTGAAATCGGATGTGGAGGCTAACTTGAGAAAGAAGCTAAATAAATAGGTTACAAAAACTCAAAACCAACCTTTACAGTGGCGAAACCGGGTTCCCGGTTTTCGATGCGTAGTCCTTGAGAAAAAATTCAAAATTCGGATTTTTTTTGCCTTGGACGCAGCTGACCTGCATCTTGCGCCACGCAGTGGTCAGAGAGTTTGGAATTAGCAGCTCTCAAAACTGGGTTCCCGGTTTGCGTCTGGTGCAATAGCGTTGGATGGCTTGGACGCAACCCCTTGCGTCTCGAGCCACGCAGGGGTCAGAACCTTCGATTTCTTCAGCTTCCAAAACCAGGTACCCGGTTTGTGCAAAACCAGGGCCCCAGATTTCGTCGATGCGCGAATCCAGACGTAGCCAGCCTGCGTCTCGCGCCACGCAAGGGTCAGAGGATGGGTCGTCACAGCTCACGAAACCGGGTTCCCGGTTTGTGCAAAACCGGGTTCCCGGTTTTTCATGACTTCATTTTCTGAAATTTTTTACTTCTAACACTTTTACCCCAAACACGTGACCTTTTGTACTCCTGATATCATAAAAAACAACTATCTTTTTCATTTCTTAAAAATAAACAATAATCAACAGAAATTACTAATATACACTATGATTTAACGGAAATACGAAACTAATATACAATTAATTGGCTTTTGTTTAACGTCGTGAAGCTCGCCGGTTACCTCATATTCTAAGGTGCTTCGAGGAGGTACATAACCTCTCCGGGATGTGGATCCACCGCGCGATTAATATCTTCGCATCCATGATAAATCTTCAATCGATGACCGTTTACCATGAAGGTACGGTGTTCGATCGGATTCTCAATCTCAATGTCTCCATGTGGCGTGACTTTTGTTACGATATAAGGACCCGACCATTTAGACCTCAACTTACTCGGATAACTGCTGAACTTCGAGTTATATTTAAGGACCTTTTGTCCAGCTTCAAATTTCTTCACTCTAATCCGATTATCATGCCATCTCTTCGTGTTTTCTTTGTACAATTTAGCATTCTCATAAGCATGTAATCGGAACTCACCAAGTTCATTTAATTTCATCATTCTATTTTCAGCGGCTAAGGTAGGATCTAAATTCAATTCAGCTATGGCCCAATATGCACCTAATTCAAGTTCAAGAGGTAAATGACAAGCCTTACCATACACCATTCGATACGGAGATGCACCAACATGAGTTTTGAAAGCAGTACGATAAGCCCATAGTGCATCATCTAATTTTAAAGACCAATGTTTTCTCGTAGGACCAACAGTCTTCTCAAGGATAGATTTTACCTCTCGATTTGAAACTTCAGCTTGACCATTAGCTTGAGGATGATAAGCAGTGTAAACGCGATGTCTAATCCCATGTTTCTCCAGAACAGTCTTCAAATATTTGTTCACAAAGTGTGAACCTCCATCACTTATAATCACTCGAGGTGTGCCATGTCTAGTGAAAATATGAGATTTCAAAAACTTAATTACCACTCGCGAATCATTCGTAGGTAAAGCTACAGCCTCTACCCATTTGGATACGTAATCAACAGGTAGCAAGATATATAAATTCTCATTTGATGGTACAAACGGACCCATAAAATCAATACGCCACACATCAAATATCTCTACCTCAAGGATGTTATTACGCTGCATTTCATCCCTCTTGGATATATTCACAGTAAATTGACATTTATTACACTTCTTTACATATTCATGACAATCTTTATGTAACGTAGGCCAATAAAAACCAGAGTGAAGTACCTTAGTAGCAGTGCGATCACCTTTGAAATGAACTCCATAGGGTGAATCGTGACAACTTGCAATAACCCCATAAATCTCATTCTCAGGTATACACCTTCTTACCATTTGATCACCACGCACTTTGTAGAGGAAAGGGTCCTCCCAAAAGAACTGTCTAGCACGTGTACTTAACCTCTTCTTGTCTTGGGAAGTAGCTCCTTCAGGAAAAGAACCACTTACCACAAGATTCGAAATATCAGCATACCACGGTGATCCACTAAAGATAGCAAATAAACTCACATCTGGGAATTCTTCTCGAACTAACTCTGGACTAGTGTTTGATTCAAACCCTTCAAGACGAGACAAATGGTCTGCAACTTGATTTTCACAACCCTTTCGATCTCGAATCTCTAAGTCAAACTCTTGAAGCAATAAAACCCATCTGATTAACCTTGGTTTAGCATCCTTCTTCTCCATAAGGTACTTTATAGCGGAATGGTCGGTAAATACAACAATCTTCGCGCCCAAAAGATAGGAACGAAACTTGTCAAAAGCATAAACTACCGCTAAAAGTTCCTTCTCAGTCACCGTATAATTAACTTGAGCACTAGTGAATGTCTTACTCGCGTAATAGATGGAGTGAAATACCTTGTCCTTCCTTTGACCCAACACAGCACCCATAGCTAAATCACTTGCATCAAACATGACTTCAAAAGGAATTTTCCAGTCAGGGGGTAACACAATTGGTGCAGTAATCAGCTTCTCCTTCAACTCTTGAAATGCCTCCATGCAAGCTTCATCGAAAAAGAATTTGGTGTCCTTCTCGAGTAAGTTACACAAAGGTTTTGAAATCTTTGAAAAATTCTTAATAAACCGACGATAGAATCCAGCATGGCCTAGGAAACTTCTTAACCCTTTTACATAAATGGGAGGGGGAAGAGTTTTTATTACCTCAATCATTGCGCGATCAACTTCTAACCCTGCACTTGAAACTTTGTGACCCAAAACTATTCCTTCTCGAACCATAAAATGACACTTTTCCTAATTCAACACCAAATCCGTTTCCTTGCATCTTATTAACACCTTCTCCAAATTCTGTAAACACTCCTCAAAGTTATCACCGAATATGGAAAAGTCATCCATAAATACCTCGAGGAAATTATCTATCATATCCCAGAAAATAGCCATCATACATCGCTGAACGGTAGCGGGTGCGTTACATAACCCAAATGACATCCTTCGATATGCAAAGGTACCAAAAGGGCACGTAAATGTGGTTTTGTGTTGAACAGCTAGATCTACATAAATTTGATTATACCCCGAATAACCATCCAGGAAATAGTAATACTCCCTACAAGCCAATTTATCTAACATCTGAACAATGAAGGGAAGAGGAAAATGGTCTTTTCTGGTTGCCTTGTTCAACTTGCGGTAATCCATACACACCCTCCAACCAACAAATGTTTTCATGGAGATGGCTTCATATGGATCATTGAGGATGGTAGTCATTCCTCCTTTATTTGGTACGCATTGAACCGGACTAACCCACTCACTACTAGCTATGGGAAAGATGATTCCCGCGTCCAGTAGCTGAATCACTTCTTTCTTCACTATTTCCTTCATTGCTGGCATTAATCTTCTTTGACCTTCAACTGAACGTGCACTATCATCTTCAAGAATAATTTTATGTTGACAATAGGATGGACTAATGCCTTTGATATCAAAAATGGTCCAACCTATCGCCTCTTTGTTCGCCCTTAGTACACATAGCAGTTTATCTTCTTGGAAATCTGTTAAATTTGCTGAAACAATAACAGGTAAATTATTATTAGTACCCAAATACGCATACCTCAAATGAGCTGGCAATGGTTTCTCTTCTAGCTTCGGAGGAGATTCAATGGATGGTTTATTTTTAATGATCATCTCCCCCGGTTCTCTCACAGGTTCATAGGCAGGACGCCTATATTTTGGGTTTCCCGAATTGAGAGTTGATATTGTTTCAGCAAGCTCTTCCATCATCTCAGGTAAGTCTAATATCAAAGTGGCCTGCAAGATATCATCATAATTAAAACAATCAAATACCTCTTGCGTGGCATGTTCAACTACATCCATTCGAAAGCAATCCCCTGGAACATCTGGAAATTTCATAGGTCTGAACACATTAAACTTCACCTCCTCGTCTTGGATTCTCATGGTCAATTCTCCGTTCTCTACATCAATCAAAGTATGCCCCGTGGCCAGGAATGGTCGTTCCAAAATGATGGGGACATTCTGGTCTACGTCGTATTCAATAATTACAAAATCAACGGGAAAAACTAAAGTACCTGCCTTGACGAGGACATCTTCGATTCATCCCTCCGGATGAACGAGGGATCTATCGGCCATTTGTAAGACCATAGAAGTTGGTCTCAAATCTCCTATTCTCAGCTTATCAAAGATTGATTTGGGCATAAGATTAATACTTGCACCCAAATCGCATAATGCTTTACCTTGCCACTTCTTACCAATCGATATCGGAATTGTGAAACTCCCAGGGTCAAGCAAATTAGGTGGAAACTTACTTTGGCAAATAGCGCTGCACTCTGCGGGTAAACCAATAATCTCATTATCACAATAAGGCCTTTTGTTGGTTAGGGCTCTCTTCAAAACTTTACGTATTTCAGAATATCTTTAATAACTTCAAGTAACGGAATATTTATGTTAAGACCCCTTACCCTATTGATGAATCTCTGATATTCGGCCATATCTCCTTTTTTCTGAACTCTCGAAGGAAAAGGTGGAGGAGGACGGTTCTCTACAATATCTTTCTTCTTCTGAACTTCTGGAATTTTCTCCACCTCTATTACTTCAGGTTCACTTTATTTTTCTACCTCCTCCACTACTGGTTTTTCTTTATTTATCACTTCTTTTTCTTTCATAACTGGAAATGGGGGTGGAGGAAATTTCTTACCTCTTCTCAACGCTATGGCTTTACAATCTTCGGTTTGTTTTGGGACTTCTGTATCACTAGGAAGTCTTCCATTGTGGATGTTGAGTTAATTGTTTTGACATTTATGCAGTTTGATCCTCTAACATCTTGATGTGTGCTTCAGAAACTTCTTGTCTTTGGGCTGATTGTGTGTGAAGGGAAATCAAGCTTTCTACGGTTTTCTGAAGGTTATTCGCACCTTCTTGTGGTTGAGCAGGTAAGGCTTTTTGGTTCATGATTTCGTTATAATTTTCTTGAGGAGGTTGTCTCTGAACATAATTTCCTTTATTTTGTCCCCCTTGATAATTATTCTGAGGTCTTGGATTAAAGTTGTTACCTTGGGGACGCGGCTGATACGCGTATGTAGGATTGACTGCCCCATTAGGATTTGAATATTGACACCTAGGATGGTTTCTGTTAGGCTGATATCCATTACCATTTGAATTAAAATTTCCTCTGTTGGAGACAAACATCACAGAATCTTGATTATTCTAACAATTCTCCCAAACGTGATCATGCACACCACAATACTCACATCCAAACACGTCTTGTGCAGCGTTTACCTCAACTCTTTTATTTGAAAAACCTTCTTTCACGGCTAACATAAGGTGTCTCAACTGTTGTTCTAATGTGGATTGTATCTTGTTCTCTACGGAGTTGAACTTCTCTTCAATGTTGATATTATTAACTCCCCCTTTAACTGGTCTTCTTACGGTATTCCACCCTACTTCATTGTCGATTGTTCTATCTAAAATAATTCTTGCGTAAGAAGATTGAACTCGTAAAAGCGCACCACCACATAACAAATCTGAATCTTTTCGTGAACTCCCCTCAAGAACATTATAGAAAATTTTAAATTGATGTTGTTCTGAAAGGTCATGATTGGGAACTCTTCGTTCTGAAATCTTGACCAACTTCAACCCAACGCTTCATCATATTCTTGTCGGAAATATGTTAACTCGAGTTGAGCATCTAACCTCGTGTTGGACGGATAATATCTGTCAAAAAATGTAGCACGTAACTGTTCCCAATTCGTAATCTTCCCTGGATCTTTTGAATCATGCTAATCACTCGCTCCATCTATTAAGAAAAATCTAAATGTAGCTAAATACATCCGCTCCCTTGTTACTCCTTGCGTAATGTATGAATCACAGATTTGCATAAATTTTTGTACTGCGCGAAGCGGATCTTCTCCGGGCTTGCCACGAAAATTTTCGAAATTATGAAACTAAGCTAACATACACGAATCTGGACGGAATCTCGGAACATTGATATTAGCTGGGAAAATCCCAAGAGGAGGGGCAAGGAATGGTTCTTGTGCTGGACCGGTAAGAAACCATGGGTCAGCTATTTGGACTTGAACTGGAGGATTAGGTATGACAGGTGGAACCGGAGGATTAGGAATGACTGGGGGCACTAATGGCTGACCATTCGAATTTAGCTGAACTCCTGGGTTCTTTTGGTTATGAAGGTTAATATTATCCATTATGTTCGCTAGTTCTTCTACTTCTTGAGTTTCTTGTTCTTTCCTTCTCTTCTTAACAAGTCTGACTAATGATTCCGAATTATCAAGGATCGGAGGTAATGTCTCAAGATCCCTAAACAGTCTCCTTCGCATACACCAAACCTAAAAATCTGAAAAAGATGAACAAACATAGCGTAAAACTGAAATATAAAAATGCAACTAACACTAAAGGATAAACACCGGGGTCACACGCTCCTGTCCCCATCAGCGGCGCCAAAAACTTGGTGGTCCTTAGTGTGTTCTAAAATAAATGCAATAAGTAAAGAGAACCACAACCGCAAGTGTAATGTTGTCCCAAGTAATAATAGTGATAAACAGATTTGTTCTCAGGGACGGATTGGTTGACTCTAATGCTTATCAAGTAGTGTTTAATTGCACGAAAAGCAAGTAAATGATTATAATAATTGTTTGGTTGGTTTTCTAAAAACTAAGACAATAATTAATGCAAATGTAAAGCTAGACGCAAGTAAAAATAGTTGGACGCAAAATATGAGAGGTAGTACTCAAGTACGCTAGGATTTCACCTAAATCTAACCATTTCATGTATTGTTTAAGGGACAAATTCGGTAATTACTATTTGTCAGGATTCAATTATCTCCTTACCCCCGTTAGGGTGGACTAAAGAGCTCTTCTCCGGTGCTACAAACCCCGTCGGGGTGAATATAGTCCACCTTCGAATGGTTCATGTCTATCTACCCAATTGGCCGTAAGATTAATTAAGCCTGTCAAGGTCAAATAATTTATATCCTACTTTCGTTAATTAGTTCCGTGCCTAGACCCCCCGTCAAGGTAATCCAATTGCCACTAATTGGAATAGCCTAAGTACTAAATCCTAATATTGATTAATTACTTCAATAATAGTCAATAAGTGTAAATTAAGGAAAAATAATAAATATCCAATTTGAATTAAATTAAAATGATCCCAAATTCAAACACATAGAATGGAATAAATTATGGTTCAATCCATTACGCGTTCTCAAGTACTTAAAGGATCTAGCTCATAATTGGAAAAACTAAGAAAATAAATATAAAGGAATTTATAATTTCTTTACAGAAAGGAAAACAAGAAACCTAATTAGGAAGATAATTCGGCTGCAAAGTGGAGATATAGACAGTCTCCAGCTCCAAGCTTCTTCTTTTCCTTACTTCTGCTTCTTTTCTTCTTGTCTAGACTTTTGTGAATAATGAATTGTGTGAAAAATAGAAGTCAAAAACACTATTTATACTTATAAAATCGGACTTGGACCTTAGGCTAATAATTAAATAAAATAATAAACGCCCAAGTCCATTATCTTATCCCAAAATCCTGTAACTGCTGCACCACCTCCACTAAAACCGCTCTAACCGACTCGTTTCAAGCCTGATTGACCTCATTCTAGTTTCTAAAGTTCCGTAACTCAATAGAGCACGTTTTCTCTTCACAAGTCAGCAACTAAATCTACTCTTAATCAGAAATCTTTGGCAACTTTCCAGATTTGCAGCTCTAAAATCTCAATTCTTTCGGGATTTGTCTTCATGCCTTGACTCCATATCACGATCTTTGACTTTATCCTCGGACTCCTCTCCTAGATAGTATTCAAAACCTACAAAGTTTTCACTAAAATACACAATATTACGCGCAAAAGCTTAATAAATCAAAAAATACTAAAATCGAAGGAGAATAATTGGAATATTGCATATTATTACTAAAAGTCTATTAAAATAGTCATATAATCACCTAATTTAATGTCTCCTAAGCATATAAATATAGAACAAAAGAGGAGACATCAGTGTGTAGGTAATTTAGATAGGTCCATAGTGAATGTTTTTTTTGATCACTTAGGAGAAGTTAGAGCATTTATCGGTGAAGTACTGAAACCACTTTATTCAGTCACCACAATTATTGGTCATAGTTTTCGAAATATATCCTTTTGATTTGGATATTGCTTGAAATCAGTGGTGCTTTATAAGTGATGGAAGTCAATTAGGAGTTGAGATTAAGAAGGTATGCTAATGCCTCCATTGTGGCTCGAACTAGTCCGACAAAAGTAAAAACGAGTTAGGCTATTTTACTCCATCTAAGTAGGCCTATTTGGACCAAAACGTTTTTAGGATGCTATATAAGTGTTTTAGAAGCTCATAACATATAACAACACAATTTTCGAGAGCTAAAAAATGCTGGAGTCAGCAACAAGACGTAAGAAGAAGGGTTCTACCATTCTTTACCATTCCAAATCCGTTTCCGAATTCCGATTAGTGTGAAAACACTAATTATCCCTTACATTTATAAACATCTAATTAGTTAACTTTGAGAGTTACTAAAAGTACTCAAAAATATTTCTCCCATATTCAAATCGTTTAGTAGTTTAAATTGCAATTCAATCTTAGATTTTACTTTTCCTTCTTTATGAACAATCCTAGTTAATTATTATTTACTGCACTTTTCTTTTTATAATCATAAACCCATCAAATATATTTAGTCAATTACTTTAATTCGAATCTTAATCTACCATACTTGTAAGCAAAATCATCTTAACTTTCATAGTGCATTTGGAAACGATAACCCCTTCATATATTTATTATTACTTTTCAGTATCCCGTACACTTGCGAGGAGTAAACCTTTCCTATACTATATACTTATTTATCACACTCTTGGGTATTACAATAACCGACACCACTACAATTAGAGATGAGTATTGTGTTAAGTCTATAGATCCTAGGATCTTGGATGATACTAGACACCATCATGAAGCTAAGAAGTTACAAGATAAGGACGAACACAAGTCAAGTCGCAGAGGAGCCAAAAGTTTCTCTAGAAGCTCAACAAAAATTGTCGACAAACGTCTACACCAATTTCGGAAATTCACGCTAGATAATTTTGAGGATTTTGATCATGAAAAAACTTCTCATTGTATATATTTTAGTCTAGGTTGCGTGATAATAAAAGGTTTTGAAAATCAAAGTTGAAATGAGAAAGTTATGGATATTTTTCTATGAAGGCCCAAGATGTCCAACTTCAACAAAGAGTCCACTAAGACACTTATGACTTGTTTAAGTGGGCCCAAATTGTCCAAACGTCTTTAGGGGTATAAAATCTATTTTTAGCCTCAAAACAACCACTTATCATTGTATAGAGTTGTGAAAACATGGACAAAGATTTGGAGCAACGAGAAGCAATTACACACACCTTCTTTCACTTTATTTCCATATTAAATAATGTAATTTTATTTTTTCCCTTTATTTCTTGGAATTATGAATTACTTATATTTTCTTTCTTTCTCTAAGCATGAGCTGAAGATATTTTAGCTTGATATTTCATATATATGAACTCTAGCTTTCATTTAGGATTATATTCCATGCATAGTTATGTTTCATGTAGTTATTTTTCTTCATCACATATTGAGTTGTGATAGATTAAAGTGCCCCCGGGCTAGGAGAGTTTAGTGTTTAGAAAATAAATTATAAATGTTTAGTTGAGTTTGAGAATCGGGAGATCTACTCTAGCTAGATAAATAATTTAGGATTTGAACTTAGATATTAGCTAATTTTGTCGGATTAATCGGAAGAGGTTTCTAGGAGTAGGTAGTATCCCCTACTACCCAGGAGTAACTTATAGAATTTTGGTTAGCAAGTGAAATTCTCAATTTATCCTTTAATCAAGGAATTGTCCTAAAGCATGCTAGTGGTGAGTACGCAATCTTGAGATATTCCTCTATACATCGTATGTTAAGCTTTATTGTTTTAGTTCTTTGATTTTGTTTTAGTAATCCTTAACCCTGTGCTTCCTAGTAGTACTTAATCTCTCAAAAAAAAATTAAAATCATTTTTGTTTTAGTTGTAGTTTTTCCAACGAAATCTATATTAGAATTAAATCACGCGTTTAACTTCTACTTCCCTGTTAAGATAGTAACTTATCACTTTTTATTACTTATGACAACTCGTACACTTGCACGGAGTCTTCAACAAATTTTAATTTTTATATCACACCTCGTATAAAAAAACAATCATTTTGCACTATAGTTCCCTCAGCTTTTGAATCTATATCATAGTTTAGTTAGAAGGTTATTTTTAACTCATTGATCCCGCAAGCCAGATGTTTAATTGAAATATGTGCATTTTTAAGCATGTGTTAGTTATATCTTATATCAAGTGTTCTTTTCTAGTTATTCGATATAAAGGGTCCTTTTTATTTTCATGGATGGGGAGGATAAATATCTATTCTTGATGCACTTGTATAGTGTAACATAATGGGAGGATGTGCGTCCATTGCAACAGAATAAGTTTTCACAACAAGAAATCTTTGCGGGCTCCTTTATAACATTTGTCATGTATCACCATATATGTAAGCATTTTTTATGTTAAGGTCAAGTAATATTGTTACCAATTAATCAATGAAGGAGTATAAAACGATTAATATATGAATTGTAAAGCATTAATATTAAACTGATATATTGGCTTTAATAGTGCCGTATTGTAACCCTTAATGTATTAATAGTGGTGTATTATTAATTTTATATGCATGATTTTAATCTATATGAACACATTGTTATGAGCTCTTGATTTTTGGAACTCTTATCGTAATCCTTGTCTTTTTACTGTGTAATTTATCGGTAAGTTAAAAGGTACATTTAACATAAGAGTTGTGGGTGCATGCCCAAAATTTGTGTGAGATGGTATATACCCATAATCCGTGTGACATAAATATATAACACGCACTGAAAATGATATCATTGAGGATTAAACAAGGAAGATGTTAAAGGGTAAATTTACATGTAATACAGTGGGTATATGCCACCATAGATAATTAGGTTTTTATTTTAAACTCTCACATATTAAGTTTAGTCTTTATTTAGTTTATAAAGTGATTAACATAGTTTATTTGGGGTTTACATAATGCTTAATTATTAATGTGTAGGTATTTACATATTAATTGTTGTTTAAAGTTCCTTGGTTAGTAACAATTGTGGGTTTTTAATATCCACACTCATCATAAAAACTAAATTTGTAATAAAAACTACTACAAGATGTGTAATATATTGCAAAAAATAAGGGTAAACAATTGTATCTTTGCACATGACAATAAAAAAAGGGAACATTCTTAATCATTTGCGCCACATAGGCTTAAAAATATCCAAAACTGTTAAAGTGCATTAAAAAGATCAAAGCTGGTAATAAACACTGCTACAAGATGTCTAATCCATTGCAAAAACAAGAGTAAACAATTCATCCTTACACATGACGATATAAAAGGGCATATTCTTAAATATTTGCCTCACATAGGCTTACAAAATTCCATTATATTAGAAAATCAGTAAAAGTAATTCGAGCTTTGCCCACCTTTCAATATGGGTTGAAGATAGACAATTATCTATATCGTAATTAACTTATTTATCAAATTGCGTTATAAGTATCTTGGAATTCTATGTCACATACCCAGCACTGCAACTACATGGACTTTTGTTATCAAATTGCACTATAGGTCCCCAAACGATTTATGGAGGTATAAACCCCATAAAAAGAAAGTGGCTAAAAGTCTACCACAGAAATGGGTAAAACCCACCATTGAATCTACAGACCCTTGTTTTAAAATGTCACTATCGACACCTGCAAATCTGTGTTACATACAAAAAGTTGGTATAATGGTGGTCCTTTGTGTGTTCTAAAATAAATGCAATAAATAATCGAACCACAACTGCAAGTGTACGGTTGTCCCAAGTAATATAGTTGATAAAACAGATTCGTTCCAAGGATGAGATGGTTGACTACAATGCTTAACTATTAATAATTGATTGCACTTATGAAAGCAAATAAAGAAAATATGTTTGTTTGGTTTTTGTATTAATGCTAAGTAAATGAAAGACAATTATTAAAATGCAAATAAAAGTTAAGACGCAAGTAAAATGATGTAAAACACAGTATGAGAAGTAGCACTTGAGAACGTAAGGGATCCTCCCAATCCTATTTCCTAACTTATGTTGTTTAAGGGCTAAATTGGTCAATTACAATGGTCGGGATTCTAAATTCCTTATACCCCCGTCAGGGTGGACTATAAGGCGATCCTAGAGTGTCACTAATCCCGTCAGGGTAAATATGATCCACTTTCGGATGTTTAAGTTTTATTACCTCATTGGCCCTAGAATTAGATAAGTTCGTCAGAATCAGTAGCTTCTATCCTAGATTGAATAAATGGTTCTGTATTTAAACCCTCCGTCAGGATGATCCAATTGCCACTAATTGGAATAGCCTAAATACTAACACCTGTTCCTAGTTCATGACGCTAAAAACAGTAAATATTCTTAATTTATAGAAAAAAGTAAGAGCCCCAATCTAATTTAATTTAACAGAAACTCAAATTCAACATTCGAAATTTAATAAGATTGGGATTCACCCATTAATTGTTCTCAAGCACTAATAAATGTTTAGCTCATACTAAAAAGAAAAACTAAATTAATTGAAATGGAATTCATAATTGATTACAAAATTAAAATTGAAAGAAAACCTAATTTCCGGAGTTGGAATGACTGAGAACGGAGATATAGACCCTCTCCAGTTCCTGCAGCTTCTTCTTTCTTCCTTCTGTTGCTTCTCTCTGATGTTTAATCTTGTGGAATGTGAATTGTGTGAAAAATAGAAGTCAATGGCTCCTTTTATAAGTGTAAAAACGGATTAGGGCTTGGACCTAATAATAAAACACTAATTAAATGTCCAAGCCCAAATTCTAAGCCCAAAATCCCGTAACTGCTGATACACCTTCACTAAAACGGCTTTTCCCGCTTCGTTATGACTCCGATTGACCTCATTTCAGTTGCTAAAGTTCCATACTTCGATAAGGAATGTTTTCTCTTCAAAGGTCAGCGGCTAAATCAGTTCTTAAGACCTTGAAATCAGCAATCTATGGCCTGGAAAACAGATTTTCAGCTCTAAAAATAATATCTTCGGGATTTATCTTCAAGTCTTGACTCCATATTACGATCTTTGACTCTCTTCTCGGATTCCATTCCTAGCTAATAATCAAAACCTACAAACTTTCCACTAAAATATACAAGATTACGCACAAAAGTTTAATAAATCAAAATTACTAGAAATAAAATGGAAATTCCGTATTATTGTATTTTTAACTCAAAAGTCTATCAAAATATTCAAATAAACATAAAAAATGATGTCTCCCAAGGGTCGAAAATAAGAACAATTAGGGAGACATCAAGACCCCCAACTCAAACCTTTGTCGTCCCGACAAAGTAAAACAAAACAAAGGGGTATAAGTAAGCGTATAAACAAGTAGAAGCTAACAAATAAACCCTAAAGCAATTCTTAAGATAAATCTCATATAGCAAGCTCTAGAAACTAATATACACATACATCTAAAATGCAACATCAAACGTAAATAATCTCAATCATAAAATTAAAGTTGCAATGCTTGAAGGTTACACTTGTACTCATCTCTGTATGATGGCTATAGGGTGGTCATTAATCCTAAATCGCTTTGAACGCTCCACCTAGTGTATTCCTTATCAACAGAATCATAAATTCACTATGCACTTAGGAATCACGAGGTCTTTATGGTTATAATATTGGCTTCAGGTCGCGTGTAGATGTATATTTGGTAAATTTGAAGTGAGCTTTTGGCTCTCTCCTCACTTACCATCAACAATGTCCTCGAGCTTGAGTTAACGCTCAAAAGATATTCTCACTCACCCATACACGCAACAATTTAGCATCCCATGTCTACCCACTATAAACAAGATGATTTTCAGAAAAATTCCACTTTGCCGGATGTTTCTTCATTCATATATATTTTTTTTGTACAGACGCAAACCGGGTTCCCGGTTTCAACTGTATGATTTTTCGAAATTTTTCATTTTTTCTTTCTTTTTCATTTTTCTTCATTCCCGGCAAAGGGTTACAAGTATATATCATCTGCAATTGTGCTACAATACAAAGCACCTCGATCCCAACCCATTAAATTCGCCATAAGTGGTCCCACCACCCCAAACTCAAGCTCGAGACATGTCTCAGGATTGTGATTCAAGTGCGGGTCATATGGTCATGCCTAATAATCTAAGGGATAATGTCTTATATCGTGGCTACAAAGAAAAGGCTAAAGGCTCAAAGTGGGCTAAGACGGATAATAATTAACACACGGGATAGAAGGCTAAAAGGCACGAATGGCTAACAAAGAACTGCCCCTATCATTTTTCTAAGTACATAGCTTGTCTTTAGTTCATATCTAGGTGGTTTCTCTACTAATTAGGATTTCACGTTCTACAAACCAAACATATTCCTTAGGTACAAGCTTACTTCATTTGCATTGTTCATTAATTTTTTCTATTAATTACCTATGTTTGCATGCAATTCTAAATGCGTTTTATATCAATCCCTAAAGTCCACTATTTACTATCATAGATTCATTAAAAGTATGCTTAAAGGGATATTTAAAAATTTCTACAGTCAAACGCAACTCCGAAAATTCTTTTATTTAAAGCAAATAAAACAAATAACACATAAAAACTGGGATGAGGCAACGAACCCCACCCCAAACTCAAAAATGAGTCGTGTCCCCACGACTCGAAAAGACTCAATAAAGCATATAAACTAATCTACACTAAGAGGAAAGTTTAGAAAACGTATCTTAACCAGCACGAGGCTGGTTACCGGTGTTGCGTTCTGGACCTTTATCTCGCGTAACAGCATCATAAATCGCGTTTTGAAGTGTATTTACGCCTAAGATCAAATTTCGAAGCAGGTCCAATTCTTTTGTAACGTTTCCCAAGGTAGCAATCATCTTCTCTTGATTCTCTTCCAACACCTGAATTTTCGATTCCAACTCAGGAACAGACTTCGCTTTCTTTGATTGAGGAGTTCTAGGACTTTTGGTAGCTCGTGTTGCTTCCTCATGGATATTCTTGATCGTGCTCAAAGCTATACTCACACCAACTGAAACAACGTCAATATCTGCGTTCTTACGCGGAATCTTTGCGTCTAGACATAACTGAGTAATAGTACAAGGGAACTTCAGAATTTGTTGTTTCATTGGGGATTTCGCGAATTCCATGATTGTATCATAAATAATCTGGGCAACATCAAATGGTTTCTCCTCTAAAATACACTTAATAACAATTACATGCTCTTTCTTCAACTCGGAAGTGTGCTTAATACCAAAGAAAGTGGGTATTACGAAACGAGACCAAACCTTCGCACGACGTGTCAAACTACTGCTGTAAAACTGTCCAGGATATCTTTCTCCTTCAGGAATTGGGCTAGTCCCATTAACAAGAACGCTTACCCAAAGGGATTCAAAATCGAAAGAAGGGTCATTAAGAGTTTCTTGGAAAGGATATGTTCCAGAAAAGTTTGGTAATTTCAATGATTTTCGAATACGTTCAATGGAGAAAGGAACTACCTTTTTGCGAATATCAATTGCATCTCTGGAGGTAGCTAAACCTTCATAAAATTCTCGCACAAAAGTAGGAATAAACTCAAGCTTCCTTTCTTGCAACTCTTTCCAATCAAACTTAGCACATGTCACATCATATTCCTTGTGTTCACTACTCATAATACCCTTAGGAAAATTTGTCTCCTCACCAAACTTCAAAAATTCAATTCGTTCACGAACCTGAGAATTCCAGCAAGTATAAACCCTCTTAGGCTTGTGGGCCCATATCTTCATACGCGGGGGTTTCTGTTGAACTGGCACTTCCGGAACCCCTTGTTCAGTTTCATTCTCAATGTTCTTCTCAATTTCTTCTTCTTGGTCTTTCTCACTTTCTAGCTCATCAATTAATATTCTGTTCTGTCCTGTGATTTCTATTCTCTTCGTATCAAGCTTAACCTCATCAATCATACGTTTAGGACGCGAATCAGGAATCTCAATAGCTTGGTCTTGGGAACCACCAATGGTGGTTTTCTTTCTAGTAGCAGTTCTTCGGAAATCACCGGTCTTGTTAGTCATCTCTTTCCACCCCAAACTCAAAACTTCAAATAATGAAAAACTTAGAGAAAAAGTTTAGAATTTTGATGTTTTGAGGCTTAGGAATTTAAGAACTAGGTGGAATGTGAGATGTGTATTGTTTAATTTGGATGGGAGAAGAAAGAATTGGGTTTTATTTAAGGATTTGATGAAGAAGAATCTTGTGAAAAACTAAGGATTTGATGATTTTTTGGAGAGGAGGTGAGTTGATTTTATTTTTTTGTGGTGAAAGAGGGTAGGATTTGATTATATATAGTGTTTTTGTTGATGAATTTCGGAGGTGGGGAGGCTATTGGAGCGTTTTAGGTAAAAACTTGCAGAAGAGGCTAAGATAGCTACGTTAAACACCTAACACTACTACAGATCGGGGTTTTACCCACGACTGTTTACCGACGACACTCAAAGTCGTCGGTAATCTTTTGTTATTTACCGACGACTGTTGATTACCCACGAGAAACCTTCCGCCGGTAATTTACCGACAACTGGCCTCGTGGGTTAATGACGAAACGCCGTCGTTATTATTTTTTTTTTTTTGCTTGGAAGTGTCGTCGGTAACTTACCGACAACATGTAAAGTTTTCGTTAAATTCTAGGTGTTAGCGACGACTTGTTACCTTTACCGACGACTTTACGTGTCGTCGGTAAATCTGACGTGCATATATGCGAACAACCTGTATTTTTATCTCCTTAAACCCCAAAAACCCCATTTTTTCTCCCAATTTCTCCCAAAAACATCAATCAAACTCATCCAAATTTTTTGCAATACCTTCTCCTATTCATTACTAAACATTTGCAAGCTTACAATCAAGGTGGGGCATCATCAACACACAATTTCATCTACACATATTAGGTAAATTCTTTAATTTTTTTTTTATTTTGATCATATTTGGTGTAATTCTTGCAATATTATGGGTTTAGGTTTATTATGACATTATAAAGGTTGAGATTTCATCATTAATATCCAATTTCTTCCACCAATTCAAGGTATCTTCTTAAAATTTCAAACTTTTTAATTTTTTTTATGCATGAATTTTGAATTGTGTATTAGTTGCTATAGGTTATTATTTTGTATATTTTTTGATTGTCTTGTTATATATTGTGTATAAATCATGCATACATTCATTTATTTCATATATTATGTTTCATATATTTTTGTATTTGTGTATTTATTTATGTTAAATTATATCTATATATATTGATTGTGTTGTAATTTTATTTATTTATTTATTATGATGTAATTTTATTTATTTATTTGTGATCTAATTTTATTTATTTATTGGTTTGTAATTATATTCAAGCCATTGGTTTGTAATTTGTGTTATTTATATTCATTGTGTTGTAATTTTTTTTCCTTTTATCAATTGGATTGTAATAATTATTTATTTTATTTTCATATGAATGTAGTTGTCTTGTTATCTAAAATTGTTGTAAAGAGATGGCTTTGTATATGAGTTGAATGGATGCTACGAATTTATTCGATCCAGACTATCTTGTTGGGGTTTTGGGTTTTATCGCATATGCAAAACAACATTCGCAATATGGAGATCTTATTTATTGCCCGTGTAACTATTGTAAAAATAATCGCCGATTAGCCTCTCGGACGGTTACGAACCACCTTTATAATGAAGGGATTATGAAGTCGTATCGGGTTTGGATAAAACACGGTGAGCAGCCGGTCGTTCCCGAAGAAATCCCTATTCCGAATAGAGTTAATGAAATTGCCGAGTTTATGACGATGTGAGACACAGTTACGATGTTGGCGGTCATCAGGGTGACACCGAGATGAGAGACGCAGAAATTCCAAGTAGTTTCGAAAAACTGTTTAACGAATTGGAGACAGAATTATATCTGGGGTGTAAAGCGATGAGTTCATTGAACTTCATTGCCAAGCTTATGCACGTAAAAGTAAAGAACAAGTGGACTAACATGTCATTCACTGAGCTATTGGAGTTGATTGGTCGTATTTTGCCCAAACCTCACACTTTGCCCGATTCGTATGATTCATGCAACAAGAAGTTGAAAAGCTTGGGTATGGGGTATAATACCATCGATGTTTGTTTGAACGGTTGTGCCATATTTTATAAAGAGTATAAAGACCTCGATAATTGTCCACTTTGTAGCGAGTCTAGATGGGACCCAAAGAAGGGTATCAAAGTACCGCATAAGAAGCTCCGCTATTTTCCGATTGCTCCCAGGTTACAGCGACTATACACTTCAAAGCACACCGCTAAAATTTATTAGTTATTTAATTTAATTTTTTAATAATTATAAATTTTTATATATATTTTATAGGGTAAGCTGAAGGTTAATACGAAGGAGCCCCTGAGATATATAGACGAGCAGACCCAAGAGGAGGTCCCACTTCCACATATGGGCGGATACTTCGAGTACTTGGGATATGATGGGGCGAAGGGAAAATGGGTTGATGATAGATGGGAGCAGGCTAGTGTAAGTTTTTATTTAACTTTAAATTTATTTCTTTGTTAGTTTTTATTTAACTTTAAATTTATTAATTATTTATTTGAAATTTTATTACAGGGAGTTTATCGGGAGAAGCTTAAGGAGCGGGTTATCGAAACGGGGACCCAATCGGCTGAGGATGTTCCAGTGGAGGAGCAGATAGGAGCGTTGAAGGAGACGGTTCAGGAGGTGATGAAACCGGCTAAGAGTAGACACTGGATCCCTTCGATCGGAGCTGTCTTCAAGAAAAAGAAGGACCCGAAGCCGCCTGTTTCGGACGAGACCGCAAAGAAGAACGCGAGAAAGATCCAGCGGATATTCGACGGGATGAACGAGCTCCGCGCAGTCCAAGGATTACCTCCTATGCCGAATGACGATGCTCCACCGAGCTCCTCTAGGTCCGATGATTTTTTCACGAAGTTGCTCAAAGGCCTCAACGAATCTCGTGAAAAAAACGGTCTCTCTCCAGTCTCCGATGAAGAAGAAGATGAAGATGAAGATGAAGATAGTGATCGAGGAGAAGATCTACCGGGCCCGTGATTGACTTTCATTTTATTACGTTTAAGACTTTTATTTTATTTAAGTTTACATTTTTTACTTTTATTAAAATTTTATGTAATATTTTGACTTTTAACCCCGGGGTTTGACTTTATTGCCCGGGGTTTGACTACCCGGGTTTATTTATCTTTTTATGAATATAATCCATGATTTCTATTTATATTCATAATTTCATAGAATATTAATTTATAAAAAAATCAAAAACCAATTTAAATTAAAAAAAAAATTGAATTTAAAAAAAAAAATAAAAAAAAATTAATCACAATACCGACGACATTCATGTCAAGAATGTCGTCGGTAAAGATTTTCTAAAAAAAAATAAAAAATAAAATTTACCGACGACATTCAAGTAACTAAGTTGTCGGTAGGTTATTTAAAATTAAAAAAAAAACAATTGGAATAATAGGATACCGACGACCGCGTCGTCGGTAATTACATTATTTACCGATAACAACGGTTGTCGGTAAAGTATTGCGTTTTATCGGCGACCAGTCAGGCCGTTGTCGGTATGATAATTTTTACCGACAATCCAAGTTTCGTCGGTAAAATATGTTGGGTTATCGACGATAAGCCAAAACAGTCGTCGGCAAGGCTGATTTTACGGACCAACTTCTAGGGACGACAGTTTACCGACGAGTTGTCGTCGGTAAACATATTTACCGACGAAATTGGCCTTTTTACCGACGACAGCTGTCGTCGGTAAATCAGCGACCTGTTGTAGTATAAAAAGCGACATCACAGCTTCAAAACCGGGTTCCCAGTTTCTAGAATCCGGGTACCCGGTTCCGCGTCGCTGTGACGGCGCGGAAAAATTACTTAATTTTTTTTTTTTTACCTTGAGACGCACCAAAACGCTGGACCCCAAGATGCGGGGTCAGAACTTTTACTCGCCGAAACCGGGTTCCCGGTTTTGTGGAATGCGGGTACCCGGTTTTGCTCGATGGCGCGAGTCAAAACGCGCCAAAACGCAGGTTCTCAAAACGCCGGGTCAGAGATTTTGGAAGATTACAGCTCCGAAACTGGGTACCCGGTTTTGCCAAATGCGGGTTCCCGGTTTTGTGTCGATGGCGCGAATCAAAACGCAGCAAAACGCAAGCCACTAAGACGCTGGGTCAGAGATTTTCAAAAGTTACAGCACCAAAACCGGGTTCCCGGTTTCGAAAATCCAGGTACCCGGTTCCGATGCTGTGTCGTGAACCAAGACGCCAAGTGTTGCGTGTATAAGGTTGGTACCTGCTCCAAAACCGGGTACCCGGTTTCTCCTGGACATCCAACCTATTTTTCTCCTATTTTCGCCTTATCGACCCCAAACTCGTGACCTTTTTACCCCTGAAATCATCAAAAACAACTACCCTTAAGGAGTATTCTAAATCGAACTATTCTAAATCGCAAAAATTTAAAAACTCAACTAATATACGAAGAATTGGCTTTTGTTTAACGTCGTTAAGCTTGACGGGTTACCTCACGCTCTTAAGGAGTTTCGAGGAGATACATGACCTCCCCGGGATGTGGATCTTCCGAGCGGTTGGTATCTTCACCTCAATGGTATATCTTCAATCGGTGACCGTTTACCATGAAAGTACGGTTCTCTAGCGGATGTTCTATTTCTATCGCCCCATGAGGTGTAACTTTGGTCACAATGTATGGACCTGACCACTTAGATCTTAACTTACCCGGATAATTGCTGAACTTTGAGTTATACTTCAATACTCTTTGCCCCACTTCAAAGTTCTTTGTACGAATCCGATTGTCATGCCATTTCTTCGTGTTTTCTTTGTAAAGTTTGGCATTTTCATAAGCATGCAATCGGAATTCGTCAAGTTCGTTAAGCTTCATCATACGATTCTTTCCGGCTAAGATAGGATCTAAGTTCAACTGCGCAATCGCCCAATAGGCACCCATTACAAGTTCTAAAGGTAAATGACAAGCCTTACCATACACCATACGATAAGTAGATGCACCAATTGGAGTTTTGAACGCAGTACGATAGGCCCACAACGCATCATCTAACTTCATTGACCAATCTTTTCTTGTAGGACCAACGGTTTTCTCTAGAATTGACTTGACTTCACGATTCGAAACTTCAGCTTGACCATTGGATTGTGGATGATATGCAGTAGATACACGGTGTCTTACTCCATACTTCTCTAGAACAGTCTTCAGATATTTATTAACGAAATGAGATCGCCCATCGCTAATAATCACTCTAGGTGTGCCATGTCTAGTGAAAATATGTGATTTTAAGAACTTAATCACCACTCGTGAATCATTGGTAGGTAAATCCACTGCTTCTACCCACTTAGACACATAATCAACATCTAATAAGATGTAGAGGTTACCATTTGAAGGAACGAAAGGACCCATAAAGTCTATACCCCAAACATCGAATATTTCAACTTCTAGCACATTATTACGTGGCATCTCATCCCTCTTTGATATGTTTCCGGTAAACTGGCATCTCGTGCATTTCTTAACATACTCGTGACAATCTTTAACAAGAGAAGGACAGTAAAAACCTGATTGGAATACCTTTGCAGCAGTTCTATCTCCCTTAAAATGTCCTCCATATAGTGAATCATGGCATCCAGCTATAATGGCTTCAGTCTCCTCCCTTGCTACACATCTTCGTATCATTTGGTCAGCACAAACTTTGTAGAGGAACGGATCCTCCCAAAAGAACTGTCTAGCACGATGAGCTAACCTCTTTCTTTCTTGATAAGTAGAACCTTCAGGAAAAACACCACTCACCACTAAATTCGCAATATCTGCATGCCACGGAGCTTCATAATCTCGAACAACGAATAAACTCTCATCAGGAAACTCTTCTCTAACTGCTTTAGTACCACTATTTATCTCTGAACCCTCTAAACGCGATAGATGATCTAACACCTGATTCTCACAACCCTTTCTATCTTTGATCTCTAAATCGAACTCTTGAAGCAATAACACCCATCTGATTAACCTTGGTTTCACATCTTTCTTTTCCATAAGAAATCTGATCGCGGAATGATTTGTATAAACAATAACTTTCGCTCCAAGAAGATAAGAGCGAAATTTATCAAATGAATATACAACCGCTAGCAACTCCTTTTCTGTAACTGTGTAATTAATCTGAGCACAACTAAAAGTTTTACTAGCATAGTAAATCGAATGAAAAACCTTCTCTTTTCTCTGTCCCAATACATCTCCCATACACAAATCACTCGCATCACACATAACCTCAAACGGTAAATTCCAATCTGGAGGTAACACTATAGGAGCAGAAATAAGATTTTCCTTAATTGCTTGGAAGGCCGCTAAACAAGCTTCATCAAAAAGGAATTTGGAATCCTTTTCGAGTAAGTTGCATAACGGTTTAGCAATCTTAGAAAAATCCTTAATAAAGCGCCTATAAAATCCAGCATGGCCAAGAAAACTCCTTACCCCTTTAACAGAAACAGGAGGGGGAAGAGTTTTAATTACCGCTATCTTTGCTCTATCAACCTCTAACCCAGCACTTGAAACTTTGTGACCCAGAACAATACCTTCGCGAACCATAAAATGACACTTCTCCCAGTTGAGCACCAAATCTGTTTCCTTACATCTTACAAACACTTTCTCCAAGTTGTCTAAACATATATCAAAATCATCACCAAACACGGAGAAATCGTCCATAAACACTTCAAGGAAATTATCTATCATGTCCCAGAAGATGGCCATCATACACATTTGAAAAGTTGCGGGAGCGTTACACAACCCAAATGGTATTCTACGATATGCAAAAGTACCAAATGGGCATGTAAAGGTAGTTTTATGTTGATCTTCTGGAGCCACGTAAATCTGATTGTACCCGAAATAACCATCCAAGAAGCAATAGTACTCTCTTCCAGCTAATTTATCTAACATTTGATCGATGAAGGGAAAAGGGAAATGATCTTTTCTGGTGGCTTTGTTCAGCTTTCTGTTATCCATGCAAACTCTCCATCCAACTACCGTTCTTGAAGGAATCGCTTCATTTTTATCATTCAGAACTGTTATCATTCCTCCTTTCTTCGGTACACACTGAACTGGGCTCACCCATTCACTACTCGAAATGGGATAGATAATCCCCGCATCTAAAAGCTTGATCACCTCTTTCTTCACTACATCCTTCATAATGGGCATCAATCTCCTTTGACCTTCAACTGAGCGTGCGTTGTTATCTTCTAGTATAATTTTGTGTTGACAATAGGATGGACTAATGCCTTTGATGTCAGCAATTGTCCAACCTATTGCTTCTTTGTTGGCTCTCAATACACGCAACTGTTTATCTTCTTGAGGACCTGTTAAATTAGCTGAAACAATAACAGGTAGAGTTTCATTAGTACCTAAATACGCATACCTCAAGTGTGCTGGTAACGGTTTTTCTTCCAATTCCGGAGGAGATTCAATTGAAGGCTTCTTTTTAGGAACAATCTCCCCCGGTTCTCTCACAGGTTCATAGGCAAGACGCCTATACTTCGGATTTTCAGAATTGAGAGCTGCCACTGTTTCGGCAAGCTCTTCCATCATCTCAGGCAAGTCTAATGTTAAAGCAGCCTGCAAAATATCATCAAAATTTAAACAATTAAATACCTCTTGCGATGCTTGCTCAACTACATCCATTCTAAACCAATCTTCCTGAGAATCTGGAAATTTCATAGCTCGAAATACATTGAATTTGACTTCTTCGTCTTGTATCCTCATCGTTAATTCGCCGTTCTCTACATCGATTAATGTACGCCCTGTAGCTAGGAATGGTCTACCCAAAATAATGGGGACATTTCTATCTACATCGTCAATTCGGCCTTCAGGATGTGCAAGAGACCTGTCCGCCATTTGCAAGACCATAGAGGTGGGTCTTGCTTCTCCAATTTTTAGCTTATCAAAGATCGATTTGGGCATCAAATTGATGCTTGCACCCAAATCACATAGCTCTTTTCCTTTCCATTCTTCCCCAATCGATATTGGAATCGTGAAACTCCCAAGATAAACTAACTTTGGAGGTAATTTACTCTGGCAAATCGCGCTACATTCTTCAGGAAGACCAATCATCTCATTATCACAATAAGGCCTTTTGTTAGTGAGGGCCCTCTTCAAAAACTTCGTGTACTTAGGAATATCTCGAATAGCCTCTAGTAACGGAAATATAATACGTAGACCCTTCACTCTATTAAAGAATTTATGAAAATCACCCAAATCACCCTTTTTTTGAACTCGAGATGGAAACGGTGGTGGAGGGAGATTGATCACAATATCATCTTTCTTCTTTGGAATCTCACTTGGCCTCACTATTTCTTCAACCTCACTATCTTTTTCCTTCTCTTTCTCACCCACTTCCTTTTCTTTTCTTGGAACTTCTTTCTCTTTCATAGCGGGAAAAGGAGGTGGAAGAAGGTTCTTACCACTTCTTAATGTCACAGCTTTGCAATCTTCATGTTGTCTCGGATTTTCTGTGTTACTAGGGAGTTGCCCTTGTGGACGCTGATTGAGGTGTTTTGCAAATTACTCCATTTGATTCTGTATTAATTTCATATTTGCTTCAGATGCTTGTTGATGTTCCATAGCTTGTGTTTGAAGAGCAATTAAACTTTCAACTGTTTTCTGAAGGGTAACTACTCCTTCTTGTGGATGGGCAGGTATGGCTTTTTGGTTCAATGTTTCATCGTAAGTATTCTGAGGAGCTTGTCTTTGTACATAATTCCCCTGATTCTTTCCTCCTTGATAATTGTTGTGTGGTCTTGGATTGTAGTTGTTACCTTGGGGACGCGGCTGATACGCATATGTAGGATTGGCTGCCCCATTCGGATTTGAGTATTGAAACCCAAGATGGTTTCTGTTAGGCTGATATCCATTACCACTTGAATTAAAATTCCCTCTGTTGGACACAAACATCACAGGTTCTTGATTATTCAGACAACTTTCCTCATCATGATCATCTACCCTGCAAATCGAACACATGTAAACCTCTTGAGCAGCTTGCACAACTACCTTTTTACCCGAAAATCCCTCTTTTACAGCTAATGTAAGTTGTTTCAATTGTTGCTCTATAGTGTTCTGAATCTTGTTCTCAAGAGTAGCAAATTTTTCTTCCATATTAACATTATTCACTCCTTTAACTGGTGTTCTTACTGAATTCCACCCAACTTCATTCTTGACTGTTCTTTCCAAAATGATTTTAGCATACATGGGTTAAACTTGAAGAATACCTGCACCACATAACAAATCCAACTTCTCTCTTGAAGCTCCATCAAGGCCTTTGTAAAATATTTTTATTTGTTGTTGTTCTGTAAAGCCGTGATCGGGAACTCTTCGTAAACACATCTGAAATCTTGTCCAACTCTTACCCAAAGTTTCATCATACTCTTGACGGAAATGTGTCAATTCAAGTTGATCATCTAACCTCATGTTACTTGGGTAAAACCTCTCAAACAAAGCAGTTTCTAATTGGTCCTAGTTTGTTATCTTCGTAGGATCTTGCATATCGTGCCATTCACTCGCTCCATCTATAACGAAAAATCGAAACACAGCATAGTACATCTGTTCTTTTGAAACTCCTTGTGTGATGTAAGAATCACATATTTGCTTAAATTTCTGGACGGCTCGGATAAGATCTTCTCCTGGTCTACCACGAAAATTTCCAAAGTTTTGGAATTGAGCTAACATACCCGAGTGTAGACGAAATCTTGGAACATCTATATTTGGAGCACCTACTCCTATAGCAGGAGCACGGAAAGGAGCTTCTGGTGGACCATTAACAAACCACGGATCTTGATTCATCACTATCTGAACTTGAGGATTAGGATTTAGTGGTTGAACTTGAGGAATAATGCCTGGAGCTAATGGTTGGCCATTTGCATCTAGCTGGCCTTGTCCATTATTCTGTTGATTCTGAAGATTGATATTCTCCATTCTGTAAACTAACTCTTCTACTTCTAAAGCTTCTTGTTCTCTTCTTCTCTTGTTAGCAAGTCTGATCAACGATTCTGGATTATTAAGGATCGGAGGTGTTGGCTCTAGATCCTTGAATAGCCTTCTTCGCATACACCAAACCTAAAAACCTGAAAAAGATAAACAAACAAAAAGCGTAAAACTGATAAAATAAAATAAATGCAACTATCACTAAAGGTAAACAACGTGGTCACACGCTACCGTCCCCGGCAGCGGCGCCAAAAAGTTGGTGGTCCTTTGTGTGTTCTAAAATAAATGCAATAAATAATCGAACCACAACCGCAAGTGTACGGTTGTCCCAAGTAATATAGTTGATAAAACATATTCGTTCCAAGGACGGGATGGTTGACTACAATGCTTAACTATTAATGATTGATTGCACTTATGAAAGCAAATAAAGAAAATATGTTTGTTTGGTTTTTGTATTAATGCAAAGTAAATGAAAGACAATTATTAAAATGCAAATAAAAGTTAAGACGCAAGTAAAATGATGTAAAACGCAGTATGAGAAGTAGCACTTGAGAACGCAAGGGATCCTCCCAATCCTATTTCCTAACGTATGTTGCTTAAGGGCTAAATTGGTCAATTACAATGGTCGGGATTCTAAATTCCTTATACCCCAGTCAGGGTGGACTATGAGGTGATCCTAGAGTGTCACTAATCCCGTCAGGGTAAATATGATCCACTTTCGGATGTTTAAGTTTTATTACCTCATTGGCCCTAGAATTAGCTAAGTTCGTCAGAATCAGTAGCTTCTATCCTAGATTGAATAAATGGTTCTGTATTTAAACCCTCCGTCAGGATGATCCAATTGCCACTAATTGGAATAGCCTAAATACTAACACCTGTTCCTAGTTCATGACGCTAAAAACAGTAAATATTCTTAATTTATAGAAAAGAGTAAAAGCCCCAATCTAATTTAATTTAACAGAAAAACCCAAATTCAACATTCGAAATTTAATAAGATTGGGATTCACCCATTAATTGTTCTCAAGCACTAACAAATGTTTAGCTCATACTAAAAAGAAAAACTAAATTAATTGAAATGGAATTCATAATTCAGTGTGTACCAAAGAAAGGAGGAATGACTACCATCCTCAATGATCAATGAAGGGAAAAGGAAAATGGTCTTTTCTTGTTGCCTTGTTCAACTTGCGGTAATCCATACACACCCTCCAACTAACAACTGTTTTCGTGGAGATGGCTTCATTCTGATCATTGAGGATGGTAGTCATTCCTCCTTTCTTTGGTACACACTGAACCAGACTAACCCACTCACTACTAGCTATGGGAAAGATGATTCCCGCGTCTAGTAGCTTAATCACTTCTTTCTTCACTATTTCCTTCATTATTGGCATTAATCTTCTTTGACCTTCAACTGAACGTGCACTATCATCTTCAAGAATAATTTTATGTTGACAATAGGATGGACTAATGCCTTTGATATCAGCAATGGTCCAACCTATCGCCTCTTTGTTCGGCCTTAGTACACGTAGCAGTTTATCTTCTTGGAAACCTGTTAAATTTGCTGAAACAATAACATGTAAAGTATTATTAGTACCCAAATACGCATACCTCAAATGAGCTGGCAATGGTTTCTCTTCTAGCTTCGGATGAGATTCAATGGATGGTTTATTTTTAATGATCATCTCCCCCGGTTCTCCCACAGGTTCATAGGCACGACGCCTATATTTTGGGTTTCCCGAATTGAGATCTGCTATTGTTTCAGCAAGCTCTTCCATCATCTCAGGTAAGTCTAATGTCAAAGTGTCCTGCAAGATATCATCATAATTAAGACAATAAAATACCTCTTGCGTGGCATGTTCAGCTACATCCATTCGAAAACAATCCCCTGGAACATCTGGAAATTTCATAGCTCTGAACAAATTAAACTTTACCTCCTCGTCTTGGATTCTCATGGGCAGTTCTCCGTTCTCTACATCAATCAAAGTACGCCCCGTGGCCAGGAATGGTCGTCCCAAAATGATGGGGACATTCCTGTCTGCATCGTATTCAATCAAAATCAACGGGAAAAACTAAAGTACCTGCCTTGACGAGGACATCTTTGATTCGGCCCTCCGGATGAACGAGGGATGTATCGGCCTTTTGTAAGACCATAGATATAGGTCTCAAATCTCCTATTCTCAGCTTATCAGTGATTGATTTGGGCATAAGATTAATACTTGCACCCAAATCGCATAATGCTTTACCTTGCCACTCCTTACCAATCGATATCGGAATTGTGAAACTCCCAGGGTCAAGCAACTTAGGTGGCAACTTACTTTGGCAAATAGCGCTGCACTCTTCGGGTAAACCAATCATCTCATTATCAAAATACGGCCTTTTGTTGTTTAGGGCTCTCTTCAAAACTTTACGTATTTCGGAATAATTTTAATAGCTTCAAGTAACGGAATATTTATGTTGAGACCCCTTACCCTATTGATGAATCTCTGATATTCGACCATATCTCCTTTTTCTGAACTCTCGAAGGAAAAGGTGGAGGAGGACGGTTCTCCAAATTATCTTTCTTCTTCTGAACATCTGGAATTTCCTCCACCTCTATTACTTTAGATTCACTTTATTTTTTTACCTCCTCCACTACTGGTTTTTCTTTATTTATCACTTCTTTTTCTTTCATAACTGGAAATGGGGGTGGAGGAAGTTTCTTACCACTTTTCAACGCTATTGCGTTACAATCTTCGGTTTGTTTTGGGACTTCTGTATCACTACGAAGTCTTCCTTGTGGACGGTGATTTAATTGCTTTGACATTTATGCAATTTGATCCTCTAACATTTTGATGTGTGCTTCAGAAGCTTGTTGTCTTTGGGCTGATTGTGTGTGAAGGGAAATCAAGCTTTCTACGATTTTCTGAAGGTTATTCGCACCTTCTTGTGGTTAAGCAGGTAAGGCTTTTTGGTTCACGATTTCATTATAATTTTCTTGAGGAGGTTGTCTCTGAACATAATTTCCTTTATTTTGTCCCCCTTGATAATTATTCTGAGGTCTTGGATTAAAGTTGTTACCTTGGGGACGCGGCTGATACGCGTATGTAGGATTGACTGCCCCATTAGGATTTGAATATTGACACCAAGGATGGTTTCTGTTAGGCTGATATCCATTACCATTTGAATTAAAATTTCCTCTGTTGGAGACAAACATCACAGAATCTTGATTATTCTAACAATTCTCCCAAACGTGATCATGCACACCACAATACTCACATCCATACACGTCTTGTGCAGCGTTTACCTCAACTCTTTTATTTGAAAAACCTTCTTTCACGGCTAACATAAGGTGTCTCAACTGTTGTTCTAATGTGGTTTGTATCTTGTTCTCTAAGAAGTTGAACTTCTTTTCCATGTTGATATTATTAACTCCCCCTTTAACTGGTGTTCTTACGGTATTCCACCCTACATCATTGTCGACTGTTCTATCTAAAATAATTCTTGCGTAAGCAGGTTGAACTCGTAAAAACGCAGCAACACATAACAAATCTGAATCTTTTTGTGAACTCCCCTCAAGACTGTTATAGAAAATTTTAAATTGATGTTGTTCAGGAAGGTCATGATTGGGAACTCTTCGTAACCACTTCTGAAATCTCGACCAACTTCTACCCAACGCTTCATCATATTCTTGTCGGAAATATGTTAACTCGAGTTGAGCATCTAACCTCATGTTGGACGGATAATATCTTTCAAAAAATGCAGCCTGCAACTGTTCCCAATTCGTAATATTCCCTGGTTCTTGTGAATCATGTCAATCACTCGCTCCATCTATTAAGAAAAAATTAAATGTAGCTAAATACATCCGCTCCCTTGTTACTCCTTGCGTAATGTATGAATCGTATATTTGCATAAATTTTTGTACTGCGTGAAGCGGATCTTCTCCGGGCTTGCCACGAAAATTTCCGAAATTCTGAAACTGAGCTAGCATACCCGAATCTGGACGGAATCTCGGAACATTGATATTAGCTGGGCCAATCCCAAGAGGAGGGGCAAGGAATGGTTCTTGTGCTGGACCGGTAAGAAACCATGGGTCAGCTATTTGGACTTGAACTGGAGGATTAGGTATGACAGGTGGAACTGGAGGATTAGGTATGACAGGTGGAACCGGAGGATTAGGAATGACTGGGGGCACTAATGGCTGACCATTCGCGTTTCGCTGAACTCCTGGGTTCTCTTGGTTATGAAGGTTAATATTATCCATTATGTTCGCTAGTTATTCTACATCTTGAGTTTCTTGTTCTTTCCTACTCTTCTTAGCAAGTCTGACTAATGATTCCAAATTATCAAGGATCAAGATCCTTAAAGAGTCTCCTTCGCATACACCAAACCTAAAAACCTGAGAAAGATGAACAAACAAAGCGTCAAACTGAAAAATAAAAATGCAACTAATACTAAAGGATAAACACCGGGGTCACACGCTACTGTCCTCGGCAGCGGCGCCAAAAACTTGGTGGTCCTTAGTGTGTTCTAAAATAAAAACAATAAGTAAAAAGAACCACAACCGCAAGTGTACGGTTAAACCAAGTAATAATAGTGATAAACAGATTCGTTCTCAGGGACGGATTGGTTGTCTCTAATGCTTATCAAGTAGTGTTTAATTGCACGAAAAACAAGTAAATGATTATAAGAATTGTTTGGTTGGTTTTCTAAAAACTAAGACAATAATTAAAGAGACTAAATTAATGCAAATGTAAAGCTAGACGCAAGCAAAAATAGTTGGACGCAAGATATGAGAGGTAGTACTCGAGTAACGCTAGGATTTCACCTAAATCTAACCATTTCATGTATTATTTAAGGGACAAATTCAGTAATTACTATTGGCGGGATTCAATTATCTCCATACCCCCGTCAGGGTGGACTAAGGAGCTCTTCTCAGGTGCTACAAACCCCGTTATGGTGAATATAGTCCACCTTCGAATGGTTCAACTCTAACTACCCAATTGGCCGTAAGAATAATTAAGCTTATCAAGGTCAAATAATTTATATCCTACTTTCGTTAATCAGTTCCATACCTAGACCCCCCGTCAAAGTGATCCAATCGCCACTAATTGGAATACCCTAAGTACTAAATCCTAACATTGATTAATTACTTCAGTAATAGTCAATAAGTGTAAATTAAGGAAAAATAATAAATATCCAATTTGAATTAAATTATAATAATCCCAAATTCAAAGACATAGAAGGGAATAAATTATGGTTCAATCCATTACGCGTTCTCAAGTACTTAAAGAAATTAGCTCATAATTGGAAAAACTAAGAAAATAAATATAAAGGAATTCATAATTGTTTTACAGAAAGGAAAATAAAAAACCTAATTAGGAAAATGATTCGGCTGCAAAGTGGAGATATAGACAATCTCCAGCTCCAAACTTCTTTTTTTCCTTGCTTCTGCTTCTTTTCTTCTTGTCCGACTTTTGTGAATAATAAATTGTGTGAAAAATAGAAGTCAAAAGCCCTATTTATACTTATAAAATCGGACTTGGACCTTAAATAAAATAATAAAGGACCAAGTCCATAATCTTTGCCCAAAATCCCGTAACTGCTGCACCACTTCCACTAAAACAGCTCTAACCGACTCGTTTCAAGCCCGGTTGACCTCATTCTAGTTGCTAAAGTTCCGTAAATCAATGGGGCACGTTTTCTCTTCACAAGTCAGCAGCTAAATCTACTCGTAGGTGACTCGAAATCAGAAATCTTTGGAAACTTTCAAGATTTCCAGCTCTAAAATCTCAATTCTTTCGGGATTTGTCTTCATGCCTTGACTCCATATCACCATCTTTGACTTTATCCTCAGACTCCTCTCCTAGATAGTATTCAAAACCTACAAACTTTTCACTAAAATACAAAATATTACGCGCAAAAGCTTAATAAATCAAAAAAATACTAAAATCGAAGGAGAGAAATTGGAATATTGCATATTATTACTAAAAGTCTATTAAAATAGTCAGATAATCACCTAATTTGATGTCTCCTAAGCATATAAATATAGAACAAAAGAGGAGACATCAATGTGTAGGTAATTTAAATAGGTCCATAGTGAATGTTTTTGTTGATCACTTTGGAGAAGTTAGTGCATTTATCGGTGAAGTACTGAAACCACTTGATTCAGTCACTACGATTATTGATCATAGTTTTCGAAATATATAATTTGGATTTGGATATTGCTTGAAATCACTGATGCTTGATAAGTGACGGAAGTAAATTAGGAGTTGAGATTAAGAAGTTATGATAATGCCTCCATTGTGGCTCGAACTAGTCCGACAAAAGTGAAAACGAGTTAGCCTATTTTACTCCATCTAAGTAGGCCCATTTGGACCCAAACGTTTTTAGGATGCTATATAAGTGTTTTAGAAGCTCATAACATACGACAACACAATTTTCGAGAGCAAAAAAATGCTGGAGTCAGCAACAAGACGTAAGAAAAGGAGAAGGGTTCCACCATTCTTTACCATTCCAAACCCATTTCCGAATTCCGATTAGTGTGAAAACACTAATTATCCCTTACATTTATAAACATCTAATTAGTTAACTTTGAGAGTTACTAAAAGTACTCAAAAATATTTCTCCCATATTCAAATCGTTTAGTAGTTTAAATTGCAATTCAATCTTAGATTTTACTTTTCGTTCTTTATGAACAATCCTAGTTAATCTTTATTTACTACACTTTTGTTTTTATAATAATAAACCCATCAAAAATATTTAGTTAATTACTTTTATTCGAATCTTAATCTACCATACTTGTAAGCAAAATCATTTTAACTTTCATAGTGCATGTGGAAACGATAACCCCTTCTTATATTTATTATTACTTTTCAATATCCCGTACACTTGCGAGGAGTAAATCTTTCCTATACTATATACTTATTTATCACACTCTTGGGTATTACAATAACCGACACCACTGCAATTAGAGATGATTTTTGTGTTAAGTGTATAGATCCTAGGATCTTAGATGATACTAGTCACCATCATGAAGCTAAGAAGTTACAAGCTAAGGACGAACACAAGTCAAGTCGCAAAGGAGCCAAAAGTTTCTCTAGAAGCTCAACAAAAATTGTCGACAAACGTCTACACCAATTTTGGAAATTCACGCTAGATAATTTTGAGGATTTTGATCATAAAAAAACATCTCAATGTATATATTTTAGTCTAGGTTGCGTGATAATAAAAGGTTTTGAAAATCAGAGTTGAAATGAGAAAGTTATGGACATTTTTCTATGAAGGCCCAAGATGTCCAACTTCAATAAAGAGTCCACTAAGACACTTATGACTTGTTTAACTGGGCCCAAATTATCCAGAAGTCTTAAGGGGTATAAAATCTATTTTTAGCCTCAAAACAATCACTTATCATTGTATAAAGTTGTGAAAACATGGACAAAGATTTGGAGCAACGAGAAGCAATAATGCACACCTTCTTTCACTTTATTTCCATATTAAATAATGTAATTTTATTTTTTCCCTTTATTTCTTGGAATTATGAATTAATTATATTATCTTTCTTTCTCTAAGCATGAGCTGAAGATATTTTAGCTTGATATTTCATATCTATGAACTCTAGCTTTAATTTAGGATTATATTCCATGAAATTTGTAATTGCATGCATAGTTATGTTTCATGTAGTTATTTTTCTTGATCACGTATTGAGTTGTGATAGATTAAAGTTCCCCCGGGCTAGGAGAGTTTAGTGTTTAGAAAATAAATCATAAATGTTTAGTTGAGTTTGAGAATTGGGAGATCTACTCTAGCTAGATAAATAATTTAGGATTTGAACTTAGATATTAACTAATTTTGTCAGATTAATCGGAAGAGGTTTCTAGGATTAGGTAGTATCCCCTACTGCCCAGGAGCAACTTATAGAATTTTGGTTAGCAAGTGAAATTCTCAATTTATCCTTTAATAAAGGAATTGTCCTAAAGCATGCTAGTGGTGAGTACGCAATCTTGAGATATTCCTCTATACATCGTATGTTAAGCTTTAATGTTTTAGTTCTTTGATTTTGTTTTAGTAATCCTTAGTCCTGTGCTTCCTAGTAGTACTTAATCTCTCAAAAAAAAAAATTGAAATCCTTTTTGTTTTAGTCGTAGTTTTTCCAACGAAATCTATATTAGAATTAAAACACATGTTTAACTTCTACTTCCCTGTTAAGACAGTAACTTATCACTTTTTATTACTTATGACAACTCGTACACTTGCACGGAGTCTTCAACAAATGTTAATTTTTATATCACACCTCGTATAAAAACAATCATTTTGCACTATAGTTCCCTCAGTTTTTGAATCTATATCATAGTTTAGTTAGAAGGTTATTTTAAACTCATTGATCCCACTGGCCAGATGTTTAATTGAAATATATGCATTTTTAAGCATGTGTTAGTTATATCTTATATCAAGTGTTCTTTTCTAGTTATTCGATATAAAGGGTCCTTTTTATTTTCATGGATGGGGAGGATAAATATATATTCTTGATGCACTTGTATAGTGTAACACAATGGGAGGATGTGCGTCCATTGCAACAGAATAAGTTTTCACACCAAGAAATCTTTGCGGGCTCCTTTATAACATTTGTCATGTATCACCATATATGTAAGCATTTTTTATGTTAAGGTCAAATCATATTGTTACCAATTCATCTATGAAGGAGTATAAAACCATTAATATATGAATTGTAAAGCATTAATATTAAACTGATATATTGGCTTTAATAGTGTTGTATTGTAACCCTTAATGTATTAATAGTGGTGTATTATTAATTTTATATGCATGATTTTAATCTATATGAACACATTGTTATAAGCTCTTGATTTTTGGAACCCTTATCGTAATCCTTGTCTTTTTAATGTGTAATTTATCGGTAAGTTAAAAGGTACATGTAACATAAGAGTTGTGGGTGCATGCCCAAAATTTGTGTGAGATGGTATATACACATAATCCGTGTGACATAAATATATAACATGCACTGAAAATTATATCATTGAGGATTAAACAAGGAAGATGTTAAAGGGTAAATTTACATGTAATACAGTGGGTATATGCCACCATAGATAATTAGGTTTTTATTTTAAACTCTCACATATTAAGTTTAGTCTTTATTTAGTTTGTAAAGTGATTAACATAGTTTATTTGGGGTTTACATAATTCTTAATGGTTAATGTGTAGGTATTTGCATATTAATTGTTGTTTAAAGTTCCTTGGTCAGTAACAATTGTGGGTTTTTATTATCCACACTCATCATAAAAACCAAATTTGTAATAAAAACTACTACAAGATGTGTAATATATTGCAAAAAATAAGGGTAAACAATTGTATCCTAGCACATGACAATAAAAAAAGGGAACATTCTTAATCATTTGCGCCACATAGGCTTAAACATATCCAAAACTATTAAACTGCATTAAAAAGATCCAAGCTGGTAATAAACACTGCTACAAGATGTCTAATCCATTGCAAAAATAAGAGTAAACAATTCATCCTTACACATGACGATATAAAAGGGCATATTCTCAAATATTTGCCTCACATAGGCTTACAAAATTCCATTATATTAGAAAATCAGTAAAAGTAATTCGAGCTTTACCCACCTTCTAATAAGGGTTGAAGATAGACAATGATCTATATCGTAATTAATATATTTATCAAATTGCGTTATAAGTATCTTGGAATTGTATGCCACTTACCCAGCACTGCAACTACATGGACTTTTGTTATCAAATTTCACTATAGGTCCCTAAAATATTTATAGAGGTATAAACCCCATAAAAAGAAAGTGGCTAAAAGCCTACCACAGAAATGGGTAAAACCCACCATTGAAACTGCAGACCTTTTTTTAAAATGTCACTATCGACACCTGAAAATCTATGTTACATACAAAAGTGGGTATAACCCCCACCTTTACAATTGCAGGGACTTTTGTTATCAAATTGCACTATAGGTCTCTGAAAATTCTATATCACATATATAAAACGGGTACATATTAACATAATCAGCATACATTACATTATGCGTAAATTACTACCTATATATACATAAAATATACACAAAACACACATATCTATACCCAATAATAAAGAATATATACACATACAACCAACAAAATTACATAAAACTACCTACACCACAAAAATTAGTTTAGTTACCATAACAAATGTAGGGTGCTCAAACTCAATCATATCATATTTGCATACTATGTTCTTGTTTTCTTCAAAGCTGAAGTCAAATCAACTAAAGTTATAAACCAGGCTCTTGATTTGTTCTCTAGAATTTCTGGACTCAAGATAAATTATAATAAAAGTGAACTGTACTTTGGTGGTACAGAAAATCAAGTTATTAACTGTATATCATCAGGTTTAAACATAAAAGTGGGAACAATGCCTGGTACCTTGGGGTATCATTAATTTCTAAGAAACTGATAATTTCATATGGTAACAAGTTAGTGGAAAATATTTGCAACTGCATCAATCAGTGGTCATGAAAACTACTATCTTATTCTGGGAGAGAAGAGCTAATTTAGTGTGTCCTTATTAGCAAAATATTGTTTTGGTGAAGGGTCTTCCTATTACCAAAACATATAATCTATAAACATAATCAGAAAATGGACAGTTTTCTCTTAATAGGTAATTTAGAAGGTGCTCAATGAGCCAGAAATTCTTTGAATAATATCTGTTCCAGTAAGAATCAAGGAGGACTTGGAATTATAAGTATAGAAGATCTCAATAAAGTCTACTTTTATCTACTTTCTGGAGGATGTATTCGCAAAATCATAAATTGTGGAGTTTGTGGGTGCATCATAATATCATAAAATACAAATGTATTTGGAGCTTAGACTTCAAACAAGCTCACACATGGATTTGGAAGCAACTCTTAAAGATCAGGTATCTCGCTTATGATTTTATTATACACAATGTTAAAAATGGAAAGAGTACTTTTCTTATTTGGGATAGATGGTTAGAAGGTAAAAGTGTGCAAGAATTTCTTGGTACTGAGTTTCACAGTAGTAATATAAATAGTGCGAAAATTGTAAATTCTTGTTATAGTGGTGGAAGATGGAGGTTACCTCCTTGTATAGGCAAATTACTACCTCGTCTTTACAATGTCAAATTATCTATCAGAGAAGATGTGATATTATGGAAAGAGAGCACTAAAAAAGGCTTTTCTTTTACGAAAACTTTATGAAAAATTGCAGAGGAGAAATATGAGGTTAAATGGTGGAGAGTCATATGGGCTAAATCTTGTATACCACGCTGAGCTTTTGTAGCTTGGTTATCTGTTCAGGATAGGTTACCAACAAAAGTAAGAATGCTTAGTTGGGGGTTGAATGTAAATCCTCTCTGCTATTTTTGTAATGCGTATTTAGAGGATAATAATCACCTCTTTATTAGTTGTTCTTTCACAATGAGAGTCGTATTAAAAGTGTTGGATTTGTGTAATTTAAAGAATGTTCTTGCAGATATTGAGGATTTAATTATCATTACTAGTCAAATCGTATGTAATGAAGCTGTAATATTATTTCGACTTTTATCACTACTTATATGTATTGTGTATGGTGGGAAAGAAATAAAACAATGCATGGAGGTAATGCCTTAAATGAAAAGCAGTTATGTAAGAGAATTTTTAGTCTTTCTCATGTAAAGATTGAAAGAAGGAGGTACAAAACAAAAGACGCAGAAAATTGAGTCCAGTTTTGACTAAATGGGATGTTTTTCCTATTGTAACTTTTCTTTTACTTTAAAACGTGATGTAATAGTTTTTAATTAGTTTGTTTTCTAATTTGGGCCTAGTCCATTTTAGAATAGAGCTAGGGGACAAAGTTTGTAAAGACATTTGATGTTGAGCATAATAATATTTGATTCACCGATAAAAAAAAACTACATAAATCATTACTTTTTGAATAAGTTCAAATACAAAATACAAGATGCACTAATTTAATTATACATTATTTTAAATAATTAGGGTTAATAAAAACACTCTATATCAAACAATAAAGGATAAAAAATTAGTTGTTACTCCATAATTTTAGAAAAAAAAGAAACAATTTAATACAATCCCTATAAGAAGACCATATTCACCTATAAAATAAATTTTTATTTATTATATTTGAAAATATTATTTCTAGTGAACTAAAACTCTCCAATGACCAAACTATTTTTCTCTTTGAATATAAGATTTTACTTGTCATAAAAAAAGAGTGTTATTGTTAAGTGGGCTAGATAAAAAAAAGCCCAAATCACATCATTAACAAGTAGACCGGCCTTATAATATAACCCTTTATTCTGAATTTAATTTGTACATGACCAATCCATATTACACCGGCCTTATAATATAACCCTTACACACACTCGTACATCTTAAAAAAAATTAACCTAAAAAATAAAGACCCTCTGAAATCAAACCTCTTTGTTCAGGGTGTCCTTCTGTATAGCCTCTTGGATTAGGAAGACATTATTAGTTTGTCAATAGCAAGAAATATAGATGTCACATTCTTAAAGGTACTTACTTACTTTTTTAATACTTGGAAAAATTATTTAAGACCAATCTTGTTTTTGATCATTTGGTGTGCAGGTTGTATCAGGTTCCACTGATAAATACCTAGGGTAAAGTGCAAAATAAATACATAGGGTAAAGTGCAAGATTGATTCGTGAAATGTTCAATTATGCACGTGATTATCAAGTAAGAAAGGACATATTAGATGTTTATTATAGGAATGCTTTTTATATATGATAATTATTTACATCTTGTTGTTCATGTCTATCCAGACTTGCATAATCTTTATAGATGAGATTGATGTGATTGGTGGACGTAAATTAAGTGAAAGAACAATTGCTAATCGTGAAATCGAAAGAATTTGAATGGAGGTCGGAAAGGTACCTCAATTAAATAAAAAAAATTAGTACTTTACATGTTGAGATAAATAATATTGGTATATATCCAGGAAGAAATGATGTAGTGATCCCGGGTATTCTTTGTCTAAGTAGATTATATAGAAAAAACGAGATACCTTTACCTGACGAGCAATAACGATTGAAAAGTCTGAAGAATCATTAAGTTTTTAAATGTAAACTTGCTGAGTTACTACACTGATATTTTTTATTAAGTTATTTCGTGAATCATCAAAGTATTTATTGAAATCTAGTTTGTGCACAGGGTTCCAATGGAGCCAAAATATTTGTTGTAAATCGGTATGGAAGCTATTCTTGTAAAATTTGATTATTTCATCCATCAAGATTTTGTGAACGTAAAATTTAATTATTGGTTCGATTAATAGTGCAATTAACATAAAAAATGTATTTCAAGAAATGATCGTTTGTATTTTTATTTTTGTATATGCATATCATAAGTGGTATTCAATTTACAGGAAAATATAGTTGGTCATGACATTTCAAAAAGAAATAATATTCATTATAATTAACCTGGTATGTCTATTGATTTTGCTATTTTTCTATATATGCGATAGATTTTTTTGACTTATTGTAATCTATTGATTCAATTAGTTGTGATGGTTAATAACAATTGGTCAACCATCGATGATTAAATTATTGTTCAAAACGTGGTAAATTTTAGTTTGAAAATTGACGTGTTTAAATTGGATTAGAGGAGTAAAAGAAATTATTTTGTTCTTCTATTATATTAAAAGAAGACATATCCAATCTAATTGTCGAGGGAGGTTATAACATCATGTAGATACAATTTAAAACCTGACACATTAAGATAATGTAGATAGATATTGAATAGGCGTAAAGAATAAAATGTCAAATATGTGCAGATAGATTCAGTTATGAACTAAACCTAAATATATGCATATAGATTCATTAAAATTATTTTTAGGCCATAGGTAATAGCCTAAAAGTGGAATTTATTAGGAATAATATAAAAAATTTAGACTTGTACATGCAATAAAATGCATACAAGTTCTGTGCTACCAAAACGTGAAGTTTCGAGAAAGCATTAATTAACATTATCAGCCCCACCTTCAACTAACATACCGAGTAAACTTTGAACTGCAGTTGTAGATATACCTGAAGCCCAAATAGGGTCAAATGAACTAGAGAAAAGTGTGAATTAAAAACAAGCTACATCGAAAATGTGAGTGGAAAATGCAACTTGTTTTCCACTCACACTTTTCTCTATTTCATTTTACCCTGGTTGGGCTTCAGTTGGGCTTCAGTTATATATACAACTGCATTTCAAGGTTTACTCGGTATGTTAGTTGAAGGTGGGGCCAATAATGTTAATCAATGTTTTCTCGAAGCTTCACAATTAGGTAGCACAAAACTTGTACGCATTTTATTGCAGGTACATGTTTAAAATTGTTATATTATTCCTAGTAAATTCCATTTCTAGGCTATTACCTATCGCCTAAAAACATTTATAATGAATGAATCTGCACATTTTTAGGTTTAGTATGTAACTGAATATATTTGTACATATTTGGCATGTTTTTTGTTTCTAGATCGTAAAACGTTTAGCTAAAAAAGTTGGAAGTATTTGTTAGGGTACTTGTTATCACGTTTAATTTTTAGTTGATTGACTTGTTTTAACATTGTAAAAACCTTGTGAATGAATATAACATTTGCATATTTTGTACCTGTAATATATACATATCAATCATGACTGTCTATAGTTATGTATGAGTTACAGTTGTGAAATAAAGATATAGGACATCTAATATACTAACAATAGTTAAATAATTGACATGTGGAGAAGTATGTTAAGTCTTCTCCTTAACATCCCACTCAAGATCATGAGAGAATTATTTAGCCACTAGACTCGATCATATCTCTTATGGTCAAAAGCTTCATATATGTTTGATAATTGGTTTTTTAGCTCCTACTATGAATCGTTGGATTAATACAGTAATTAGTAAAAACGTGCAAGAGATTGATATTCATTTGCATGATCAAAACAGTCATCATCGATTACCTAAAGTAGTTTACTTTAGTAAAACTTTAACCTCATTAAAGCTATATAACACATGGTTTGAAGAAAATAGTGAGATAAATCTAGTGAATGAATCATGTGAAGAAAATTAAATCAAAAGGGAAAAAGTGAGTAATGCTTAATTTTTATTTATTTTAGTGTTGTTTGTGATTTTAATCTATTATTTATTAGAATTTAATCACATATCTTAGCTCAATGTTATGTATTATGCGAAAATTGCTAAGTTTACGAACTTTGTAACGCTGAACTAACGAGCTATATACATCTTCGTTTTTTATTAGGTCATCGTGGAAAACTCGAACAAGGCAGGAAGGTAAAAAAATTCACTTATATTACCTTATTTTTACGGAAATTGCACAATTTCTTTTAAATAATTTACCAATTGATTTTAAAGTAAGATAAAGAGGGTCACAATTACTGTAAATTTTTTAAAACTTCTTTTGATGTGTAAATTTTTTCAACTGTAGGAAATATTTTATCTATTTTCAGATTTTGTCAACTATTCAATTGATTCTCGTCATTTTATGTCTAACTTGGAAATCTCTTATTGTTTTAATATATGATGTTTTCTTGTATTTGTAAAGCTATTTTTTTTCAATACAATGAAGGTTTTAAGACCATAGAAAACAAGCTATTACATGTTCAAAACATCTATTAATTCTGACGTGAATATTCTCCTACGAGCTTTCCGTTAGAAGATGTTTATTATAAGAACTCCCCAAATGTCAATGAATGATGAATAACCACTTGATGGCCTAAGTCTCGATCATGCTAAACAATGGGCACATACATTTACTTCTCGGTGAATACCTTTAATTTTGAACGAGACATTATTTTCCAACAACACCAGAATCCCATCAATCTAAAAAGCCGTTTAACCTCTTCCCCATTCCACATGATTTATCGTGCTTATGACCTCATGGGAATCCACTTTCACCCATAGCTCTCTCACTCCCAAATCCATAACAATTTGGAGTCCCTCATAAATAGAATTAACTCCGAGACTACCGCCGAGTATCCCCAAATATTAATGGTAAAAAATTTCATCCAATTTCCCTCCTTGTCCCTCAAGACACCACATGCACCTCCTATCCCTTGATCCTTGCTCCAACTCCCATCTATGTTTAGTTTATATCCATGAATTGGTTAATTCAACCCAATCCATTCCACATGATCATTATGCTTGACTGTTTTCTTACAATGTCATCACCACACTTTAAAATAATTGGCGGCAAACCATTTCACCTTTTTAATTAAATTTTCTCCACCTGGAATGGCCCATTATTAAACACCGTCTCATTGTGTTCCTTCCAATCCACAACTACTAAAAAGGCGAAAAACACATTCCAACTCAGCGTTCTCGCCAAGATTTTTATTCTACCACAACACGTCACTCAGCCTCCTAGAATTGTCTCGAGATTGCAGGTGAAGTAACCCGGGCTGTTATAGCGCCTCCTGGTTACTTTACGCCTCTTCTGGAACCCTACCACTGTTCACAACACATTAAATTGTTATGTATTTAACAAAAAATATCAATCCGAGACACAAACCTTAGCTAATGACCTTGTAATATACCATTGTACATTATCATGTTGTTTGCAATATAACTTATGGTTATCTTTTTCTGAAGGCTGCTTAACCTGATACACACAGATTTATTGTGGACTTAATCTTTTGGTTCCATCATAGTTAAAAGTTATAATCTAATAACGGCTTTGAAAGATTTTATACACGAGCATTGGACTCTTCTTGATGGAAAAAAAGAAAAAGTTAGATGTTACTACTGTGACAAGGTTATGAGCATTGGCTTTAATCAATTTAGATACCATGTAACTGGCATTCATGAAGATGTTGTTAGTCGTAAGAATGTACCTACACATGTTAAGGATGTTTGTCTAAATGAGCTACTTGAGAATAGAGATAATTAGTGAAGGAAAATGAGAAGCTTCAGACTCCTCTAAAGAGAAAGAGAGTGCTTACTCATGCGTCCATATCAGGGACTAAGATTTTGGCAGGAAAGATCAAAGTGGGTTGTAGAATCTTGTTAGAGGAATGTGTAGATAATTAAATTAGGTCCATAGTGAATGTTTTTGTTGATCACGTTGGAGAAGTTAGAGCGTCTATCGGTAAAGTACTAAAACCACTTGATTCAGTCACCATGTTTATTGGTCATAGTTTTCAAAATATACCCTTTTCATTTGGATATTACTTGAAGTTAATGATGCTTGAGATGTGACGGAAGTCAATTAGGATTTGAGATCAAGAAGTAATGCTAATGCCTCCATTGTGGCTCGAACTAGTCCGACAATAAGTAAAAACGAGTTGGACTATTTTACTCCATCTAAATAGGCCTATTTGGACCTAAACGTTTTTAGGATGCTATATAAGTGTTTTAGAAGCTCATAAAATATGACTACAAAATTTCGGAGAGCTAAAAAGCGCTGGAGTCAGCAGCAAGACGTAAGAAGAAGGAGAAGAAGGGTTCCCCCATTCTTTACCATTCCAAAACCGTTTCTAGATTCTGACTAGTGTGAAAAGACTAATTATCTCTTACATTTATAAACATGTAATTAGTTGACTTTGAGAGTTTAAATTCAAATTCCATCTTAGAGATACTTTTCGTTCTTTATCAACAATCCTAATTAATCCTTATTTATCAAACTTTTCTTTTTATAATCATAAACCCATAAAATATATTTAGTCAATTACTCTTATTCGAAACTCAATCTACCATTCTTTTAAACACAACCATCTTAACTTTTATAGTCCATGTGGAGACAATAACCCCTTCATATATTTATTATTACTTTTCAATATCTCGTACACTTGCGGGTAGTAAACCTTTCATATACTATATATTTCTTTATCACACTCTTGGGTATTACAATCACCAACACCACTGCCAGAGGTGGCACTAATCCTGCTCAAAGAGTCTCCGAGCAAAAACGTCTCCAAGCATGAAAGTCTATGAGAATGAGAATTATGTAAGAGTGAAAATGTATTCTATTTAACAGGTGGGTATGCATATATAATGAATAAAAAGTGAATGAGTGAGTACATATTAGAATGAAAACTCAAATTCTTAGACAGTTAGAATGTAAACTCAAATTCTTAGACAATTAGATATGTTCTTTAATTAAAATGAGTGAAAAGGTTGTTAGTAAGTAGGTCATTAAAATGTCATGCATTTGTCGAGGATCACCCTATACAAACCACTTTAAGATTTGTATTTTAGTCTCCCTCTTTGTATTGTGAAGTTAATCATTTTTTACATTATAATATTATGAGTTTTTAAAGGAAATGTATTTTTGTGGATTAATTTTTAGAGTATGAATTTATGTGAAGTTGTTTGTTCATTACTTGAGATTATAACATGCTTCCTCCTTGGAAAACATTTGAACATTAGGCCTAGTTTGTGTTTACATTGTCGAGACAACAAAGATTTGAGTTCGAGGTCCCGATGTCTCGCATTTTGTGATCAATTTATCCTTTTATTTTGCATGATATGAGTTTGTAGCAAATCTTAGATATATATGTTTTTCGGTGCAATTAGAGATGATTTTTGTGTTAAGTGTATAGATCCTTGAACCATGGATGATAATAGACACCATTATGAAGCTAAGAATCTACAAGCTAAGGACGAAAACGAGTCAATTCACAGAGGAGCCAAAAGTTTCTCTAGAAACTCAACAAATATTGTCGACAAAACGTCTACATTAATTTTGCAAATTCACGCTAGAAACATTTGAGGATTTTGATTCCGGAAATAACATCTCAATTTATATTTTTGTGTCTAGGTTGCATGATAATAAAAGGTTTACTAATCAGAGTTGAAATGAGAAAGTTATGGACATTTTTCTATGAAGACCCAAGATGTCCAACTTAACCAAAGAGTCCACTAAGCCACTTATGACTTGATTAAGTGGAACCAATTTGTCCAAACATGCTTAGGGGTATAAAAATCTGTTTTTAGCCTCAAAACAAAATACTTATCATTGTATAGAGTTGTGAAAATATGGACAAAGATTGGGAGTAAGGAGAAGCAATAACACACACCTTCTTTCACTTTATTTCCATATTAAATAATGTAATTTTATTTTTTCCCTTTATTTATTAGAATTATGAATTAATTATATTTTCTTTCTTTCTCTAACCAAAGTTGAACATATTTTAGCTTGATATCTAATATGTATGAACCCTAGCTTTCATGTAGTTATTTTTCTTGATCACATATTGAGTTGTGATAGATTAAAGTACCCCCGGGCTAGGAGAGTTTAGTGTTTAGAAAATAAATTTTAAATGTTTGGTTGAGTTTTTAATCGGAATATCTAAACTAGCTAGATAAACAATTTAGGATTTGAACTTAGATGTTAGCTAATTTTGTTGGATTAATCGAAAGACGTTTCTAGGATTAAGTAGTATCCCCTACTACCCAGGAGCAACTTTTGGTATACCTTAGAATTTTGATTAGCAAGTGAAATTTCCAATTTATTCTATAATCAAAGAATTGTCCTAAACCATGCTAGTGGTGAATACGCAATCTTGAGATATTCCTCTATACATCGTATCTTAAACTTTATTATTTTAGTTCTTTGATTTTGTTTTAGTAATCCTTAGTTCCGTGTTTCCTAGTAGTACTTAATCTCTCAAAAACAGATTAAAAGTCCTTTTTGTTTTAGTTTTAGTTTTTTCCAATGATATCTAAATTAGAATTAAAATCACGCGTTAACTTCTACTTCCCTATGGAGACAGTAAATTATCACTTTTTATTACTTATGACAACTTGAACTCTTGCATGGAGTCTTCAAAAAATGTTAATTTTTATATCACGCCTCATAAAAAATACAATCATTTATACTTGCACCATAGTTCTCCCGGTTTTTGAAACTATAAAACAATTTAGTTAGAAGGTTATTTTAAACTCATTGATCCCACTGGCCAAATGTTTAATTGGAATATATGCATTTTTAAGCATGTGATAGTTATATCTTATAGAAAGTGATCTTTTCTAGTTATTCGATATAAAGGGACGATTTTATTTTCATCGATGGAGAGGATAAATATCTGTCATTGATGCACTTGAATACTGTAACACAATGGGAGGATGTGCGTCCAGTGTAACCAAATAAGATTTCACAACAAGACATATTTACGGGTTCCTTTATAATATTTGTCATTTATCACCATATATGTAAGTATTTTTTATGTTGAGGTCAAGTCATATTGTTACCAATTCATCTATGAAGGGGTATAAAACCATTAATAAATGAATTTTAAAGCTTTAATATTTAACCGATATGTTGGTTTTAATAATACCGTATTGTAACCCTTAATGTATTAACAATGGTATATTATTATTTTTATATGCATGATTTTAATCTCTATGAACACATTGTTATGAGATCTTGATTTTCGGAACCCTTATCGTAATCCTTTTCTTTTTAATGTATAATTTACCGGTAAGTTAAAAGGTACCTTTATAGTCACATAAGTGTTGTGGGTGCATGCCCAATATTTGTGTGACATGGTATATACCCATAATCCGTGTGACATAAGTATATAACATGCCCTGAAAATGCTATCATTGAGGATTAAACAAGGAAGATATTAAAGGGTATATTTATCTGTAATACAGTGGGTATATGCCACTATAGATAATCAGGTTTTTATTTTAGACTCTCACATATTAAGTTGAGTTTTTATTGAGTTTATAGAGTGATTAACCTAGTTTATTTGGGGTTTACATAATGCGTAATGGTTAATGTGTAGGTATTTACATATTAATTGTTGTTTAGAGGTCCTTGGTCAGTAACAATTATGGGGTTTGAACATCCACACTCATCATAAAAACCAAATTTGTAATAAAAACTACAACAAGATGTGTAATATATTGCAAAACTATGTGTAAATAATTGTATCCTTGCACATGACAATAAAAAAGGAAACATTCTTAATCATTTGCGTCTGTAGGCTTAAAAATATCCAAAAGTATCAAAAATTATTAAAAATTTCCAAGCTGGTAATAAACACTGCTACAAGATATCTAATCCATTAGAAAATTAAAGTTAAACAATTTATCCTTACACATGACCATAAAAATGGGAATATTTTTTTAAATATTTGCCTCACATAGGCTTACAAAAGTCCATTATATTACAAAATAAGTAAAAGTAATTCGACACTTGCCCACCTTCCAATATGGGGAGAAGATAGAAAATGATCTATATCGTAATTAATTTTGTTATCAAATTGCGTTATAAGTATCTTTGAATTCTATTTGAGATACCCAGCACTCCAACTACATGGACCTTTGTTATCAAAATTCACTATAGGTCCCTAAAAGATTTATGGAGGTATAAACTCCATAAATAGAAAGTGGCTAAAAGCCTACCACATAAATGGGCAAAACCCACCATTGAAACTGCAGACCTTTGTTTTAAAATGTCACTATCTACACCTGAAAATCTATGCCACATACAAAAAGTGGGTAGAACCCCACCTCTACAATTGCAGGGAATTCTGTTATCAAATTGCACTAGAAATCCCTGAAAATTCTATATCACATACATAAAATCGGGTACATATTAACATAATCAGCATACATACCATTATGCATAAATTACTACCTATATATACATAAAATATACACAACACACACATATCTATACCAAATACTAAACGATATAAATATACAACCAAAAAAAATACATAAAACTATATAAATAATTACTTTTTGAATAAGTTCAAATACCAAATACACGACGTACTAATTTATACAATATTAAAAATAATTAGGGTAAATAAAATCACTCTATATCAACCAATAAAGGATAAAAAAATTAGGTCCTACTCAATAATTTTAGGAAAAAATAATTCTAGTGAACTAAAACACTCAAATGGCCAAACTATTTTTCTCTTTAAATATAATATTTTACTTGTCATAAAATGAGAGTGTTATTGTTAAGTGGGCTAGATAAAAGATAAGCCCAAATCACATAATTGTAAAGTAGACATCATTTTTTTTATCTTTTTACTCAATTTAGGTTGTACATGACTAATCCATAATACACTTACCTTATAATATCACACTTACACACACACACTCGTACATCTTAAAAAAAATTTAACCTAAAAAATAAAGACGCCGCCTAAATCCAACCTCTTTGTTCTAGGTTTCCTTCTGTATAGCCTCCTGGATTAGGAAGACATTGTTAGCCTGTCAATAGCAAGAAATATAGATGCCAATTTCTTAAAGGTACTTACTTACTTGTTTAATACTTGAAAAAATTATTTTGGACCAATCTTTTTTTTGTCATTTAGTGTGCAGGTTGTATCAGGTTCCACTGATAAATACATAGGGAAAAGTACAAGATTGATTCGTGAAATGTTAAATTATGTACATGATTATCAAGTAAGAAAGGAGACAATAGATGTTTATTATAGGCACTCTATTGATATATGATAATTATTTACATCTTGTTGTTCTTGTCCATCTAGACTTGCATAATCTTTATAGATGTGATTGGTGGGCGTTAATTCAGTGAAAGAACAATTGCTTATCGTGAAATCTATAGAATTTGAATGGAGGTGGGAAAGGTACCTCAATTAAATTAAAAAATAAATTAGTACTTTACATGTTTAGATAAATAATATTGGTATATATATCAAAGAAGAAATGATGTAGTGGTCCCAGGAATTCTTTGTCTAGGTAGATTAGATAGGAAAATCGAGATACCTTTACCTGACGAGTAATAAAAATTGAAAAGTCTCAAGATTTATTCCGTTTTGAAATTTAAACTTATGGAAGTACTACACTAATATTTTTTATTAAGTTACCTCGTGAATCGTCAAAGTAGTTATTAGAAACTAGTTTGTGTACAAGGTTCCAATGGAGCCAATTTTCGTAATATTTGTACGTAAATTGTTATAGAAGCTTTGTGCAATGTTTGATTATGTCATCCATCAAGATTTTGTGAAGGTGAAATTTAATTATCGGTTCGATTAATAGTGCAATTAACATAAAAAATATATTTCAAGAAACAATCATTTGTATTTTTATTCCTGTACATGCATATCATAAGTGTTATTCAATTTACAGGAAAATATAATTGGTCATGACATTTCAAAAAGAAATAATACTCATTATAATTAACCTGGTGAGTCTATTGATTTAGCTATTTTTCTATATATGTTATTAGAGTTTTTTGACTCATTGTAATCTGTTGATTCAATTAGTTGTGATGGTTAATAACAACTGGTCAACCATTGATGATTAAATTATTGTTCTAAACATGATAAATTTTAGTTTGACAATAGTGTTTAAATTGGATTAGAGGAGTAAAAGAAATCATTTTCGTTATGCTATTATATTAAAAGAAGACATATCCAATCTAATTGTCGGGGGAGGATATAACATCATGTAGATATAATTTAAAACCGGACACATTATTAAAGATTATGTAGATAGATATTGAATGGGCGTAAAGAATAAAATGCCAACTATGTGCATATAGATTCAGTTACATACTAAACCTAAATATGTGCATATAGATTCATTGAAATTATTTTTAGGCCATAGGTAATTGCCTAAAAGTGGAATTTATTAGGAATAATACAACAAGTTTAGACTTGTACCTGCAATAAAATGCGTACAAGTTCTATGCTACCAAAACGTGAAGCTTCGAGAAAGCATTAATTAATATTATCGGACCCACCTTCAACTAACATACCGAGTAAACCTTGAACTGTAGTTGTAGATATACCTGAAGCCCAACCAAGGTCAAATACACTAGAGAAAATTGTGAGTGGAAAACAAGCTGCATCGAAAGTGTAAGTGAAAAAATACAGCTTGTTTTCCACTCACACTTTTCTCTAGTTCATTTGACCTGGTTGGGCTTCAGGAAAATATGCAACTGCATTTCAAGGTTTCTTCAGTATGTTAGTTGAAGGTGGGGCCGATAATGTTAATTAATGTTTTCTCGAAGCTTCACGTTTTGGTAGCACAGAACTTGTACGCATTTTATTGCAGGTACAAGTTTAGAATTGTTATATTATTCCTAGTAAATTCCATTTCTAGACTATTACCTATGGCCTAAAAACATTTATAATGAATCAATCTGCACATTTTTAGGTTTAGTATGTAACTGAATCTATCTGCACATATTTGGCATATTTTTTGTTTCTAGATCGTAAAACTTTTAGCTAACGAAGTTGGAAGTATTTGTTAGGGTATTGTTATCACGTTTTATTTGTAGTTGCTTGCCTTGTTTTAACATTGGTAAAAGCCTCGTGAATGAATATAACATTTGCATATTTTGTACCTGTAATATAAACATATCAATCATGACTGTATATAGTTAAGTATGAGTTACAGCTGTGAAATAAAGATATAGGACATCCAATATACTAACAATAGTTAAATAATTAACATGTGGAGAAGTATGTTAAGTCTTCTCCTTAACATCCCACTCAAGATCATCAGAGAATTATTTAGCCACTAGACTCAATCATATCTCTTATGGTCAAAAGCTTCATATATGTTTGAGAATGGGTTTTTAGCTCCTACTATGAATCTTTGGATTAACCCAGTAATTAGTAAAAATATGCAAGAGATTGATATTCATTTGCATGATCAAAACAGTCATCATCGATTACCTAAAGTGGTTTACTTTAGTAAAACTATAACCTCATTAAAGCTATATAACACATGGTTTGAAGAATATAGTGAGATAAATCTAGTTAATGAATCATGTGAAGAAAATTAAATCAAAAGGAAAAAAAGTGAGTAATGCTTAATTTTTATATATTTTTTTGTTGTTTGTGATTTTCATTTATTAATTTATTATTTATTAGAATTTAATCACATATCTTAACTCAATTTTATATATTATGCAAAAATTGCTAAGTTTACAAACTTTGTAACGCTAAACTAACGAGCTATATACATCTTCGTTTTATATTAGGTCATTGTGGAAAACTCGAACAAGGCAGGAAGGTAAAAAAATTCACTTATATTACCTTATTTTTAAGGAAATTGCACAATTTATTTTAACTAATTTACCAGTTGATTTTAAAGTAAGAGAAAGAGGGTCACATTAAGTTTAAATGTTTTTAAAACTTCTTTTGATGTGTAAATTTTTTCAACTTGGGGAAATATTTTATCTATTTTCAGATTTTGTCAACTATTCAATTGATTCTCGACATTTTATGTCTAACTTGGAAAACTCTTATTGTTTTAATATATGATGTTTTCTTGTATTTGTAAAGCTATTTTTTTCAATACAATGAAGGTTTAAGACCATAGAAAACGACCTAGTACATGTTCAAAACATCTATTAATTCTGACGTGAATATTCTCCTACGAGCTTTCCATTCGAAGATGTTTATTATAAGAACTCCCCAAATGTCAATGAATGATGAATAACCACTTGATGGCCTCAGTCTCGATCGTGCTAAACAATGGGCACATACATTTACTTCTCGATAAATACCTTTAATTTTGAACGAGGCATTATTTTCCAACAACACCAGAATCCCATCAATCTAAAAAGCCGTTGAACCTCTTCCCCACTCCACATGATTTATCGTGCTTATGACCTCATGGGAATCCACTTTCACCCATAGCTCTCTCACTCCCAAATCCATAGCAATTTGGAGTCCCTCGTAAATAGAATTAACTCCGAGACTACCGCCGAGTATCCCCAAATATTAATGGTAAATAATTTCATCTAATTTCCCTCCTTGTCCCTCAAGACACCACATGCACCTCCTTTCCCTTGATCCTTGCTCCAACTCCCATCTATGTTTAGTTTATATCCATGAATTGGTTAATTCAACCCAATCCATTCCACATGATCATTATGCTTAACGGTTTTCTTACAATGTCATCACCACACTTTAAAATAATTGGCAGCAAACCATTTCACCTTTTTAATTAAATTTTCTCCACCCGGAATGGCCCATTATTAAACACCGTCTCACTGTGTTCCTTCCAATCCACAACTACTAAAGAGGCGAAAAACACATTCCAACTCAGCGTTCTCGCCAAGATTTTTATTCTACCACAACACGTCACTCAGCCTCCTAGAATTGTCTCGAGATTGCAGGTGAAGTAACCCGGGCTGTTATAGCGCCTCCTGGCTACTTTACGCCTCTTCTGGAACCCTACAACTGTTCACAACACATTAAATTGTTATGTATTTACCAAAAAATATCAATCCGAGACAAAATACTTAGCTAATGACCTTGTAATATACCATTGTACATTATCATGTTGTTTGCAATATAACTTATGGTTATCTTTTTCTTAAGGCTGCTTAACCTGATACATACAGATTTATTGTGGACTTAATCTTTTGGTTCCATCATAGTTAAAAGTTATAATCTAATAACGGCTTTGAAAGATTTTATACACGAGCATTGGACTCTTCTTGATGGAAAAAAGGAAAAGTTAGATGTTACTACCGTGACAAGGTTATGAGCATTGGCTTTAATCAATTTAGATACCATGTAACTAGCATTCATGAAGATGTTGTCAGTCGTAAGAATGTACGTACACATGTTAAGGATGTTTGTCTAAATGAGATACTTGAGAATAGAGATAATTAGTGAAGGAAGATGAGAAGCTTCAGACTCCTCTAAAGAGAAAGAGAGTGCTTACTCATGCGTCCATGTCAGGGACTAAGATTTTGGCAGGAGAGATCAAAGTGGGTTGTAGAATCTTGTTAGAGGAATGTGTAGATAATTAAGTTAGGTCCATAGTGAATCTTGAAGTTAGTGATGCTTGAGATGTGACGGAAGTCAATTAGGATTTGAGATCAAGAAGTAATGCTAATGCCTCCATTGTGGCTCGAACTAGTCCGACAATAAGTAAAAACGAGTTGGGCTATTTTACTCCATCTAAATAGGCCTATTTGGACCCAAACGTTTTTAGGATTCTATATAAGTGTTTTAGAAGCTCATAAAATATGACTACAAAATTTCGGAGAGCTAAAAAGCGCTGGAGTCAGCAGCAAGACGTAAGAAGAAGGAGAAGAAGGGTTCCACCATTCTTTACCATTCCAAATCCGTTTCCAGATTCCTACTAGTGTGAAAAGACTAATTATCCCTTACATTTATAAACATGTAATTAGTTGACTTTGAGAGTTTAAATTCAAATTCCATCTTAGAGATACTTTTCGTTCTGTATCAACAATCCTAATTAATCCTTATTTATCAAACTTTTCTTTTTATAATCATAAACCCATAAAATATATTTAGTCAATTACTCTTATTTGAAACTCAATCTACCATTCTTTTAAACACAACCATCTAAACTTTCATAGTCCATGTGGAGACAATAACCCCTTCATATATTTATTATTACTTTTCAATATCCCGTACACTTGCGGGTAGTAAACCTTTCCTATACTATATATCTCTTTATCACACTCTTGGGTATTACAATCACCAACACCACTGCCAGAGGTGGCACTAATCCTGCTCAAAGAGTCTCTGAGCAAAAACGTCTCCAAGCATGAAAGTCTATGAGAATGAGAATTATGTAAGAGTGAAAATGTATTCTATTTAACAAGTGGGTATGCATATATAATGCATAAAAAGTGAATGATTGAGTACATATTAGAATGTAAACTCAAATTCTTAGACAGTTATTTGTTTGGTTAGTGAGGAGAGAGCAAAAAGCTTAGTCTTAATTGTTCAAATATATATCCTACCTTACCATAAGCCTACATTATACTAAAAAAACCTTAAGTTTATTCGATATGTTCTTTAATTAAAATGAGTGAAAAGGTGGTTAGGAAGTAGGTCATTAAAATGTCATGCATTTGTCGAGGATCACCCTATACAAACCACTTTAAGATTTGTATTTTAGTCTCCCTCTTTGTATTGTGAAGTTAATCGTGTTTTACATTATAATATTATGAGTTTTTAAAGGAAATGTATTTTTGTGGATTAATTTTTAGAGTATGAATTTATGTGAAGTTGTTTGTTCATTACTTGAGATTATAACATGCTTCCTCCTTGGAAAACATTTGAACAGTAGGCCTAGTTTGTGTTTACTTTGTCGAGACAACAAAGATTTGAGTTGGAGGTCCCGATGTCTCGCATTTTGTGATCAAATTTATCCCTTTATTTTGCATGATATGAGTTTGTAGCAAATCTTGTATATATATGTTTTTCAGTGCAATTAGAGATGATTATTGTGTTAAGTGTATAGATCCTTGGACCATGGATGATAATAGACACCATTGTGAAGCTAAGAATTTACAAGCTAAGGACGAAAACGAGTCAATTCACAGAGGATCCAAAACTTTCTCTAGAAACTCAACAAATATTGTCGACAAAACGTCTACATTAATTTTGCAAATTCACGCTACATACTTTTGAGGATTTTGATTCAGGAAATAACATCTCAATTTATATTTTTGTGTCTAGGTTGCGTGATAATAAAAGGTTTACAAATCAGAGTTGAAATGAGAAAGTTATGGATATTTTTCTATGAAGACCCAAGATGTCCAACTTAACCAAAGAGTCCACTAAGCCACTTATGACTTGATTAAGTGGAACCAATTTGTCCAAACAGGTTTAGGGGTATAAAAATCTGTTTTTAGCCTCAAAACAAAATACTTATCATTGTATAGAGTTGTGAAAACATGGACAAAGATTGGGAGCAAGGAAAAGCAATAACACACACCTTCTTTCACTTTATTTCTATATTAAATAATGTAATTTTATTTTTTCCCTTTATTTATTAGAATTATGAATTAATTATATTTTCTTTCTTTCTCTAAGCAAAGCTGAAGATATTTTAGCTTGATATTTAATATGTAAGAACCCTAGCTTTCATGTAGTTATTTTTCTTGATCACATATTGAGTTGTGATAGATTAAAGTACCCCCGGGCTAGGAGAGTTTAGTGTTTAGAACATAAATTTTAAATGTTTGGTTGAGTTTTTAATCGGAATATCTAAACTAGCTAGATAAACAATTTAGGATTTGAACTTAGATGTTAGCTAATTTTGTCGGATTAATCGAAATAGGTTTCTAGGATTAATTAGTATCCCCTACTACCCAGGAGCAAGTTTTGGTATACCTTAGAATTCTGGTTAGCAAGTGAAATTTCCAATTTATCCTATAATCAAAGAATTGTCCTAAACCATGCTAGTGGTGAATACGCAATCTTGAGATATTCCTCTATACATCGTATCTTAAGCTTTATTATTTTAGTTCTTTGATTTTGTTTTAGTAATCCTTAGTTCCGTGTTTCCTAGTAGTACTTAATCTCTCAAAAACAGATTAAAAATCCTTTTTGTTTTAGTTTTAGTTTTTTCCAATGATATCTAAATTAGAATTAAAATCACGCGTTAACTTCTACTTCCCTATGGAGACAGTAAATTATCAATTTTTATTACTTATGACAACTTGAACTCTTGCATGGAGTCTTCAAAAAATATTAATTTTTATATCACGCCTCATAAAAAATACAATCATTTATACTTGCACCATAGTTCTCTTGGTTTTTGAAACTATAAAACAATTTAGTTAGAAGGTTATTTTAAACTCATTGATCCCACTGGCCAAATGTTTAATTGGAATATATGCATTTTTAAGCATGTGTTAGTTATATCTTATAGAAAGTGATCTTTTCTAGTTATTCGATATAAAGGGACCATTTTATTTTCATCGATGGAGAGGATAAATATCTGTCATTGATGCACTTGAATATTGTAACACAATGGGAGGATGTGCGTCCATTGTAACAGAATAAGATTTCACAACAAGACATATTTACGGGTTCCTTTATAATATTTGTCATGTATCACCATATATGTAAGCATTTTTTATGTTGAGGTCAAGTCATATTATTACCAATTTATCTATGAAGGGGTATAAAACCATTAATAAATGAATTTTAAAGCTTTAATATTTAACCGATATGTTGGTTTTAATAATACGTATTGTAACCCTTAATGTATTAACAATGGTATATTATAATTTTTATATGCATGATTCTAATCTATATGAACACATTGTTATGAGATCTTGATTTTCGGAACCCTTATCGTAATCCTTGTCTTTTTAATGTATAATTTACCGGTAAGTTAAAAGGTACGTTTATAATCACATAAGTGTTGTGGGTGCATGCCCAATATTTGTGTGACATGGTATATACCCATAATCCGTGTGACATAAGTATATAACATGCCTCGAAAATGCTATCATTTAGGATTAAACAAGGAAGATGTTAAAGGGTATATTTACATGTAATACAGTGGGTATATGCCACTATAGATAATCAGGTTTTTATTTTAGACTCTCACATATTAAGTTGAGTTTTTATTGAGTTTATAGAGTGATTAACCTAGTTTATTTGGGGTTTACATAATGCGTAATGGTTAATGTGTAGGTATTTACATATTAATTGTTGTTTAGAGGTCCTTGGTCAGTAACAATTATGGGTTTTGAACATCCACACTGATCATAAAAACCAAATTTGTAATATAAACTACAACAAGATGTGTAATATATTGCAAAAACTATGTGTAAATAATTGTATCCTTGCACATGACAATAAAAAAGGAAACATTCTTAATCATTTGCGTCTATAGGCTTAAAAATATCCAAAAGTATCAAAAATTATTAAAAATTTCCAAGCTAGTAATAAACACTGCTACAAGATATCTAATCTATTAGAAAAATAAGGGTAAACAATTTATCCTTACACATGACCATAAAAAAGGGAATATTTTTTTAAATATTTGCCTCACATAGGCTTACAAAAGTCCATTATATTACAAAATCAGTAAAAGTAATTCGACCCTTGCCCACCTTCCAATATGGGGAGAAGATAGAAAATGATCTATATCGTAATTAATTTTGTTATCAAATTGCGTTATAAGTATCTTTGAATTCTATTTGAGATACCCAGCACTCCAACTACATGGACCTTTGTAATCAAAATTCACTATAGGTCCCTAAAAGATTTATGGAGGTATAAACCCCATAATAAGAAAGTGGCTAAAAGCCTACCACATAAATGGGCAAAACCCACCATTGAAACTGCAGACCTTTGTTTTAAAATGTCACTATCTACACCTGAAAATCTATGTCACATACAAAAAGTGGGTATAACCCCACCTCTACAATTGCAGGGAATTCTGTTATCAAATTGCACTAGAAATCCCTGAAAATTCTATATCACATAAATAAAATCGGGTACATATTAACATAATCAGCATACATACCATTATGCATAAATTACTACCTATATATACATAAAATATACACAACACACACATATCTATACCCAATACTAAACGATATAAATATACAACCAAAAAAAATACATAAAACTATATAAATAATTAGTTTTTGAATAAGTTCAAATACCAAATACACGACGTACTAATTTATACAATATTACAAATAATTAGGGTTTAATAAAATCACTCTATATCAACCAATAAAGGATAAAAAAATTAGGTGCTACTCAATAATTTTAGGAAAAAATATTTCTAGTGAACTAAAACACTCTGAATGACCAAACTATTTTTCTCTTTATATATAATATTTTACTTGTCATAAAATGAGAGTGTTATTGTTAAGTGGGCTAGATAAAAGATAAGCCCAAATCACATAATTGTAAAGTAGACATCATTTTTTTTTATCTTTTTACTCAATTTAGGTTGTACATGACCAATCCATAATACACCTACCTTATAATATAACACTTACACACACTCGTACATCTTAAAAAAAATTTAACCTAAAAAATAAAGATGTCGTCTAAATCCAACCTCTTCGTTCTGGGTTTCCTTCTGTATAGCCTCCTGGATTAGGAAGACATTGTTAGTCTGTCAATAGCAAGAAATATAGATGCCAATTTCTTAAAGGTACTTACTTACTTGTTTAATACTTGGAAAAATTATTTTGGACCAATTTGTTTTTGTCATTCTGATAAATACATAGGGAAAAGTACAAGATTGATTCGTGAAATGTTAAATTATGTACATGATTATCAAGTAAGAAAGGACACAATAGATGTTTATTATAGGCACTCTATTGATATATGATAATTATTTACATCTTGTTGTTCTTGTCCATCTAGACTTGCATAATCTTTATAGTTGCGATTGGTGGGCGTTAATTCAGTGAAAGAACAATTGCTTATCGTGAAATCTATAGAATTTGAATGGAGGTGGGAAAGGTACCTCAATTAAATTAAAAAATAAATTAGTACTTTACATGTTTAGATAAATAATATTGGTATATATATCAAATAAGAAATGATGTAGTGGTCCCAGGAATTCTTTGTCTAGGTAGATTAGATAGGAAAATCGAGATACCTTTACCTGACTAGCAATAAAAATTGAAAAGTCTCAAGATTTATTCTGTTTTGAAATTTAAACTTATCGAAGTACTACACTAATATTTTTCATTAAGTTACCTCGTGAATCGTCAAAGTATTTATTAGAAACTAGTTTGTGCACTAGGTTGCAATGGATCCGATTTTCGTAATATTTGTACGTAAATTGGTATAGAAGCTTCGTGCAAAGTTTGATTATGTCATCCATCAAGATTTTGTGAAGGTGAAATTTAATTATCGGTTCGATTAATAGTGCAATTAACATGAAAAATATATTTCAAGAAACAATCATTTGTATTTTTATTCCTGTACATGCATATCATAAGTGTTATTCAATTTACAGGAAAATATAGTTGGTCATGACATTTCAAAAAGAAATAATACTCATTATAATTAACATGGTGAGTCTATTGATTTTGCTATTTTTCTATATATGTTATCAGATTTTTTTAACTCATTGTAATCTGTTGATTCAATTAGTTATGATGGTTAATAACAACTGGTCAACCATTGATGATTAAATTATTGTTCTAAACATGATAAATTTTAGTTTGACAATAGTGTTCAAATTGGATTAGAGGAGTAAAAGAAATTATTTTCGTTATGCTATTATATTAAAAGAAGACAAATCCAATCTAATTGTCGGGGGAGGATATAACATCATGTAGATATAATTTAAAACCGGACACATTATTAAAGATTATGTAGATAGATATTGAATGGGCGTAAAGAATAAAATGCCAACTATGTGCATATAGATTCAGTTACATACTAAACCTAAATATGTGCATATAGATTCATTGAAATTATTTTTAGGGCATAGGTAATAGCCTAAAAGTGGAATTTATAAGGAATAATATAACAAGTTTAGACTTGTACCTGCAATAAAATGCGTACAAGTTCTATGCTACCAAAACGTGAAGCTTCGAGAAAGCATTAATTAATATTATCGGACCCACCTTCAACTAACATATCGAGTAAACCTTGAACTGTAGTTGTAGATATACCTGAAGCCCAACCAAGGTCAAATGAACTAGAGAAAATTGTGAGTGGAAACCAAGCTGCATCGAAAGTGTAAGTGGAAAAATACAGCTTGTTTTCCACTCACACTTTTCTCTAGTTCATTTGACCTGGTTGGGCTTTAGTAAAATATGCAACTGCATTTCAAGGCTTACTCGGTATGTTAGTTGAAGGTGGGGCCGATAATGTTAATTAATGTTTTCTCGAAGCTTCACGTTTTGGTAGCACAGAACTTGTACGCATTTTATTGCAGGTACAAGTTTAAAATTGTTATATTATTCCTAGTAAATTCCATTTCTAGACTATTACCTATGGCCTAAAAACATTTATAAGGAATCAATCTGCACATTTTTAGGTTTAGTATGTAACTGAATCTATCTGCACATATTTGGCATATTTTTTGTTTCTAGATCGTAAAACTTTTAGCTAACAAAGTTGGAAGTATTTGTTAGGGTATTGTTATCACGTTTTATTTGTAGTTGCTTGCCTTGTTTTAACATTGGTAAAAGCCTCGTGAATGAATATAACATTTGCATATTTTGTACCTGTAATATAAACATATCAATCATGACTGTATATAGTTAAGTATGAGTTACAGCTGTGAAATAAAGATATAGGACATCCAATATACTAACAATAGTTAAATAATTAACATGTGGAGAAGTATGTTAAGTCATCTCCTTAACATGCCACTCAAGATCATCAGAGAATTATTTAGCCACTAGACTCGAACATATCTCATATGGTCAAAAGCTTCATATATGTTTGAGAATGGGTTTTTAGCTCCTACTATGAATCTTTGGATTAACACAGTAATTAGTAAAAATGTGAAAGAGATTGATATTCATTTGCATGATCAAAACAGTCATCATCGATTACCTAAAGTGGTTTACTTTAGTAAAACTATAACCTCATTAAAGCTATATAACACATGGTTTGAAGAATATAGTGAGATAAATCTAGTTAATGAATCATGTGAAGAAAATTAAATCAAAAGGAAAAAAAGTGAGTAATGCTTAATTTTTTTTTTGTTGTTTGTGATTTAAATTTATTAATTTATTATTTATTAGAATTTAATCACATATCTTAGCTCAATGTTATATATTATGCAAAAATTGCTAAGTTTACAAACTTTGTAACGCTGAACTAACGAGCTATATACATCTTCGTTTTATATTAGGTCATTGTGGAAAACTCGAACAAGGCAGGAAGGTAAAAAAATTCACTTATATTACCTTATTTTTAAGGAAATTGCACAATTTAATTTAACCAATTTACCAACTGATTTTAAAGTAAGAGAAAGAGGGTCACATTAAGTGTAAATGTTTTTAAAACTTCTTTTGATGTGTAAATGTTTTCAACTCGGGGAAATATTTTATCTATTTTCAGATTTTGTCAACTATTCAATTGATTCTCGTCAGCTATTTTTTTCAATACAATGAAGATTTTAAGACCATAGAAAACGACCTATTACATGTTCAAAACACCTATTAATTCTGACATGAATATTCTCCTACGAGCTTTCCGTTCGAAGATGTTTATTATAAGAACTCCCCAAATGTCAATGAATGATGAATAACCACTTGATGGCCTAAGTCTCGATCGTGCTAAACAATGTGCACATACATTTACTTCTCGATAAATACCTTTAATTTTGAACGAGGCATTATTTTCCAACAACACCAGAATCCCATCAATCTAAAAAGCCATTGAACCTCTTCCCCACTCCACAAGATTTATCATGCTTATGACCTCATCGGATCCACTTTCACCCATAGCTCTCTCACTCCCAAATCCATAACAATTTGGAGTCCCTCGTAAATAGAATTAACTCCGAGACTACCGCCGAGTATCCCCAAATATTAATGGTAAAATATTTCATCCAATTTCCCTTCTTGTCCCTCAAGACACCACATGCACCTCCTTTCCCTTGATCCTTGCTCCAACTCCCATCTATGTTTAGTTTATATCCATAAATTGTTTAATTCAACCCAATCCATTCCACATGATCATTATGCTTAACGGTTTTCTTACAATGTCATCACCACACTTTAAAATAATTGGCGGCAAACCATTTCACCTTTTTAATTAAATTTTCTCCACCCGGAATGGCCCATTATTAAACACAGTCTCATTGTGTTCCTTCCAATCCACAACTACTAAAGAGGCGAAAAACACATTCCAACTCAGCGTTCTCGCCTAGATTTTTATTCTACCACAACACGTCACTCAGCCTCCTAGAATTGTCTCGAGATTGCAGGTGAAGTAACCCGGGCTGTTATAGCGCCTCCTGGTTACTTTACGCCTCTTCTGGAACCCTACCACTGTTCACAACCCTAATGCCGCTGATGATGTATGTGCTTTCCTCATGCATGGACCCCTAAAAGTTGTAAAATTGTAGCCACAAGTCCCTACTAGTGGTCCTTTGTGTGTTCTAAAATAAATGCAAAAGTAATCAAACGACAACCGCAAGTGATCCTAAGTAGTAATAAGTTATTCTAGGATCGTTCGCAGGGACAGTTTGGTTAACTACAATTCTTATCGAATAATGAATGGTTGCACTTATGAAAGCAAGTAAAGATAATATGATTAATTGGTTGTTTTTATTAATTCTAAGTAATAAAAGACTAAATGGAAAATGCAATTAAATACCAAGACGCAAGTAAATAAATGTGAAACGCAAGTATGAGAAGGTAGCACTTGAGAACGCAAGGGATCCTTCTAATCCTATTTCATAACCTATGTTGTTTAAGGGTTAAATTGGTCAATTACAATGGTCGGGATTCTAAATTCCTTATACCCCCGTCAGGGTGGACTATAAGGCTATCCTAGAGCGTCACTAGTCCCGTCAGGGTAAATATGATCCACTTTTAGATGTTTAAGTTAATTACCACATTGGCCCTAAAATTAGCTAAATTCGTCAGAATCAATAGCTTCTATTTTAGATTGAATAAATATTTCCGTACCTAGACCCTCCGTCAGGATGATCCACACGCCACATATGTGGAATAACCTAGATACTAATACCTGTTCTTAGTTCATGACTCCAAAAACAGTAAACAATCTCAATTTATCGAAAAGAGTAAAAGACCCAATTTAATTTAATTTAACAGAAACCCAAATTCAGGACATAGAAATTCACTAGAATTGGGATTCACCCATAAAGCATTCTCAAGCGCTAAAATGTGTTTAGCTCATACTAATTAAAAAGAAAACTAAATTAAAAGTATTGGAATTCATAATATATTACAAAATTAAAGATAAAGAAAATCTAATTTCCGGAACAGAAATTGACTGAGAATGGAGATATAGACCCTCTCCAGCTCTTGCAGCTTCTTATTTCTTCCTTCTGTTGCTTCTCTCTATGTTTTAATTTGTAAAAAGTGAATTCTCCTGAAAATAGAAGTCAAAGGCTCCTTTTATAAGTGGAAAAACGGATTAGGGCTTGGACTTAAGAATAAATCACTAATTAAATGGCCAAGCGCAATTTCTAAGCCCAAAATCCCGTAACCGCTGCACCACCTTCACTAAAACGGCTCTAGCCGATTCGTTATATATAAGATTGACCTGAAATCCCTTGCAAATTTTTCGTAACTCGATAAGGAACATATTATCTTCAAAGGTCAGCGGTTAAATCATCTCTTAAGTGCCTCGAAATCAGCAATGTTTGGCTTGTTTTCCAGATTTGCAGCTCTAAAATCAAATTCTTTCGGGATTTATCTTCAAGTCTTGACTCCATATCACGATCTTTGACTCTCTTCTCGGATTCCATTCCTAGCTAATATTCAAAACCTACAAACTTTTCACTAAAATACACAAGATTACGCGCAAAAGTTTAATAAATCAAAAATACTAGAAATAAAATAGAAATTCCGGATTATTGCATTTTTAAGTTAAAAGTCGATCAAAATATTCAATTAAACATAAAAAATGATGTCTCCCAAGGGTTGAAAATAAGAACAATTAGGGACACATCAAGACCCCCAACTCAAACCTTTGTCGTCCAGACAAAGTAAAACAAAACAAATCAAAGGGGTAGAAGTAAACGTAAGAACAAATAGAAGCTAGCAAATACACCTAAAGCAATTCTTAAGATAAATCTCATATAGCAAAACTATAGGAACTAATATATACATACACTCATCATACAAAATCGAACATAAATAATCTCAATCGTAAAATTAAAGTTGCAATGCTTGAAGGTTACACTTGTACTCATCTCTGTATGATGGCTATAGGGTGGTCATTAATCCTAACTTGCTTTGAACGCTCCACCTAGTATATTCCCTATCAACAGAATCATAAATTCACTATGCACTTAAGAATCACGAGGTCTTTACGGTTTTAATAATGGCTTAAGGACGGTGTGGATGTATATTTGGTAAATTTGAAGTGAGCTTTTGGCTCTCTCCTCACTTACCATCAACAATGTCCTCGAGCTTGAATTTACGCTAAAAAATGTTCTCACTCACCCATTTGACACACTAATGTTGCGTGCCCATGTCAACCCAATGAAAACTAAGATGATTTCCAAAAATATCCCACTTTGCTGGTTTATTTTATTCTTTCTTTTTATTTTCTTTTTCATCTCTTTTCTTTTTTTTTTTGTACAAGATACCCATGACCCTTATTTTTATGTGAAAGGTCATGTCTCTTATAATTTTTTTTCTTTTCTCTCTTTTTTTTTTTTTTTTTATCCGAATCCCGGCAAAGGGTTACAAATAATAATATCATCTTTTATTTTTGTGCCTCAATACAAACACATATAATCCCTCCCAATGTAAATTCCCAAATGTGGACCCTCCACCCCAAACTCAAGCTCGAGACAAGTCTCAGGATCGTGATTCAAGTGCGGGTCATTTGGTCATGCCTAATAATCTAAAGGATAATGGGCTTATATCGTGGCTACAAAAGAAAAGGCTTAAGGCTCAAAATTGGGCTAAGACGGATAAAATTATAATAAGGGATAGCAAGCTAAAAGGTTTCAAATGGCTAACAAAGGATTGTCCCTATCATTTTCCTAAGTACATAGTTCGTTTTTAGTTCATATCTAGGTGGGTTCTCTACTAATTAGGATTTCACGTTCTACACACCAAACATATTCCTTAAGTACAAGCTTACTTCATTTGCATTGTTCATTAACTTTTCCTATCAATTACCTATGTTCGCATGCAATTCTAAGTGCGTTTTATATTATTCCCTAAAGTCCACTATTTACTATCATTAATTCATCAAAAGTATGCTTAAAGGGACATTTAAAATCTTCTACAGTCAAACGCAACTCCGAAAATTATTTTATTGAAAGCAGATAAAACATATAACATATAAAAATGGGATGAGGCAACGACCCCCACCCCAAACTCAAAAATGAGCCGTGTCCCCACGACTCGAAAAAGACTCAACGCAATAAAATAAACTAAACTAAGCTAAAACACGGAAGGGATAGAAAACGTATCTCAACCAGCGCGTGGTTGCTCATCGGTGTCGCGTCCATGAACTTTCTCCTTCGTAAGTAAACCATAGGTGGCGTGTTGAATTGTGCTCACCCCCATCAACATGTTTCAGAGAAGTTCTAGCTCTTTTGTAACGTTTCCCAAAGACGCAATCATCTTCATTTGGTTCTCTTCTAACACCTTCACTTTCGCTTCCAACTCGCTATCGGTATGCATCTTCTTATTTGGAGGAGCTCTAGGAGTTCTTACTGCTCTTAACACTTCATCATGAATATTCTGGACTAAGGCTATACCCATGTTCTCTCCAACTACAACACGGTCAATCTCTGCGTCTTTACGTGGATCTTTTGCGTCTAAGCACAAAGTAGTGATAGTACAAGGGAATTTGATATTTTGTTGCGAAGTTGGAATTCTAGCAAATTCCATGATGGTATCATAAATCACACGAGAAACATCCATTGGTTTTTCCTCAATAATACACTTAATAAACAAAAGATGCTCCTTCTTCACTTCCGATATGTGTTTAATTCTGAAGAAGGTAGGGATTATGAAACGGGACCATACCTTAGCACATGGTAACAAATTACTGCTATACATCTGTCCAGGATATCTCTCTCCTTCGGGAATTGGGCGGGCCCCATCAATAAGAACTTTTCCCCAAAGGGATTCATAATCGAATGACGGTTCTTTAAGAGATTCTTGGAAAGGGCATAGTCTAGAAAATTCAGGTAATTTCAACGATTTACGAATAAGCTCAACGGAGAAAGGAACTACCTTTATGCGAATCACAACTGCATCTTTTAAGAAGGCGATTCCTTCATAAAAATCTCGCACCAAGGTAGGAATATACTCAAGCTTCATTTCTCTCAATTCTTTCCAACCCAGTTTATCACAAGTAATACCATATTCTTTATACGCACTAGTCATAATACCCTTAGGAAGATTCTTCTCCTCACAAAAATTCAAAAATTGAATTCTATCACGAACCTGAGTTTCCCACGGAATGAAGACTATCCTTGGCTTTTGAGCCCATGTTTTCCTACGCGAGGGCTTTGGTTGTTGCACGGGTTCTTCGGGAACTTCTTGTTATGTTTCTTTCTCAATCTCTTCCTCAACTTCTTCGTCACTTTCTTCATCACATTCATCAATTAACCTACTCTTTTTCGGATTAGCCTTACTTGGATTTTCCTTTCTTTTTGGAGCAATTGGGATTTGTTCAGTCTTGTTGGATCGCGAATCCGGAATCTCAATTGCTTGGTCTGGGCTAGCTCCAACATTGTTCCTGTTTCTTTAAGGTTCTTCGATAGTTACACATGGAAGCAGTTCTGTTAGTCATCTCTTTTTTTACCCCAAACTCAAAACTTCAAATAGTGAAAAAGCTAGAGAAAAGCTTAGAACTTTGATGTTTTGAGGCTTTAAACTTGAAGAATATGGTGGAATATGAGATGGGTTAAGGTTGATTGAGAGGAATTGTGAAAAAACTGGGTTTAATTTCAAGGTTAGGAAGAAGAAATTTGTACGCAGTACTATAGGCCCACAACGCATCATCTAACTTCATTGACCAATCTTTTCTTGTAGGACCAACGGTTTTCTCTAGGATTGATTTCACTTCACGATTCGATACTTCAGCTTGACCATTGGATTGTGGATGGTATGCAGTAGATACACGGTGTCTTACTCCATACTTTTCTAGAACAGACTTCAAATATTTATTAACGAAATGAGATCCTCCATCGCTAATAATCACTCTAGGTGTACCATGTCTAGTGAAAATATGTGATTTCAAGAACTTAATCACCACTCGTGAATCATTGGTAGGTAAAGCCACAGCTTCTACCCACTTAGACACATAATCAACAACTAATAAGATGTAGAGGTTACCATTTGAAGGAACGAAAGGACCCATAAAGTCTATACCCCAAACATCAAATATTTCAACTTCTAACACATTATTACGTGGCATCTCATCCCTCTTTGATATGTTTCCGGTAAACTGGCATCTCGTACATCTCTTAACATATTCATGACAATCTTTAAAAAGAGAAGGCCAGTAAAAACCTGATTGGAATACCTTAGCAGCAGTTCTATCTCCTTTAAAATGTCCTCCATAGAGTGAATCATGGCATCCCGCTATAATAGCTTCTGTTTCCTCCCTGGCTACACATCTTCGTATCATTTGGTCGGCACAAACTTTGTAGAGGAAGGTATCCTCCAAAAATATCTGTCTAGCACGATGAGCTGACCTCTTTCTTTCTTGATAAGTAGACCCTTCAGGAAAAACACCACTAACCACTAAATTCGCAATATCTGCATACCAAGGAGCTTCATAATCACGAACAACAAATAACCTCTCATCGGGAAATTCTTCTCTAAATGCTTCAGTAACACTATTTATTTCTGAACCCTCAAGACGCGATATATGATCTGCAACCTGATTCTCACAACCCTTTCTATCCTTGATATCTAAATCGAACTCTTGAAGCAATAAAACTCATCTGATTAACCTCGGTTTAGCATCCTTCTTTTCCATGAGATATCTAATCGCGGAATGCTCTGTATAAACAATAAATTTCGCTCCAAGAAGATAAGAGCGAAATTTATCAAATGAATACACAACTGCTAGCAACTCTTTTTCTGTAATTGTATAATTAACTTGAGCACCATTAAAAAATTTACTAGCATAGTAAATCGAATGAAAAACTTTCTCTTTTCTTTGTCCTAATACAGCTCCCATACACAAATCACTCGCATCACACATAACCTCAAACGGTAAACTCCAATCTGGAGGTAAAACTATAGGAGCAGAAATAAGCTTTTCTTTTATTGCTTTGAAGGCCGCTAAACAAGCTTCATCAAAAAGGATGTGGAATCCTTTTCGAGTAAGTTGCATAATGGTTTAGCAATCTTAGAAAAGTCTTTAATAAAACGCCTATAAAAGCCCGCATGGCCCAAAAAACTTCTTACCCCTTTAACTGAAACAGGAGGGGGAAGAGTTTTAATTACCTCTATCTTTTCTCTATCAACCTCTAATCCAGCACTCGAAACCTTGTGACCCAGAACGATACCTTCGGGAACCATGAAATGACACTTCTCCCAGTTTAAGACCAAATCTGTTTCCTTACATCTGATTAACACTTTCTCCAAGTTATCCAAGCATCTATCGAAATCATCACCAAACACGGAGAAATCGTCCATAAAAACTTCAAGAAAATTATTAATCATATCCCAGAAGATGGCCATCATACATCTTTGAAAGGTTGTAGGAGCATTACACAACCCAAATGGCATTCTGAGATATGCAAAAGTACCAAAGGGGCATGTAAATGTAGTTTTATGTTGATCTTATGGAGCCACGTAAATCTGATTATACCCGGAGTAACCATCCAAGAAACAGTAGTACTCTCTTCCGGCTAATTTATCTAACATTTGATCAATGAAGGGCAAAGGGAAGTGATCTTTTCTGGTGGCTTTGTTCAGCTTTCTGAAATCCATGCAAACTCTCCAACCGACTACCGTTCTTGAAGGAATCGCTTCATTTTTATCATTAAGAACTGTTGTCATTCCTCCTTTCTTCGGTACACACTGAACTGGGCTCACCCATTAACTACTCGAGATAGGATAAATAATCCCCGCATCTAAAAGCTTGATAACTTCCTTCTTCACTACCTCCTTCATAACGGGCATTAATCTCCTTTGACCTTCAACTGAGCGTGCGTTGTCATCTTCAAGTATGATTTTGTGTTGACAATAGGGTGGACTATTGCCTTTGATGTCAGCAATTGTCCAACCTATCGCCTCTTTGTTGGCTCTCAACACACGCAACAGTTTATCTTCTTGAGGACCTATTAAATTAGCTGAAACAATAACAGGTAGAGTTTCATTAGTACCTAAATACGCATACCTCAAGTGTGCTAGTAATGACTTTTCTTCCAATTCCGGAGGAGATTCAATTGAAGGCTTCTTTTTAGGAATAATCTCCCACAGTTCTCTCACAGGTTCATAGGCAAGACGCCTATACTTCGGATTTTCAGAATTGAGAGCTGCCACTGTTTTGGCAAGCTCTTCCATCATCTCAGGTATGTCTAATGATAAAGCGGCCTGCAAAATATCATCATAATTAAATCAATCAAATACCTCTTGCGATGCCAGCTCAACCACATCCATTCTGAAGCAATCTTCTTGAGAATCTGGAAATTTCATAGCTCGGAATACATTAAAATTGACCTCCTCGTCTTGTATCCTCATCGTTAATTCGCCATTTTCTACATCAATCAATGTACGCCCCGTGGCTAGGAATGGTCTTCCCAAAATAATGGGGACATTTCTATCCGCGTCGTATTCAAGTATAACTAAATCAACGGGAAATATAAGAGTACCTGCCTTAACGAGGACATCTTCAATTCGGCCTTCTGGATGTGCAAGAGACCTGTCCGCCATTTGCAAGACCATAGAAGTAGGTCTTGCTTCTCCAATTTTTAGCTTATCAAAGATCGAATTGGGCATCAAATTGATGCTTGCACCCAAATCGCATAGTGCTTTACCTTTCCATTCTTCTCCAATCGATATCGGAATTGTGAAACTCCCCGGATCAACTAACTTTGGAGGTAGTTTACTCTGACAAATAGCACTACATTCTTCAGGAAGACCAATCATCTCATTATCACAGTATGGCCTTTTATTAGTGAGGGCTCTCTTCAAAAACTTCGTATACTTAGGAATATCTCGAATAGCCTCTAGTAACATAATATTAATACTAAGGCCCCTCACTCTATTAAAGAACTTCGAAAACTCGGCCAAATCACCCTTTTTCTGAACTCGAGATGGAAACGGTGGTGGAGGGCGATTACTAACAACATCATATTTCTTCTTTAGAATCTCAATTGGCCTCTCTATTTCTTCAACCTCAACATCTTTCTCTTTCTCACCCACATCCTTTTCTTATCTCGGAACTTCTTTCTCTTTCATAACAGGAAAAGGAGGTGGAGGGAGGATCTTACCACTTCTTAGTCTACCAGCTTTTCAATCTTTATGTTGTCTCAGATTCTCTGTGTCACTAGGGAGTTGCCCTTGTGGACGCTGATTAAGCTGTTTTGCAAATTGATCCATTTGATTCTGTAATAACTTCATATTTGCGTCAGACGCTTGTTGACGTTCCATAGCTTGCGTCTGAAGAGTAATTAAGCTTTCTACGGTTTTCTGAAGAGTAACTACACCTTCTTGTGGATGGGCAGGTAAGGCTTTTTGGTTCATGGTTTCATTGTAGGTGTCTTGAGGAGCTTGTCTCTGCACATAATTCTCATGATTCTATCCTCATTGATAATTATTGTGTGGTCTTGGATTGAAGTTGTTACCTTGGGGACGCGGCTAATACACATATGTAGGATTGGCTGCCCCACTAGGATTTGAATATTGAAACCCAGGATGGTTTCTGTTAGGCTGATATCCATTAACACTCGAATTAAAGTTACCTCTGTTGGAGACAAACATCACGGATTCTTGATTATTCTGACAATTCTTCCAACTATGATCATTTACACCACAATATTCACATCCATACACCTCTTGTGCAACTTTTACCTCAGCTCTTTTGTTCGAAAAACCTTCTTTCACGGCTAAAGTAAGTTGTCTCAATTGTTGTTCTAGTGTGGTTTAAATCTTGGTTTCTAAGGAGTTGAACTTTTCTTCAATATTGACATTATTAACTCCTCCTCTAACTGGTGTTCTTACGGTATTCCACCCAGCTTCATTATCAACTGTTCTATCCAAAATAATTCTTGCATACACAGGTTGAACTCGCAAAAACGCACCACCATACAACAAATCTAAATCTTTCCTAGAGCCACCCTCAAGACCATCATAAAAAATCTTCATCTGTTATTGTTGAGTAAGGTCATGATTCGGGACTCTTCGTAAACATTTCTGAAATCTCGACCAACTTTTACCTAACGCTTCATCATATTTCTACTTGAAATGTGTTAACTCAAGTTCAGCATCTAACCTCATATTAGACGGATAATATCTGTTGAAAAATGCAGTTTCTAATTGTTCCCAGTTTGTTATCTTCGTAGTATCTTGTGTATCGTGCCATTCACTCGCTCCATCTATAACGAAAAATCGAAACACAGCAAAATACATTTGTTCTTTGGAAACTCCTTGTGTGATGTAAGAATCACATGTCTGTTTAAATTTCTGTACTGCTCGAAGAGGATCTTCTCCAGCTTTACCACGAAAATTTTCAAAATTTTGGAATTGAGCTAACATACCCGAATCTGGACGAAACCTCGGAACATATATATTTGGAGCACCTACCCCTAAAGTAGGAGCACGGAAAGGAACTTCTTCTGGACCATTAACAAACCATGGATCATGGTTAACTGCCATTTGAACTTGGACTTGAGGATTAGGAATGCCAGGCGGAGCCAAAGGATTAAGAACTTGTGGCGCTATAGGCTGGTCATTCCCGTCTAGCTGAGCTTGTCCGTTATTGTTTTGTTGGTTCTGAATATTAATGTTTTCCATTCTGTTAATTAATTCTTCTACCTCTGTAGCTTCTTGTTCTTTCCTTCTCTTGTTAGCAAGTCTGATTAATGATTCTGGATTATTAAGGATCGAAGGTGCTGGCTCTAGATCCTTAAAGAGTCTCCTTCGCATACACCAAACCTAAAAACCTGAAAAAGATGGACAAAAAAAAAGCGTAAAACTGAAATAAAAATAAATGCAACTATCACTAATGGATAAACACCGTGGTCACACGCTACCGTAATAAGTGATCGAACCACAACCGCAAGTGTACGGTTGTCCCAAGTAGTAATAAGTGATTCTAGGATCGTTCACAGGGACGGTTTGGTTAACTACAATGCTTATCGAATAATGAATAGTTAGACTTATGAAAGTAAGTAAAGATAATATGATTGATTGGTTGTTTTTATTAATTCTAAGTAATAAAAGACTAAATGAAAAATGCAATTAAATACCAAGACGCAAGTAAATAAATGTGAAACGCAAGTATGAGAAGGTAGCACTTGAGAACGCAAGAGATCCTCCTAATCCTATCTCATAACCTATGATGTTTAAGGGTTAAATCGGTCAATTACAATGGTCGGGATTCTAAATTCCTTATACCCCCGTCAGAGTGGACTATAAGGCTATCCTAGAGTGTCACTAGTCCGGTCAGGGTAAATATGATTCACTTTTAGATGTTTAAGTTAATTACCACATTGGCCCTAAAATTAGCTAAGTTCGTCAGAATCAATAGCTTCTATTTTAGATTGAATAAATATTTCCGTACCTAAACCCTCCGTCAGGATGATCCACAAGCCACATATGTGGAATAGCCTAGATACTAATACATGTTCTTAGTTCATGACTCCAAAAACAGTAAACAATCTCAATTTATCGAAAAGAGTAAAAGACCCAATTTAATTTAATTTAACAGAAACCCAAATTCAGGACATAGAAATTCACTAGAATTGGGATTCACCCATAAAGCATTCTCAAGCACTAAAATGTGTTTAGCTCATACTAATTAAAAAGAAAACTAAATTAAAAGTAATGGAATTAATAATGTATTACAAAATTAAAGATAAAGAAAACCTAATTTCCGAAATAGGAATTGACTGAGAATGGAGATATAGACCCTCTCCAGCTCTTACAGCTTCTTCTTTCTTCCTTCTGTTTCTGTTGCTTCTCTCTGATGTTTTAATTTGTAAAAAGTGAATTCTCCTGAAAATAGAAGTCAAAGGCTCCTTTTATAAGTTGAAAAACGGATTAGGTCTTGGACTTAAGAATAAATCACTAATTAAATGTCCAAGCCCATTGTCTAAGCCCAAAATCCCGTAACTGCTGCACCACCTTCACTAAAACGGCTCTAGCAGATTCGTTATAACTCCGATTGACCTAATATCACTTTCAAAATTTCCGTAACTTGATAAAGAACATATTCTCTTCAAAGGTCAGCGGTTAAATCATCTCTTAAGTGCCTCGAAATAAGCAATCTTTGGCCTGTTTTCCAGATTTGCAGCTCTAAAATCAAATTCTTTTGGGATTTATCTTCAAGTCTTGACTCCATATCACGATCTTTGAATCTCTTCTCGGATTCCATTCCTAGCTAATATTCAAAACCTACAAACTTTTCACTAAAATACACAAGATTACGCGCAAAAGTTTAATACATCAAAAATACTAGAAATAAAATAGAAATTCCGGATTATTGCATTTTTAACTTAAAAGTCTATCAAAATATTCAATTAAACAACAAAAATGATGTCTCCCAAGGGTCGAAAATAAGAACAATTAGGGAGACATCACCTACCCAAATCTCGATTGTATGTTCTTCAATATGGCGATAGAGTACCTCATCTAAAACAGCAATTTCTGTAGCAAAATTGGCTTACGTTGGCTTACGTTGGCATCCACTCCCGATCCGCTGATCTTCTATCCACAGAGTCCGCCCCAACTCGCTCTCATGTAATAGAAACCCTTCCATCTCTATACCGACCCCACTAAATCTTCTTTTTAACAACTTCGAACATGTTCCTACACTTTCACAGTCCCAGAACAAATCTATAACTCTATCCTCGTCTACCCCACACCATAGACAAATAATCGATACCTCCATCACTCGCTTCGCTTATTTTTTACCAGTGGCCAATATTTTTTGGATTGCTCTCTGGTGGCTGGTAGGGTGTGATAATATAATGATAATAAAGATATGAACTATCACCCTAACCAATCATGTTACTCACTACAAGTATCACAGGTCGTATGTAAGTTTTGATGATAAGTTAGATTTATTCACAAGGAATTAGTATGTTATACGTATGAATTAAAAGAAAATGTAGTAAGAATTAGCTCGTGGAATTAGAAGACAATAAAAGTAAATATGAATAATGGTGGAGAGAATATGATCAAATTAAAGACTAATGCAATAATAAAAATGTAAGAATAAGATGGGAGATATAGCTTAGGTTTTCATGTATGCCCTTATCCTTCTATTTCTACTAAAAAAGATAAGGGTGATTAAAACTCTTAAAGAAAGTAGCCAGAATTCTATATTCCTCCTAACCCCCTTCCGAGTAGACTTAGGTGGCGACCTATCATTTACCAGGGGACTTGGGTAAGGGGACCCTGCAGAATAATCGGTGGTTATCAAACCCTAATAACTATCTAGTTAGGCAAGCCTGTTATGATCACCACATTACACTAGACGGTTCTGTGGTGTTTCAACATCTAGACACCCTTTCCGGGTGAACATCCAACTGCTATTAATGGGGTAGTATATACTCGTGCACTAGCAAGAACTACAATCAATACACCAAAGCACATAAGACAAATATAAAGGGTAAAAAGCTCAATCAATTTAAAAAGTTTTTCTCCAAACCAACTTAGATAGAGGACAATAGAATTCAAAAATTATACGTATGCAAAACCCAAGCTATGGAAAAACTAGTTCATTATTGAAAGAAATAAACTAAAATAAAGATACATACTGTCAAAATGCTTCTCTTAATGATACTACTTGAGACTAAGGACTATTAATTAAGCAAAGACATGTTTACAATGATAAGAGGGTGTATTTATAAGAGTTTTCTAACCCTAGGTCCAAATCTTGGAGTGGAAGCAAGTAATTTGCGTCCAAGTCCAACTCAAATTCGTTTCCTAAAATATATGTCAGGAAAAACATTACTCACTGTTTTTGTCATATATCCTTCGTTATTGGGCCGATTTTTTCCCACTTTCCTTCACAATATTAAGAATATCTCCAAGGAAGAGCTTCAAAAGTTGTACCAAACATGTGATTTATGTCTAATAAAAGATTATATTTGTTCACGCATATAATAATGTGCTATTTAATTTACAGGAAAATAATCGTTGGTCATGATATTTCAAGAAAAAAGAATATTTATTGAATGTGTAGCTTCTTTCATTGATTTCCTATACAAGTTATGTTTCTAGAGTTGGTCCATCTAATTTTTCTATTTCTTTAATGATGGGATTGGATTTTCTTACCTTATTGTAATTTGTTGGTTCATATTGCTCACTTTTGATGTTTAATAAAAATGGTCAACCCTTAATATTTAACTTATTGTTCTGAAGATGGTAAATTTTAGTTTTCAAGTGGTCTGTTCAATTATGATTAAAGGAGGAAAAGCAAGTATTTGTGTTATGGTATTATGACACCTTAAAATCTATGTCACATACAAAAAGTGGGTACATATTAACATAATCGGCATACATAACATTATGCGTAAATTACTACCTATATATACATTAAATATACACAACACATACATATCTATACCCAATACTAAACGATATAAACATACAACCAAAAAAATTATATAAAACTACATAAATCATTACTTTGTGAATAAGTTCAAATACCAAATACACGATTTACTAATTTATACAATATTATAAATAATTAGGGTTAATAAAAACACTCTATATCAACCAATAAAGGATAATTAAGTGTTATTTAATAATTTTAGAAAAAAAGAAACAAAATTAAATACAATCACTACAAGTAGGCCATATTTAACCTATAAAATAAACTTTTATAGTATATTTGAAAATATTATTTCTAGTGAACTAAAACTCTCTAATGGACAAACTATTTTGCTCTTTGAATATAATATTTTACTTGTCATAAAAAGAGAGTGTTATAATTAAGTGGGCTAGATAAAAAAAAAGCCCAAATCACATCATTGTCAAGTAGACATCATTTTTTTTATCTTTAGTCTCAATTTAGTTTGTACATGACAAATCCATAATACACCGGCCTTATAATATAACACTTCCACACACACATACATCTTAAAAAAATTTAACCTAAAAAATAGAGAGGCCGCCGAATTAAACCTCTTTGTTCAGGGTGTCCTTCTGTATAGCTTCTTGAATAAGGAAGACATTTTTTGCCCGTCAATAGCAAGCAATAAAGATGCCACTTTCTTAAAGGTATTTACTTATTTGTTTAATAATTGAAAAATTAGTTTCGACCAATCTTCTTTTTTGTCATTTGGTGTTCAGGTTGTATCGTGTTCCACTGATAAATACATAGGGGAAAGTGCAAGACTGATTCGTGAAATGTTTAATTATGAATGTTACCATCAAGTAAGAAATGACACATTATATGTTTATTATATGCACACTTTTGATATATAATAATTATTTACATCTTGTTGTCCTTGTCCATCCAGACTTGCATAATCTTAATAGATGAGATTGATGAGATTGGTGGGCGTAGATTCAGTGAAAGAGAAATTGCTTATCCTAAAATTCTGAGAATTTTAATAGAGGTCTGAAAGGTACCCATATTAAATTAAATAATAAATGTACTTTATATGTTGAGATAAATAATATTGGTATATATATCTAGTTAAAAATGACAATGACGACTAACAAACTAGATGTAGTGGACCTGGCTCTTCTTTGTTTAGGTATATTAGATAGAAAAAACAAGATACCTTTACCTAACTAGAAATATGGATTAAAAAGTCTCAAGATTAATTTGGGTTTAAATTTTAAACTTGCTGAGGTACCCCAATAGTTTTTGTTATTAAGTTACTTCGTAAATCATCAAAGTATTTATTGAAAACTAGTTCCCATGGAGCCAATTTTTATAATATTTGTACTGAAGCTGGTATGGAAGCTATTCATGTAAAGTTTGATTATGTCTTCCATGAATATTTCATGAAGGAAAAATATAATCATCGGTTTGATTAATAGTGCAATTAACTTAAAAAATGTTTTTCAAGAATAGATAGTTTGTATTTTTATTTTTGTTCATGCATATTATAAGTGTTATTTAATTTACAGGAAAAGATCGATGGTCATGACATTTCAAGAATAAAGAATAATCATTATAATTAACCTGGTAAGTCTATTGATTTTGCTATTATTTTATATATGAGATTAGATTTTCTTTGACACATTGTACTCTATCGATTAAATTAGTTGTGATAGTTAATCATAAATGGTCAACAATTGATGATTAACATATTGTTCTAAAAATGGTAAATTTTAGTTTGACAATAGATGTGTTCAAATTGGATTAGTGGAGTAAAATATTTGTATTATTCTATTATATTACAAGAAGATATATCCAATCTAATTGTGGGAGAGGATAAAACATCATGTTGACAAAATTTAAAATAGACACATTATTAAAGATTATGTAGACAAATACTGAATAGGCGTAAAGAATAACAGTTTTAGTGTGTAACGGAATCTATCCGCACATATTTGGCATGTTTTTTTCTATATCGAGTAACATTTAGCTAACAATGTTGTAAGAATTTGTTAGGTTACTTGTTATCATGTTTCCTTTTTAGTTGCTTGACTTGTTTTAACATTGGTCATCACAAAGTAATTCCATATACTCAGTTTGTCAAAAAACCTTGTGAATGAATATAACATTTGCAGCTTTTGTTTAGGGTTGTGTAGTACATACATATCAATCACTACTGTATATTGTTAATATAGATATAGGACAACTAATATACTAATATAATGTTGTTAAATAAGTAATTGGCAACTAAAGAAGTATGTTGAGTCTTCTCCTTAACAACCCACTCAATGAAAGATTGCATAGAAGATAGAAAGGCATATAGTAAAAAATGAGCCACTTGTTCTTGAGTGGGTATGTATCTAAGACTTAAAAAGGCTTTAAGAGCAACCTGATCTCTAACAAAGTGTATGTTTTGTTTTTGAGAAATACAGGATTAGTGGCCAATGTAAGAGCTGACTTGTTATCACAAGCTAGAAGAGCAGTGATAAGAGGTACTTTGAGATCAGGCCTTGTGAAATTTTATTATATTTATAGAATTAAATGTAGATGAGAGTTTAATAGGTCAGAGGATCTTGATGAGCCTTTGAATTTATTAATTGTCATTTTCTTTCCGACGTTGTAATTTACTAATAAGATTTAATAGAAATTGATTGGGTCGGTTCCATTTAGGACCTAAAAGATGAAAGTTCTCAAATAACCGCAATTAGTCCCGGTTACAGGATTTTGTTACCGAAACTAACAAAAAAAATTGTTAGTTCAAGGAACATTTGAGAACCGTTTAAAGTTCATGTCTCAAAACGGAGAAGACCTATATATTAGGGACCATTTAGGAAAATTCTGAGTAAAGTGATTAATTTCAATAAGTTTACATATTGAAATCAATCACTTTAAGGAGGTACTCCCATTCACACCAGGAACTCTAGATTACACCCTTCATATGCAATTCTCTCGTTTAATAGATATATTATCTCTTAAATTTTGTTATATTACATATTATATTAATTAAATATCATACATGTTGCATTTATTAGATGTATATGTTCATTAATTTATACATGCGTTATGTATTTATTATGAAAATTGTACCAATTAGTTTTACTCGTTTTATTAAATTTATTTATATATGGGGTTTATTGCACCTTTATTATGCACCTTTCTAAAGTAGTTAAAATTACTGTTGTATGATACACATGTGTTTAATTAGCAACAATCATTGTCAATTACCTAATGTGGTTTACTCTAGTAAAACTTTAACCTTGTCAAAGCTTTATAGCACATGGTTTGAAGAATCCAGTGAGATAAATCTAGGTAAGGAATTATGTGAAGAAAATTAAATTAAAACAAAAAAAGTTAGTAATCTTTAATTTTGATTTATTTTAGTGTTATTTATGATTTTAATTTATTTGTTTATTATTTATTAACATTCAATCACATATCTTATTTCAATGTTATGTAGTGCAATTATGCGAAAATTGCTAGGTTTACGAATGTTGAAACGAAGAACTAACGAGCTATATACATCTTCGTTTTATCTTAGGTCATGCAGAGAACTCGAGCAAGGTGGAAGGTAACAAATTTCACTTATATTATCCTTATCTTGAAGGAAAATTACCCAATTTTTTAAACTAATTTACCAATTAATTTTACAGTAACAAAAAGTGGGTCACAATTAATGACGTATATATATATATATATATATATATATATATGATGATCTGGAAGCTAAGTTTTGTGTGGTCGAGCGAGCTAGAAAACTTCGATGAATCCCTAAGCTTCGTGAAGTGTATGATGCCGTCAAATGTTACTTACGGTTTGTGGTCGGCAAGCATAAAATACATTATTAATTACCTTATGGTCTCTCAAATTTTCAGAATCTTCATGTGGCCTCCCTTAATTTTTTAAAAGTATCTTTTTAGGGTTGATATCTGTACAAAAAATTGTTGGTTGTAAGAAAAAATATATGTTACGTTGTTACTTATTCAGAAAAGAATTTACTATAAGGACCTAAACTGCATTTTTTGCATAATATAGGGACCTATAGTGCAATTAATTACACAATTTAAGGTGTTGACTTGGAACCCATATGGCTTATAGGGAACTATTTTCAGTATTTTTTCTTCGTTCCTCTACCTTTAAAAATTATCTTTTCAGGGTTCAATTTATTTTATTGTTTGTATGGTAAAATAAAGGTTTTACGGTTAGCAACTAAAAAAAATTAATATACTACCTAGAATGCAATATTTGCATAATATAGGGATCTTAAACCCCCATCTCCTCCATCCACCCCACCCCCACCCCACCCCTTCCTCCTCTTATGGTGGTGCCTTTGTGTGAATGGAGGGCGAGGTAGGGACCATTCAAAAATCCTAAAAATTAACCAAAATGTCAAAAGTGTTTGAATTTGAAAATCTATCGAACAAAATTTTACCATCAAAAGTTCCATTATAAAAGACATTCTCTGTAGTATCAGTTAGGAGGACAACAATTCAGTTTAATGGCACGAAAATAAAATACTATAAATATTTATTTTATTATGAGACATAATTGGATATCTCATTGATTAGGTTAAATGTGGGTAATTTTTCTTTCTCACTAAACAATTTAATTATATGTTAAACGTGGTCTGACTAATTGATTTTTTTTTCGATTTTTCATTTTGGAAGGAAAGTAGGAAGAAAGTCTTCGTCAACTAAATCCATGCTCGGACATAAAAGAAAGAGGGAGGAGACTTCTGAGTCAGAGTCTGACAAGGATGATAAAGATTAATTGGGTTTTCAGAACCAAAATATAGAGTGCTCGGACAAGGGCCCAACGCCTACTACCCAAGGTATATATCTCTCCATTTTTTCTCAAATCTATTCTCATTTGTCTTGCACATAACCCACAAACATCTCTATGATACATTCACACTTTACATGTAACCGTTGATGTATAGCAAAGAACACTACTACAATTTTCCGAGTCTCTTTTCTTTACCAAGTAACTTTCCTAGTCTTTATAATCATTGTTGTTCATTTTCCTTTTGCAGTAAATTGGTTTAAAGGAACTATTTTAGAATGATAATTTTTTGACTTTCAGATAAGAGGTGATATAAGGATGAAACAATTAAGGGTGATATATCACAAGACTCTTATTTCCATTGTTACTATTATTAACATAGAAGGGGAGACATGATATTTGTATGGATTATTGTTTTGAATTTTTATCTTTTTTCGAATCGTGAATCATAAATATTCTAAAAAGTATCTCTTATAGTTTTTTTTGTCATTAAAACAAGAAAAATGAGATATTACCATTCCTTTTTACAAAGATTTAAAAGAACCAATTAGTGAAATGTCTTATCATTTTAAAATGTTGATATTTTGTCAAGCACATCTAGCTAAGGAATCCACAACTCAGTTAAAACTTCTTTTGATGTGTAAATATTTTCAACTTAAAAAAACATCATCTATTTTTAAATTTTGTTAACTATTGGCTGGATTTTTTTAATTGATTCCTGTCATTTTTATGTCTAACTTGGAAAACTCTTATTGTTTTAATAATATGATGTTTTCGTGTATTTGAAAAGCTAATTTTTCTAATACAATGGAGGTTTTAAAACCGTAGAAAACGATAAATTACATGTTCAAAACATCTATTAATTCCGACGAGAATATTCTCCTACGAGCATTCCATCCTATCTCGTTTCTTCTGAGAACTCACGAAATGTCATTAGGTGGGTCAATGGAGGATGAATAACCATTTGATTGCTTAATTCCAGATCGCACTAAACAATCGTCACATGCATTTACTTCTCGATAAATACCTTTAATTTTGAACAAGGCATTATTTTCCAACAACACTCGAATCCCATCAACCCAAAAAGCTGCTAAACCTCTTCTCTACTCCACATGATTAATCGCGCTTATAGCCTCATGCGAATCCACTTCGAGTATCCCCTAATATTCACACAGAGACTACCGCCGAGTATCCCCTAATATTCATAGTGAAAACTTTCACCCAATTGCCCTCCTTGTCCCACAATACACCACATGCACCTTCTTTCCCTTGATCCTCGGTCCACCTCCCATCTATTTCTAGTTTATATCTATGAATTGGTTAATTCTACAAAATCCATTCCACATGATGATTATGCTTAACGGATTTCCTTAGATGTGATCACCATGCTTTTAAATAATCGAAGACAAACCATTTCACCTTTTTAATTAAAATTTCTCCTCCCGGGAATGGCCCACTATTAAAGACCATCTCATTGTGTTCCATCCACACTACACCAACTAGAGAGGCGAAAAACACATTCCAACTTAGCGTTCTCTCCCAAATTTTTATTCCACCACATCACATCACTCAACCTCCTAGATCTATTTTGACATTGCAGGTGCAGTCACTTGGGCTGTTGCAGCGCCTCCTACATACTGCACGCCTCTTTTGGAACCCTGCCACTATTCGCAACCCTCTTGCCGATGCTGAATGGATGTGCTTTCGTCATGTTCGGTGATCACACTATAGCCCTTGTTCAGTTTTAATGTTGGACGCCTGAATGTTGTAAAATTGTTGACACTAGTCCCTACCCTAATATCTTCTGTACGTTATGCAATATGGCGATAGTGTATCTCACCGAAAGTTGCAATCTAGCATTACGTTGGTATCCGCTCCTGACCCGCCGATCTTCTATCCGCAGACTCCGCCACAACCCGCTCTCTTGTAAAAGTAGCCCCTCTATCTCTATATTGACCCCGCTAAATCTCCTTTCTAACAATTTCCAACATGTTCCTTACACTATAACAGTCCCGGAACAAATGTATAAGTCTTACCCGTCTGCCCCACACCATAAACATATACTCGATACCTCCATCCCTCGCTTCGCTAAATTTTGACCATTGGCCTATAGTTTTTGGGCTGCTCTCCATAAGAGCACTCTATTTTTTTGCAGATATCGTAAGTTCCAATTTTCCCCCATTAAATCCCTCCCTCGTGCTCATGCTTTGGAGGCTCTAAACTTGTCGACTTGACCGAGTAAATCTAATTTGTCTCATTTAGCCAATATAGTACATCCCTCTCTCCTTTATTTGATGAGACCTCAATCCTTTCAATTTCATGAATCTTATGAGCAGGAGTAGGTACTAGAATCGATCCCAATCACAAGACCCATCATCCCAATCGTAATCTCTAACCTTGTCATTTTGAATATCGATCCCAGTCGTGAATAAGCCCACTCCATCAGAGGTTATTCATCTATCCATATGTCCACCCAAAATTCTATGCTTACACCATTATGAATTGTTCATTGGTATCCCTGTTTAAACACGACAATACCTTCTACAACGGATCGACATACTTGTAAATTATTCGGTTTCGCTGAATACTGAAGATAGATCCTCCTAAAATACTCTTGATTAAACACTATTGCCCACAAGGCCGCGTTATCATGTAGCACTTTCCACCCCAACTTATCAAGGAGTGCTTTGTTCATGTCTCATTCCGTCCCAAAGCCTAAACCCCCTGATTCGTTAGAACACATAGTCTTTCCCATGCTACCAAACTGATTTTCCATTATTCTTCTGCCGACCCCCAAATATAATCTTTAGCAATATGATCTATATCCTCGCAAACATTACCCCGGTAAGACCTTCGCTTGATGTTGTGCAAGCGTGATATGAACTTCTAGAGAGAGTAATTTTCCATTCCATCCTGCAAGCTTACTCCTTAAACCAATGATCATGTACCCATAGAAACCCTTCAACCTCCTCCCATATACAATCAACACGCCTAGGTATTTCTTTAAGCCATAGCTCTGACATTAACCACTTCAGCTCGTAACGATTTCCACGAGATCCAAGTCCATATTTCTGGAGACATGTATTAGCAGCTTCTCTGCTTATATATTAGCCAACATTTTGAGAAAATAACTCAAATGATTAATGTACAAGATTGGCCCGGCCGCTTGGTGTATATACATATTTGACCAAAAAAAATACAGTTACATGATTGGAATTAGGGTTGTGCATCGAGTTAAAAAAACCCCACCAACCGGATCAACCTGCATCAACTACTCCAAAATTAGACATGTTATTCTTTTATGAGCCAGTTATTGAACATCATACATAGAAAGACTCAATTGTTAAAAACAACTGTAATAATTACTTTTATTAAAAAAATCCTTAAAAGAATCCCCTTATTTCATTATTTTAATTACTTTACCACTTATACAAAAAAAAATTAAATTTAACCAACCCTTACTACAACCTCTGATCACCACCACCTTCGATTACTACCACCACCAGCCACCATCCCCAACACTTCAAGGCAATTTATTTTGTGTAACTTTTTTTGAAAAAAATTTAGACCACTATCACCGACCACAACCTCCACCTCCACCTCCTTCTATGATTTATTTGAATATGATGCACCAATTGAGATTTAATCTGCAGGTATCAAAGAAATTAGTTCTTTTTTTGTGAATTATGTTTGATATGAGATTTTTCCCACCAATATTGATATGGAATTTTCATGCAAGATAAAAGATATTGACCAACATAGTTTCCCCTATTGGAAAAGAAGAAAATCCTCCAAGCACCGCGTTGATTGAAAAGAAAAAAAATTGACACCCACCCCTCCACCGCCCCACTTTGTGTTGGAAATAAAAAATTTCATCCCTTTTCCCTGAGGGAAAAGTTTTTTTACCCCCACCCTGCTATGTGAACAAAAAAGAAAAAATATTTAGAAAAGATCAAAGAGATAACTCCCGACCCTACAACGCGCCCCCTTGCTAGAAAAGAATTTTTTTACCTCCCCTTACATTTTTTTCCTACACCAACCCCTTACCCCTTTGAGGGTAGGTAAAAAAAATTCCATTTATTTTTGCATGCAGGGGTGGGTAAGTGAGGTGTAATTTTTTTATTCTCCAGATTGGAGGGGGAGTACTAGGGTTGGTTGGGGGCAAAAAGATATGGGTGGGAAGGGGATCCTTTTTTCCAACTATTGAGCATCAAACGAAGGGGGATGTGTTTAATAATTTTCATTTATAATTTCTTTGAATATGATGCATATATTATTTTTAATCCGCAATATTAATTATTTTTTATGAATTGTGTCTGTGATTAAATTTGCCTCTCCCACCAATTCTAAGATAGGACTCCACTTTATAACCGAGACGATATTTTATTACAAGAACAAAAAAATTTACCTTCCCCAATGCGCTTTGCTGGAAAAGAAATTTTTTTGACTTGGGCGACATGTTTGCTGATAAAAAGAATAAAAATTTGACCACCACCCTTCTCTGCTGAACAAGAAAAACAATCTTCTAAAAAAATTACCCCCTTTCCTACGTCTCTTCTGGAAAATAAAATAAATATATCCTCCAACCACCTACACCCTCCTTATTGGTATAATTTCATTACTTGACCCATCGGTTCACTCAATAGAAAAAAAATTACCCCATTTCACACCGCGTGTAAGAAAAGAAAAAAAAATCTTGAAAGCAACTTTTCCTATCCTAAGGGAAAGTTAGGGAAATGAGCTGAGAAGGATATAACTCTATTACTTAGTTACCTTCCATCAGATTTTTCAGTAATAGTACATACTCCAAGGCTATCACACCATTCTTCAACACCTATTTTATTGAACTACGTGTGATGCGAATGTTTCTCTTCTTCCCATTGTAGGCGCTATTGTGAGTGACTCCAATGGATGTTTGTGAATCATAGTGGATACACTTCCTTCCCAAAGTGGCATATCACTCCTCAACCACTCAACTTCTTGCCCAACCAACTCTAGTGCTCTGAACTCAGATTCCATGGAGTAGAGTGTTGTACAAGTCTGTATTAAAGACATCCACGATACAACACCCCACCTTCATCAGAACACATAGATAGCCACTGGTGGAATTTACTTTTCATTATCAGAAATCCAGTTTGCATCAAAAAATCCCTCCGGCACGAAATTTGTTATAATGCAAGTCTAGATTCAATTTCAAACCTGCCTCGAGTAATCAAGTATAATGCAAGTTAGACTCAATTTTTTTTAACCCTAACCCTAAGAATAAACATATGCCAAAAAGTTTCAGTGCAAAATAAATACCCCGACGTCTTTAGTAAAAAATAAAAACAAATGCTTCACTCCTCAGTACATCAAGGTATATATTATGTGTTGTATATGTTGTGTTAATCTGATTTATGTTATATGTGTTACTTTTATATTTTTTTTGGTATTTTAAATGAATTTAGCTTCATAGGAATGTGTTTTTATAAGACTTGACTTAAATAGAGTTTTGGGTAATTTTATTAAAGGCTTTTAGTTGATAAAAAATGCAACCGGTAATAAATAGAAAAGTAAAAAATGCTTGAGATCTTTCTAAGTATATCTCCAGCCTTTTGGGCTTGTAAACTAAAGGGGGTTTTCACGACATGGCAAAGAGCTAGTAAGGATAAGTTTGCAAGAAAACTAGTCAAAATTTACTATTCAGAAACTCTTGGAAATTCTCTTAATCACGATCAGGCCTAATCTCTGTTTTGAGAATTTTTTGTTTTGGGAAGGGGATGCACCTTAAATAAAATTCCAACGTAATTGTAATATAGATCACTAATTATATTTCATTATAGGTACATATATTATATGGAATTTAACCTACAGGTATTGATATTTAATTGTTGTGAAGGCCATAAGCTAAGAATATATATTTATGTATATGGGTAGATTTTTTTTCATAAAATAACCCGCCCCCTGAAATGGCATGTGGCTTCGCAACTATAAACTTTTTACATTAAGATATCTAATTTCACTAATGAAAACCACAAATTTAAACAATGATGAAGTGGATAGGATTGTTCTTAAAAATTAATGTACTACATCAAGTTTAGCTATTCGGCTGAGTTGTAATAGGCATGTGATTTCATCTTCATACAATATTATATTTTTTGTCCATGCATATCATAATATGATATTTAATTTACAGGAAAATAATCGTTGGTCATACCATTTCAATAAAATAAAAACATTCATTGGATGTGTAACTATATGCCTAGAGTTGGACGTCCATCTAATTTTACTGTTTCATTGATTATGAGACTGGATTTTCTTACCTCATTGTACTCTATTGGTCATATTACTTGTAATGTTTTATATCTGTTTGTTCACTTGTAATGTTTTATAAGAAATTGTCCACTCTTAATGTTTAACTTATTGTTCTGCATATGGTAAATATTAATTTTCAATGGGTGCATTCATTTTGGATTAGACGATTAGAAACAAGTCTTTGCATTATGTTATTATACTAAATGAAGATCTCCAATATAATCGCATGTGGAGGATTAAACATCATGTAGACACAATTTAACATCTAACACACTATTAAAGATAATGTAAACATATATTGAATGGGTGTAAAGAATAACAGTTTTAGTACGTAAATTGGATCTGGACATATTTGACATGTTTTTTATTTGTAGTGTGTAAAACTTTTTAAGTAAATTTTAGCAGTCACTATATATAAACACATTATAAAAGAAGTATATTATCCACGATTATCATAGGCTAGATCAATAATTCTTCTACAAGACTATGAAGTGGGGAAAGTTTTGTTTTAATTACAGAAACTTATTTTGTGGGTTTTTAGAAGTTCAAAGGCAGCATAGAATGCAATTACTACCATTTCAGTATCACCAGGAAAAATAAAGTGTGAAATCATAAGGTTAATAATATGAAGACCATATATAGTTACCAATTTAGTATCATCTGGATAAAATTACAAATGACATCAAGAAAATAAATTAAAGAGAAAAACCTCCCAGGCAAAGAGGCTTTGTTATCCATTCCATACAACAATTTGAAAACAATATTGATGATACACCACATTATATTGTAATGTATTTAACCAAAAAAATCAAACTGAGACAAAAAAAACTTAGCTAATGAATGTGTAATATACCCTTGTGCATTCTCATTTTGTCTGCAATATGTACTTATTGTTATCTTTTTCAGTAGGCTGCTTTTCCCGATACACAAAGATTAACTACGGACATAATCTTTTGGTTCCATCATAGTTTACATTTATATTCTAAGAATGGATTCGAAACATTTTATACGTCAGCATGGACTCTTCTCAATGGAAAGAAAGGAAAAGTTAGATATGTCACAAGGTTATAAGTAGTGGCTTTTATCGCCTTAGATACCATTTAGCTGGCATTCACGGATATGTGGCCAGTTCTAAGAATGTACCTACACAAGTTAAGGATGTTTGTCTAAATGATCTACTCGAGAAAAGAAAAATATTAGCCAAGGTTGATGAGGAGGTTCACACTCCTCTAAAGAGAAAGAGTTGCTCACACATGTGTCCAGTTCAGGGACAAAGATTATTGAGAGAGATCAAAATGGGTTGTCACATCTTGTTAGAGGAATGTGTAGATCCTTTAAATAGGATCATAGTGAATTTTTTTGTTAATTTCTATAAAGACACAGTACCCCTCCCTCTAAACATTCATCATTTCAGATATAGATGGAAATGTTGATGAGATTGTGAGGATATGCGATAAAAGTTATTGAAGAAGTCGGAGTTCAAATTATTATTCAAATTATCACTCATTCGACTAGAGGTCACATGAAGGAGGCATGTGAGGGAATAATGGCTAAGCACAAAAAAGTTGTTGGACAGTATATGTATCTCACTGTTTAGAGATTATGCTAAACAAAATCTTGTCCTTAAACATGTTAAAAAAACAAACTAGGTAAGGCAAAAATGTTGATAACTTATTTAGCCTGATGATGCTGGGACCACTCTGTTTTTATCTCTCGAGCATATGGTTGACATTGAAGAAAGGATAAAAATTTCTTCAAATCTTCAGACTAGAATAACTCTACTTGGGCAAATACAAGAGGGAAATGAGTTAGCTATTTTGGTAGAAGATCATAGATTCTGGAGCGGGTTGAAGATGATCATAACTGCAACCATGCCAATAGTGGAATCTCGTGAATTTCTTAACGACAAAAATAAGGCTACCATTGGTTTCATATATAAAAAAATTGATCAAGTGAAGGAGGAGATTGAAGAGAATATCGTAAGCAAAAAACCTCTTTACTTACTAGTATGGGAAGGTATGGTTGTGATATGGAACTCAGATCTTCATAGTCTTCATTTATCCGGATACTTTTTGAATCCTTATTATTTCTACTCCAACATTTTCTTCTGCGATTATGAAGTCATTTCAGGTTTGTTTACATGTTTTACCAAAATTACTTAGAGCCAAAAGATATAAACTTGATAATTAAGAAATTGTACGAGTAAAGAATTAACAAGGGAGCCTTTGGTGAAAGAAGTTTACGAGAAAATCGATGTCGTCTTGCTCTAGGGTTTGCATCTTTTTTTTCTTTTTTCGCTCCAGGTTTTGCATAAGATCTTAGTTTTAACGCTATTTAATATATATTTTTTAAATTTACATATTGACTGTTTGTTTCAGAAACATAATGGTTGAAATACGAGATCAGTTTCCACAACTACAAGGAGTTGCAGTTCAGATCCTTAGCCAGACATGTAATGGTGTCTCAAAAGGCAATCTTAAATGGATTTTGTAGGCAATGCTGTAAAACTGATCAAGGAATCTGATTGAGCAACAAATTAAATGATTTTGTATTTGTTAATTTCATCTTCATCTGCTTCATATACTAAGTGTGAGGATTACCAAACAATATTGCAGACCATAGATCAATTTAAAGAGGATTAATCAAACTAGTTTTTGTCCTAAAATGATTACATGTCTAAGTTATATCCATCGAATCCTTTACTTCATTTTCCCTTTTTTATATTTTATTTAGTTTTATTAATAATTTTTGAATTAAAACTACATCCTCTTTCTAAATCATTCTTTCTCAATAGAAACCTTATCTTCATCCCTCCTCCAATCGATATTGCCATGTCGAACCACCATCTCTATGAACATAGCATAAGTAAATGATCTGACATGTGACCGCATGATGCGCCACAAACCAGCTCATATGGCCCATATCCGCATGTCCTCGATCTATCCATGTTAGATTTAGCAGAACGTGTAAATTTTGACCTATACAAAATTTTTATGTTGATAAAATTCTTTCGATTAACCCCAACCCGGCATTTATATAAATGTATTCATTTTTATTATATTATATTATGTATACTATATAATCTTTAACTTATTTATATTATTCTTTGATAACTTAAAGAATTTGTTTGGATCTTATCAAATTATTCTTTGTATATCTAAAATTTGCGTCAATAATAATATTTTTTGATATAAGTGTTACGCCGTTATTTTACCTAGACTAGAATATAATATTATATTGATACCAAGTTCTAACCAATATCACTTTCACATGATAAATAATATTATTTTAATATGACTGTCTATTCCATTTGTCAAAAAAATTTGATTATATATTCGGTGATATAATAAAAAAATTAAAGGTATCATGAATTTGTTTACGATAAATATGAATGTTTATTCTTTACTATCTTGTGAACACTAATAATATATATAAATATAACCAGTTGGAATTTGCTCAAGGCCTTGGTCATCCAATCTAATATAGTGCAAGTTCGGACAAAGTCAATGACTCCGAGTCCAAAGTGGCTCTCCTATGTAAAAAAAAAGATTTGGCAGAATAATTAAAGAATAATAATATAGTATATATAAGTCATTTAATACAAAACTAAGTCTAATTAATAACAAATTTATAAATAAAACAAGTATCTGAAAAAAGGTCGGCTAAGAACCTGAACCCTCAAAGAACTCGTCGAGAACCTGTCAAAAGCCCGCCTGTTTAAACCTGTCAAAACCCTCTAGATCGGGCCTTGAAATGATAGGTTTGCCACTAGCCGGATGAACCTTACCAAAACCTGCGGATTTTGGGACTGTCCACACCCCTACATAGAAATATGAGCTCACTTCGCAAAGAGTTTGAGCACGAGCCACTACACTAAAATTTACAAAAACAAATTAACAAAGAAAGAAGTAACAAAGTTTCGAGATGTTTTAACTAAAAACTACTACTTCTGAATGTACTATGATGATTTTCCTATCTAGGGATTCTAAGGAAAAGTTGATAAGGAAGGAATAGAGGACCCCACCGAGTATAAACTTTATCTCTTCAAACACCTTAATTTTGAGATCTTATATAACAAGGATTTTATGATCAAGATTAATGCTCGCTCAGATCCTAATGCACTTTTTGAGACAAGATATTACAGATGCTAAGAAAGATGATGTCGAGTTTATGTACTTGGTAAAATGGAAAAACTAACACTATTTCTAGAATTAAATGGAGAAATACTCTCATTCTTCTTCATTACCAAACCATGTAGAGATTCACTAATTCTCTTGCCTCTATTCTCATGTGAGTGCTTAAAAATGCTTTTGATAAGTAGGGTAGAGCATTGATTGACCCAACTATAAGTGGTATCCCAAATTGATTTTTAAACAGCATATCCAAGATTATACACTTGATAGTTAAGAAGGGGTTATTTTAATCTTGAGAAAATTAAACAGTAAAAGTATTATATTTTAGACCAAAGGTTTTCAATAGCACCATTTTTAAGTAATTTCACTAATTATGTGAGATATTATATAGATTTTAAGGGCAATTTGAACATGTCAAATAAACTATTTCTTAATTAGCTATATCCCAAACTAAAACTCTATTGAACGGTCCTAATGGTCTGAAAAATTTATAAAATATCTCACGAAATTAAAACAATGACCTAAAAACAATGCTTTTAAATTCGTTTGTCCTAAAAATGATATTTTTGACACGTTGGAGCTACAATTTTTTTTAAACCATAGATAATGGCCTAAAAATGAATTTTGATAAAGATTGAAAAAAATTTCGTACGAGGGTTCCGGGCTTACACTGGTCGATAAAGATTAAAGTTACCCCACCTATTGTAATCCCTAACATTTATATTGTAATAAGACTTTGGTGAAATTTTGATCACACCGATTTGAGATTAAGATTTTGTTAAGCAACAAAATGTGGGAAGTGGTCGAGTGGTTTTATACTTATTTATGGATAACTGTGTGTGTAAGAGAAATAACTCAACGATCAATTGAATTAACTTATAATTGGGGTGGGTATTAGAGTATTAGTATTAACCTATGAGGTATATGTCATTTTATGTCACTTAATACATATATCTTCCAACGATAGTCTGATATTTACACTTCCCATGAATTAGATTTTGACCAAATTGAACAACATTACCTTCAAAAAGGAATTTATACCCCAAAATATATCTATTTTCTATTTTATATATCATTAAATTAACCCAACACCTTCCAAAAACTTTATCCTCCCACCCATCTAACTTTTTTGCCTCTTTATCCTGAAAAACAAAATACCCAAAAAAAAAATACTTAACTAAAGTCATTGAATTTCACAATATCACAACCTCCTCTCCCACCGCCATGCAACCTCATAATAAAAATAACAAGATCACCCAATGGTATAACATAATAGAGACGACCAGATATATACATTAGAGTTAACACATACGACGAAAGGTTGGTGAACGAGCAAAGGACTAACTAGATTGTTTTGAAAAGATTACAAAACATCACAGTTCATAGTAACTTCCATCACCATCCTCTCGAACACGTATTGTACTTCAAAGGACTAAGGTATACTCAAAATTTGATATAATATTGGCACTAAACCTGCTCAGAGAGTCGATGAGCAGAATCGTCTCCTAGCATGAAAGTTGATGAGAATGCGAATTATATATGTGTGCAAAAGTATTTTATTGAGAAGTGGGTATGCATATATAATGCATAAAAAGGGAATGAGTGAGTACATCTTCGATTGTAAACTCAAATTCTTAGATAATTATTTGTTTGGTTAGTTAGGAGAGAGCTACAAACTCAGTCTAAATTGTTCAAATGAATAATTTACCTTAACATTAGCCTACGTTAACTAAAAAACCTTAAGATTATTGATATATGGTTTAATAAAATATGAGTGAAAAGGAGGTTAGTAAGTAGGTAATTAAAATTTCATGGACTGATCGATGATCACCCTATAACAACCACTTTAAACTTGGTATTTTAGTCTCCGTTTTTGCATTGTGAAGTTAATTGTTTTTATATTATGATATTGTTATTTTTTGAATGAAAAGTATTTTTATGCATCTTCTTAGAATATGAATTTATGAGAAATTGTTAGTTCATTTCTTGAGATTATAACATTCTTCCTCCTTGGAAAATATTTGGACATTAGGCCTTGTTTGTGTTTACTTTTTCGAGACGACGAAGATTTGAGTTGAGGGTTTTGATGTCTCACATTTTGTGATCAATTTGGAGACTCACGAGACATACTTTAGGGATATGTTTTAAAATTATTATGGGATTTATCCCTTTATTTTGAATGATTTGAGTTTTTAGCAAATCTTGGATATATATATATATATATATATGTTTGTGTGTGTGTGTTTGGAACAATTTGAGATGATTTTTGTGTTAAGTATGTAGATCCTAGGATCATGGATGATAATTGTGAGGACTTTGATCAGAAATAAAATCTCAATGTATATCTTTGATTCGAGGTTGTGTGAGACTAAAATATTTGAAAATCGGAGTTGAAATGAGAAAGTTATGGACATATTTCTATGAAGGCCCAAGATGTCTAACTTCAACAAAGAGTCCACTAAGCCACTCATGACTTGCTTAACTGTGCCCAACTTGTCCAGACGTTTTTAGAGGTATAAAATATGTCTTTAGTCTCAAAACAAAACACTTATTATTGTATAGGGATGTGAAAAGGTGGAGAAATATTGGAAGCAAGGAAAAGAAATAACACACACATTCTTTCCCTTTATTTTCATATTAATTAGTGTATTTTATTTTTTTCTTTTATTTCTTGCAATTATGAATTAATTTTATTTTCTTTCTTTCTCCAAACATGAACAAATTTTTTTTAGCTTAACTATCACAGTATATTGTAATTGGACTCACACTATCACTAGAGAATCCTAAATGTTCAAAGAATTTTTTTAACCAAACAGCCTCCTGAACTGCAGTTGAGGAAGCTACAAACTCAGCTTCCATCGTTGACAAAGCTACACAGGTTTGTTTCTTGCTACTTCAAGAAATTTCGCAATTATTTAGCAATAATACATAACCTGAAGTGGATTTATGCCCATCTATATCACCAGCCCAATCTGCATCTGGATATCCTTTTAGGCGTAATCTACCTCCTCGAAAGAATAAGGCATGATCTTTATGATCTTTAGTGCCTTTTAGATATCTCAATATCCTTTTCACAGCTTTCCAATGCTCTTGTTAAGGGTTCAATTGAAAACGACTAACTAAACCTAATGCATAACATATATCTGGTCACGTACACATCATAACATACATAAGACTACCAATTGCACTAGAATATGGTACTGTTGACAAATTCAGTTTCTCTTATGAAGTACTAGGACACATGTGAAGAGTTAAGTTTATTCTCATTGCTACAGGAGTGTCAATGGCACTGCACGTAGTCATACCAAAGTGCTCAAGTACATTCATGATGTAAGGTTCTTGAGATAGAGATAATAGTCTTCTAGACCTATATCTATGAATCTTAACACAAAGAATATAATTTGCTTCTCCCATATCTTTCATATCGAATTGAGAAGCTAGTCACTCCTTATTAGCTTGAATAAAGTCTTTATCATTCCCAGCTAATAGAATGTCATCCACATATAGAGATAAAATTATGAATTTTTCTTTGAATGTTTAATATAAACACAGTGTCTTCACTTATCATCTCAAATCCATTTGACGAGATAACATTATGAAATCTCAAATTCCACTGTCTCGAGGCTTGCTTAAGACCATAGATTGATTTCAACAATCTACATACTTTATTCTCTTGATATTTTGCAACGAAACCCGAGGGTTGTTCCATAAAAATTATCTCTTCTAAATCTCCATTTAGAAATGCAGTTTTAACATCCATTTGGTGCAACACCAAATCGAGATGCGCCACAATAGCTAAAATAAGACATATTGAGGTAAATCTAAAAACAGGAGAAAAAGTTTCCTCAAAATCTATTCCTTCCCGTTGAGTATAGCTTGTCGCTACCAAGCGAGCTTTATACTTGTCAATGGAATTCTCAGGTTTTCTCTTTATTTTGAGAACGCATTTGTTCCCAATCGCTTTACGTCCTTTTTGGGAGATCAGCCAGTTCCCATACCTGGTTTTTCTTCATCGACTCCATTTCTTCTTCCATTGCTTTTCTCCATTCATTTTTCAGAAGACACGAAAGCGCTTCATTAATTGTTCGAGGTTCTTCTTCGTCTAGTGGAGGTATCATAAAGACTTCTCCATTGATTTCAAATAGACGACGAGGAAATAAACCTCTAGCACTTCTCTTAAGTTGATAATATTGAGAAACAGGATTACTAGATGATGCAATGGTTTCTTCCGTCTCAAGATGTAGAGTAGTGTTCGTCTTTATTTCTTGAGTATGTGTTACCTCATCAGGTGCCACATTTGTTTGCATATACACTTCCTGAATCTCATTTAATTCACATAAGATAGAAATTCTGTAAACCTCACCACTCCTAAGAAAATTATTCTTTAAGAATGTAACATCTCGTGACTCAATTTATGTAAGACCCCCATCATTATGTTCACCAATAAACACATACTATTTAGAGTGATATGGGTATTTAATAAATATACACTTCTTACCTCTTGGACCTAACTTCCCATATATATGAGATAGATCATGAACATAGCCTGCCGACGCCCAAGGTCGCAAGTATGACAGACTAGGTTTCCTACCTGTCCATAGTTTATAAGGAGTTGATGGAATAGTCTTTGTGGGTACTCGGTTAAGTATATAACAGGCGGTAAGCAAGGAATCTCCCCAATAAGATATTGGAAGATTCGCTTGTTCCATCATAGACCTAACCATTACTAGGAGTATTCTATTCCTACTTTCAGCCACACCATTCTGTTGTGGTGTTCTAGGAATTGTAAGTTGCCTTACTATTTCTTTTTCATCACACAGTTCATTAAACTTTTCAGATAGATATTCACGTCCTCGATTGGTTCTTATGGTTTTCACCTTCCTCTCTAACTGATTTTCCACTTCATTGATAAATGTTATAAAACATTTCAATGCTTCAGATTTGTGAGAAATCAGGTAGACATAACCAAACCTAGTGAAATCATCTATAAAAGTGATGAAATAACGTTCCCCACGTCTAGTTTGAACACTCATTGGGCCACAGATGTCTGAATGAATTACTTGTAATGGGTACTCGACTCGTTTAGCCTTTCCAAATGATTTTCGTTTTGCTTTACATGCTAGAAAACATTCACAAGTTGGCAAGGTGACTTTAGTCAACGAACCTAAAAGGTTCTCCTTAGCCAACAAAAACATACGGTTTTGTCCAATATGACCTAATCTAGCATGCCATAAATTTTCTTCTATATTAGAATTACTAGAAGAAGAAGTATTAGTAAAAAAGAAACTACTTACATAATCACTATTAAACGAGTTATCATCATCTACTACAAATAAACCATGCGAAATAAAACCAGAACCATAATACTTAGCATCATTATAGATATCTACTTTTTTGTTATGAAAATGCATATTAAAACCTAATCCTAGAAGAACAGTGACAGAGACGAAGTTCCACCGAATGTCAGGTGCGTAAAGTACATCATGCAGATTCAAAGTTTGACCACCTTGCAAGTTCAACTTGCAAGTGACAACTCCTTTGACTTCAACTTTATTGTTGTCTCCTACATATATCCACCTTAATCCCTTTGTAATCCGACGGTACTCTACATATGCCTCTCGGTCTTTGGCTACTGGTCTGTCGCTCCTGAATCCACAGTCCATAAAGGATTAAAATCAGCTAGCAATATAATATTGGCAACATAAGTAAAATTACAAGAAGTAAATGACATTGCTACCTTTCTGGGCTCGCTGCACTCGCGAGAGAAGCGACCCAATTTGTCACAATTTTCCCTTATTGTTACCACCCTTCTTGTTCTTCTTGGAGACATGCTAATTTCCGTTCTTCTTCCCATTGTTCTTGCGCTTATTGCCAGAAACTTTGTGGGAACTTGACTCAGCAACATAAGCCTGACCCTGAGGCTTAATTGCATCTAGACGTTCATCTTCCAATGTCACATGACGAGCAACATCATCAAAGGTTTTGATGTTGTCATTGTGAGTCAAGTTTATCTACAAATGCTCTCAGTTATTTGAGAGAGATCGGATCAAAGCTTGAACCTGTTGTTCATCAGTAAGGTTATGACCTGCATTCTTAAGTTCCCTAATCATGTTAGACATCTCTCAGAGATGTTGTTGCATAGTTTGATTAGGCTTCTTCTTGCAAGTGTCAAACTTAATGGTCAATTGACGCAACTTAGTCACAATCGTACCCCCATACTTCTCATTAAGAGCATTCCACATCTCGTGACCAGTGAGGTATCGTTGATATTCATAGACAAGATCGTCATTTATGGATCATATTAAGATGCCTCTTGCAGTAGAATATTTCTTTTTCCACTTCTCATAAGCCTCAATGTCCCTTTTGTTTTGAGTTGTGTTGCCTTCCTCATGTTGAGCCATGACGTTGTTAACAGCCTCAAGAACATCCTGCTCTTTTAGAACACAGTGTATCTTGAGTTTCCAAAAGTTATAGTTCTCACCATTTATTTTTTCTCCTTTGTTGAGATCAGCGATGATGGTTTTTGATGTCATTTTTTCTATAAAGTAAGAGATTTCATTAATAACATACATTTATTTAACAAATCTATGCTATTAATGAAAATGGAATGAATAAGAAAGATAACAAAATAAGTGATAAAAAAGTTCAATATGTTCCCAATCATGAATCAATATATTTTAGTTGTCTTAATCATTCAATCAATTTCATTAAATGAAAAATTAAGTTCTTCAAGAACTCCCACTTACTCTAACATAAATAGAGCAATATTGTATGAAAATAAACAGCTAAAGCATGTAATAAAAGAAACTAGATGAAATCATACATAATTGAAATCCATGTTCAATAAAAAAATAACTTAATCACAGGAAAGAAAAGCAACTAATGTAATTCCTAACGAACATGGAATTTCCATGAAAAACATTGAAGAAAAAAACAACCTCCTAAGCAAACTACTTACTACATGTACAACTAGCAAACACCTTTCATATCCAAAACCTTAATTTTCCATATATATATATATAATCATATCATAGTTTCAACTTTATTGTTATTCAACTTCTGCACACACTTGAGTATATTATGTCATTTTACATTAATATTAAAATACAATTTGCTAATTGAGTTTTTGGGTGATTTATTAACGAGGTAAATTTACTATTCTAATCAATATTTTTTTCATTTAGATGTAATTAATTATTCTTAAGTTCAATTAGAGAAAATGAGATTATTTAAATCTAACTCAAAGAAACCCACTTCTATACCAACATAGTCCAAAATTGTTAAAAATTCAATAATAATCGATTTAAGTTATATAAAATACAACATATATAATTATGAAATAATAACCCGAACTTAATATTAATCTAATATTTAGCAAAATCTGTTAAAATCTAGTGAATGTGTCTTGAACGCAGTACGATACGCTCACAATGCATCATCTAATTTCATTGACCAATCCTTCCGTGTTGGTCCATTAGTCTTCTCTAGAACGGATTTGATCTCTCGATTAGAGACCTCAACTTGACCATTTGCTTGTGGATGATAAGTAGTGGATACATGATGCCTAACCCCATACTTCCCTAATACCGCCTTCAAGTATCTATTCACAAAATGAGCACCTCCATCACTATTAATAACTCTAGGTGTACCATGTCTCGTGATGATGTGTTATTTTATGAACTTTATCACCACTCACATATCATTCGTTGGTAGAGCTACAATCTCAAATCATTTTCACACGTAATCAACAACTAATAGGATGTAAATATTTTAATTAGATGTTACAAAGGGACCCATGAAATCAATACCCCACACATCAAATATCTCAACTTCAAGAATATTATTATGTGGCATCTCATCTCTCTTGGATATATTACCGGTAAATTGGCACTTGTGGCATTCTTTGTCATATGGGTTAAGCCCTAATTTAGTACATGAGCATCGCATTTATGGGTTAAGCCCTAATTTATTTAATTGATGTTTTTAGTGAATTTGGGATTATATGATTTAATTTAAGATAGGTATTTTGTATTGACTATTATTATGAGTTTATTTACTATTTATATTCTAATTAATTATAAATAGGTTATAGTAATTAGGTTATTCACTACGTGACAAGTGATCATCTTGACAGGGGGTTTAATTACGGGCCTAGGTAATAGACGTGTGGTATTCGTTAATGATCCTGATGGGCTTGACTAACCCCGCAACCAATTGGGTAAAAGAATTCAACATATGAAAGTAGGTATAATCTCCCTGACGGGGTTTGTAATACCGTAGGATAGCTCCTAAGTCCACCTGGACGCGGGTTAGGAGATATTAGAGTCCCAACTAGTACACAAATAGTGGCTTAGCCCTTAAATAGATGCATCAATTATATGAATTTAGGTGGATCTCTTGCGAGACTCAAGTACCACTCTCATATTAGCTTCCACATATCTTAGTTGTTAGTTTATTTACTTTCTGTTAATTCTTAGTTATTTAATTATTTGCGTTGGGTAGTTTAATCTTCAAACCAAACAAAAATCTCTAATCTTTTATTTTATGTATTTGAAATTACTTCTACTTATCTGTTGAACACCTTGTTTATACCAGTTCGATCCCTGAGAACAAAATCCCCTATATTTTCTATTAGTTGGAATGATTCGTACACTTGCGGTTAGTAGATCCTCTTATTTATCGTTAATTTTATCACACCCCAGGACCCACTATGTTTTTGGCCCCGCTGCTGGGATTGCAGTGTGTGACCCCATTGTTTAATCCATTTAAGTAGTTTTAATTGTTATTTTCCATTTTACTCTTTTGTTTTGTTTTGTCTCTTTCAAGTTCTTCAGAAACTAGAGAAAGCAATGTCAAATAACCAAGAAATTTCAATAAATCAGAATCAAGAAATTCCACCTCTACCTGGAGGACATGCTCAATTCCAATTAGGATATGATCCATGGTTCATGCAAGCTCCTAAACAACAACCATTCAGAGCACTTGTTAAAGGTGATGGCCCTCCAGATATTCAAGTTGCAAAATTTAGACCTGATCCAGGTATGCTAAATCAATTCCGAGACTTCAGAAACTTTAGAGGAGTGGCTGGAGAAGATGCAATTTGAGATGTACATAAATTTATGCAGATATGTGATGCGTATATTAAGCAAGGTGTGAGTAGAGAACATATGTACTTCGCGAATTTAAAATATTTCCTTATAGATGCAGCGAGTGAGTAGCATGATGATGTCTCCCTAAATGTTCTAATTTTATGCCCTTGGAAGACATCATTGTTGGTGTTTATTCGACTATTTAGATAGACTTTCGGTGTTAAAATGCAATAAATCGATTTTCCTCTTTTAATTCTAGTATTTTTGAATTATTAAACTTTTGCGCGTAATATGGTTTGTTTTGAGTGAAAAGTTGTAGGTTTTTAATACTAGGTAGGAGAGGAATCCGAGAATAAAGTCAAAGATCGTGTAATGAAGTAAAAGCAAGAAGAAATATCCCGAAAGAAGCTATAATTTGAAGCTGCAAATCTGGAAAGTTGATAAAGATTGTTGATTCCGAGCCATCTATGAGTGGATTTAGCCTCTAACTTGTGAAGAGAAAGTGTGGCCCATTGAGTTACGGAAATTTAGCAACTAAAATGAGGTCAGTCCGAGTTGAAACGAGTCTGTTAGGTCTGATTTAGTGAAGGTTGTGTAGCAGTTACGGGATTTGGGATTAATTATGGATTTGGGCTTTTCTAATTTTCATTTAATCTTTAAAGAAAAGCCCTAATCCGATTTTAATAGTATAAATAGGCTTTGGACTCTTAATTTTACACATATTCACATATTAGACATACGCTTAAGAGTCAGACATCATAGAGGAAGGTAGAGCAAGGAAGAGAAGAAGCAAGAGTTGCAGACTGTCTATATCTCCAATTCTCAGCCAATTCAACTCCGTAATTAGATTCTTCTATTTCATTCTATAAAACATGATGAACTCAATTATATCTTTAGTTTTTGTCATTTAAATTATTATGAGCTAAACTTAAATAGTGTTTGAGAACGCATAATGACTTAATCCAAATTTGATTTTATTTCATGTGTTTAGATTTGGGATTTTTATAATTGAAATCAAATTGGGTAAATTGTATTTTTCATTAGTTTGCTTTTATTTACTATGAATGACGTAATTAACCAATCATAGACTTTAGTATCTAGGCTATTCCATTTAGTGGCGAATGGATTACATTGACGGGGGGTCTGGGTACAGAACTAATTAATGAATGTAGGATAAATATTTGAGACTCTGACGAGCTTTATTAATCCTATGGCCAATTGGGTAGAATAGACTTAATGACTTGAAGGTGGACTATAATCACCCTGACGGGGTTTGTAGCACCCAAGAGTAGCTCCTTAGTCCACCCTGATGAGGGTAAGGAGAATTTCGAATCCCGACCAATACACGTTTATCGATTTCTCCCTTAAACAATACATGAAATGAATGATAATTAGGTGAAATCCTTGCGTCTCTCTAATAGATATAAAACACTTAGTTTTGTAGTTAAGTTGAGTCCTTATGTGTGGAAAGGAGAACACCGAAAAATTAAATTGCATGTTTTCAATTAAAATAAGTTGGCATAACTATATTGTAGGCTGCTTTTGAAGTAACCATGGAAAAAGGATTTCTTGGTTTTCAAGGTAACCATAGATGACTGGCATGTTATCACCAAAACCCAGGCCAATGTTGAACACACACCTGAGTATTTAGCTTGGTCGGTCATGTATCAAGCTCAACGCAAGGCCTTAAAGTCCGATGAAGAGTTCTTCAATTCCATGGACAATTCAGTGGACGAAGAACCTAGAAGATGAAGAAGAAGAGGAGGTCAATGATAAAAAAATATAATCCCAATCAATTAATTTATTTCGTAAAGATAACTAGTTAAGGGACTTCTACAAACAACATTACGAAAATGGAAGGTTTACCTGTTTGGTGTGTCATGGTCGAAGAAGGAGTAGACAGTTTAAAGGTTGTGATGCTCTTGTGGATCACATCACATCTCTGGGTATGATGAAGACAGAGAAGGCTCATGGTCTTTATAGGTAAGTTATTTATAAGACTCTTGGTTGGGATATTGAAAAACTGGTAATATACTCTTTATTAGATTATACTTTTCACTGGTATAGCATTTTCATAACATATCTTACTTAGTTGAGTTAAATGTTGTGGGATGCAAAAAATAAAGAACCTATGGGGAAGAAACTACTCAACAATAGTGAATATGAAGTATCTAAGCTAGGTTTTATTTGTTTATAAAGGTCATAGGTAGGGTAGAGACAAAATGTATATGTTGGGGTTTTCTGGGAGCAGTTTTATAAAGATATTTAGACTATAAGTCCTGTTTTATGCATAATGACCCATGTTTCTAAAATTATTTTTAGAATGTCCTTTTATTATCGAAAATAAATTTTGAAAATATGACGATCCACCTAACTATCTTTGAAGATCCGGGATATGAGTGAATAGTTTATGACTAGAATTATTTTAAATTACCTGTGAGGACTTTTGGAGCTCTTAAAATTACGATGTTTTAGCCTAATATGTATGGAAAAAAATTCATGAAAATCATGATATAAAATCATCAAATATTACCAAAAGTCTATATAAAATTATAAAGAATATGTCAAAAGATATACGTTATAAAAAGAAAATTATCAAAATTATCAAAAATTGTATAATTTTATAGATTATATAAAATATGACAAATATTCTTTAAATCTAAATTAAATATATTATGTTTCTAAGAATAGAATACTAATTTAAAAACAAACTAAAATGACAAAACTACTACGATTTCCATGAAGATTTATCTGATTTCTCCCATTCTCCATTTACTCCAACCCCCGCAATTTCGATGAGATTTTGAGGCCAACAAATGACATTGAAATTTCCTCAATTCCATGAAGCATCTCCATTCAAAAAGTCCACAACCATATGCTTTGTTTCCCCCTCCTCTAGAGGGGATATAACCCATTCAAAAAGAGGCTCCGACCCCACAGACATCCTTCCAAAATTCTACCCATCTTTCATTATGTACATGCCATTTGGATCCCCGTCTAAGCACGATATGACGTATCCAATGACCTATCATCGCTAAAACTCGATCTCCTGATGACCTCACGTAGCAAAACACTACCTTGTACGTCTATTTTTGCTCCATTTTGGTTTGAAATATTCCTTAAATCTACTAGGAGTGCATTCACAAAAAAACACCAAAAAATTGGACCGAGACCCATCAATTTCATCACTAATTCCTATCGGTCCATCGAAATAGTCTCTGGAATCGGCTAAAAACTAAGTAAACTCTGTAACACTTATCACTTTTCCAGTCCCCATTTACCCATCAGTATTATGGAAAGAACTTGACGCTATATTTTTTTATCATAGACACCTAAACCGACTCAGGTAATACCTTATCAACCAAGTTATAACAAAATCAAGGCGAAAAAGAGATAACCTTAGAGAATCCGTCTTCTTCGGTTCTAACAAACCCGAATCTAACAATAAATGACAGTTTTGCTACCCCATAAGCATCTATTGATACAGTTACCTTGAACCTGTGACTCTCGATTAAACCGCTAACACTGAAATCCAGTCCGACCCTTTCTTTTTCCATTATTCTTAAAATCGTGTTTCTCCAATTCAGATGAGAATATCTTAAATATCCTTTCTCGCAAAACTAAAATAATTTATTCCATTGTATATCGCTATCAAAGACTCACACCACTTTCTGTATTAGTTTTTTGATTCTATTAACGAAAAGCGAGTCCTATATCTCAGGTATTTGAATAAGATATCTACTTTGTTTGATAAACATCAGAAGTGAAAGTGTATTTATTTTGAGTTCTTTTTTTTATCATCAAATCAATTTTATTACAATGAAAATCAACATACCATTGTATTTACAAACCTTAACCACTTTTAAGCATTAAAACCAATATGATAATAATATGGCTACTTTTAATCATTTCTTTTGAGTTATTTAAGGTAATTCTATAGGTAATAACTATAGCTGCTTGAGTTATTATAGTAGCGCAGGGAGATTTTTTGTTTTACTTTTTTGGACACAGCGTGACGTTTATTTATGTGTTTTCTTATATTTTTTTGAAAACACGTATACAATATTGTTTTTTGCATAATTAATGTGATTGTCTTCTAGTGTAGACTACGTATCTCGTGTTAATAGAGATGTCAGTTACACATGATGTATTTTCGACAATCGATATTATATTTTGAAACATAATTTTATCTTTACCATTTTTGCTAAGTTAAAAATCTAATCATATGATGTTTGTATTTATCCGAGTTTTAGTTTTTTAAATGTTAAGTGCTATATTTGAAATAAAATCTTCATATTTTCAATTTTCTTGGTACAGTTTTTCAATCTCGACCATTAACTAAAGTCGTTAAATACTATAGTTGCAAAATTTATACCTGGCCACAACATATTACTTAATGTATAATAGATTACAAAAATTGTCAATGATTTAAAAAACATTTTGAGTCGCATAATTAATCACGAATAGAAAAAAGATAGAAAATTTAGTACATACTGTCTTATTTTTCTCTCATTTTAGTTCGGTTTCATCATTGATTTTTATTGGTTCTGTTTACTTGTTTCTTTTTATTAACTACTACTTAAGTGTTTGGTTCGGTGAGTTTGCTACATTATATACAAGATCGTTTATGTTTGGTCGGATTCTAAATATGTAGAACTTATCTTATAACTAGTTGATCTTTTCCTTAACCCTTTCTAAATGGATTCAATTCCTATTTGCTGAATAAAAAGAAAATTAGTCATCCCAAGGAGTTTTCAACCCAAAATGCAATTACAATTTTCGGTTACTCATCCATTATCCATTGTCGAATCCAAATGGGCTATTTAACTTGTATGAGTACGGTGTCCAATTTGGTGATACAACTGGGTCCAAAAGAAGCCCAGAATTTAGGTTCTTGTCCATTTCATGATAAAACAAAATAAAACCTTTATTCTCGATACGTCACACCATAAGGTTTTCTGTTCCTTCTTAGTTGCCATAACCAAATCTTCATCACAACGCCTAAAGAAACTAACATCAACCTCAATATTTTTGATACGTTACCCCCTTCTCTCAACCCTAATAGATATAGGAGAAGAAGAATAAGATAAAATGAAGAAGAATGAAAAAAACAAACATAAATCTCAGTTTGAAAGGTAATTTTGGTTGACAGGTTTTTTAATCTTTTGTTCAATTCATTCATTTCATTTGTTTTTATTATAGTTGATTAATTTTTTCTTGAAAAAAAAGTGTGTGGAATCGATTTTTATTCAATTTGTGTTTATGAATTGAAAATTGATATTTAATTATTTATAATATTTATATATATATATATATATATTGATTTATATTATGCAAAGCTATGAAGGTATCTATTGATTTGTTATTGATGTATTTTTTATTTACAGCCCAATGATCGATGACCATCTCATTTAAAAAAATAAATAAGAATCATTATATATGGGATGGTTTCCATGGTGAATCAGGTAACATAGTAGTATAAATATAATAATTTTAAATATGCTAGACAATGTATGATAATAAATAAGATATTATATTTAAAATTATTTCAATTCAGTTCCGATATCTTTCGAATTCATGATGTGATTTGTTTTACTTTGCTTTAATACTTGTAAATGAACAATTATGCAAATTATTTAATATATATGACTTATGGAAAGTTGAATCTCAATCAATAGCTAAACACATTAGGAACCGATTGGTAAATTAATATGATGGTTAGTTGAGCATCTATGTACATATTATTTGATTTAACAAAAAAGAAATCCACACTAATATTGAATTTACCTAGTAAAGTGAGTTCAATAAAATTAAATTCTTGTTTTTAAATTTGAGTATTTGCTAATAAAATACTAAAATAGTATACAATATGCAAGGGACAAAACTTAATAGTGTTAGCATGCATTTCATTGACAAAGTTAATCTTCATTATATAGGATTAGTTTGCTTAACCTGAAGGTGAGAGATTAGGGGAATCATAACCTGCAGTACCATATTTGGATCTGCCCAGCACAAAGATTGTTAAGAAGTTGATGGTCTCTATCTCATCGCAAGTAGGATTATGCTTCAATGCAAACAACTTCTCCAAAAGCTGAAGTTCTTCAACGTATTTAACTAAATAGCTTCGAAATCAACTAGGGATACAAACTTTCAATTAAAATTAGTTTTGCTCACTTTAAATGCGTTGTATATGTATTATAGATGTTTTTATTGACTAAATATTAATTACCATTTAATTTTCAGTTAATTGCTAGCGACAGTCATCGATACTACCAAATATCAATTCACAAGTTAAAATTTTAACCAAACACGTGTTGGAATTCCTACCTAAATCTGTACTTAATATACGACAGTCTTGAGCATATATCTTAGCGACCCGGTATCTTAACTTACATTACATAATTTCAAATATCAATGTTTATATTGTTCTACTTTTCTGATATTACACAATCTCATATATGATTTGTAGTCGTTATACGCACATGTATAATAAAGTGTAGAATAAAACTGATGTTCCATTAAATCAATAATTGAGTTATAGCAAAGACATGTAAAATAAAGAACGAAACCTAATATTACTAGTGAGACTTGTATTACAACAAGGGATCTCATAGACTTGTAACACGATGAGAAACTAACTTTAATTCTAAACTAATTGGATGTGCTTTAGATAATATTAGTTTAGAAAAATAATTGTATGTTGGTGTATATTTCATATAACATTGTTTTGTAACTGATGAAGAGGCAAAAGAAGCAAAATTGCATAATGATGTTGGAGTTTGGTTAGCCTAAAACATTCCAAGTTTTTAGTTACATGACAAGATTGGTCCTAAAAACATAGTACTATTGGGGACTACTAAAATAAGTAATCATTAATAGGTGTATTTTTTAAAGTAAAATTATTTTTAGTTACACTTGTTTGTATAATACACAAATTTTGTTGTTGGAAGCATTTAACACATTAACCGTGATACGCAGACAATAGCTATCTGGGGAGGGGATGCCGTGTGAGTTTGTTGGGCCCATACTTGCGACTTTCTCTTAAACACGGGTAAGTTAGGATTACACAGGGACCATTTTTTAAATTTCTTGCATATATGATTCCTCTTACGAATATATAGATAGACTAATCTTTCATTAATTTTTATATATTATACAAATATTTCACTATAGATCTATATGGGGCCAATCTTGTTGTTTGAATACATGATGTGGAGGGGATAACTAGAGAAAATTAATATAAGGATGTATAGTGTAATTGTTATGCAGATAGAAGTTAAAGAATAGAACTGTATATATAGTTGCTTAGTTTAGTTTTTGAATGAGGAGTCAATAACGATGAATCAATTATGATTTATGTCTCTTTTCATCATGAAATATGCACTTAAGAAACAACATCCTAAATGGGCTGCTTGACAAGAATTAAAATTATTTCAGTTTTGGATAAACAACACTTTACTTGATGGTTATCTACTCTATTTGATGGCTATTTAGTTTATTTGTTGTTATTATAATTGATGTTGGATTATGGCAAGGTGGGAAATAGATTTTATCACTTTTTATTCTTTTTACTTCCTCTTAAATTGTATCTTTCTTTGTTTGTTGTAAACTATTTTCGTTCTTACTACTCTTTTTTTGATATCGTATGTAAAAGATTTGACGAGTCGGGCACAATTCTGGGTAGTGATCCTCTAAAGGTATTTTTAAGTCTGTTAATAAACGCTAGTTGCATTTATGGTTAAAAAGTATATCTAGTGAGTGGTTTTTATAGTGGTGTCGTGCCTAGGTGGAGCATAAGTGGCACTGATGTGGGGTTGATGTGGCGCCATAAGGTGTTGATTAATGGTCAACTAAAAAAATTGAAAAAAGGGCTAACGTTGACAAAAAAAATTCATAAAGGGCGTTTTGTGTAAAAAAAAGAAGATAAAGGTTGGTTTCTACACTTTGGCCAATGTTATGGGGCTTCACCCTTTTAGTTTAGTTATCAAAGCATCTTAAATAGTAAATACTTCATTTAAAAGTGACACGTCTACATGCTAAATGCTCTAAGTTCCTTTGCAAAGTCATTGTGCCTTTGTTTAGACTTTCGATCAACCTTTTCACTATTTATGTCTTCACAAGAAACACAAAAAAATTATCTTTGAAGACATCAATTGATTAATTAGCACGAAGCTGGTTTAACTCATACATAAGAATATACAAGAATAAAGTTAATTCATCGAGATAAATTTTAATTTTCAGACAAAGGAATGAAAATAAAACAGTATATTGTGCAATTACTTAAACTCGTAGTCATATATCTCAGGTATTTGAATAAAATATCTACTTTGTTTGATAAACATCGGAAGTGAAAGTGTATTTTTATTAGTTATTTAAGGCAATTCTATAGGTAATAACTATAGCTGCTTGAGTTATTATAGTAGCGCACTGAGATTTTTTGTTTTACTTTTTTGGACACAACATGACTCTTATTTATGTTTTTTCTCAGTTTTTTTAAAACACGTATTCAATATTGTTGCATAAGTAATGTGATTGTCTTCTAGTGTAGACTATGTACCTTATGCTAATAGAGATGTTAGTTACACATGATGTATTTTCGACAATCGATATTATATTTTGAATTATAATTTTATCTTTAGCATTTTTTCTAATTAAAAATCTAATCATATGATGTTTATATTTATCCGAGTTTCAGTTTTTTTAAATGCTAAGTGCTATATTTGAAATAGAATCTTCATATTTTCAAATTTCTTTGTACATTTGTTCAATCTCAACCATTAACAAAAGTTGTTAAATACTATAGTTGCAAAATTTATACCTGACCACAACACATTAGTTAATGTATAATAGATTACAAAAATTGTCAATGATTTAAAAAACATTTTGAGTCGCATATTTAATCACGAACAGAAAAAACATAGAAAATTTAGTACATACCGTCTTATTTTTCTCACATTTCAGTTCGGTTTCATCAATGATTTTTATTGGTTCAGTTTACTTGTTTCGTTTTATTAACTACTACTTAAGCGTTTGGCTCGGTGAGTTTGCTACATTATATACAAGATGGTTTATGTTTGGTCGGATTCTAAACATGCAGAACTTATATTATAACTACTTGATCTTTTCCCTAACCCTTTCTAAATGGATTCAACTCTTATTTGCTGAAGAAAAAGAAAATTAGTCATCCCAAATATTTTTTCAACCCAAAATGCAATTATAATCTTCAGTTACTCATCCATAATCTATTATCAAATCCAAATGGGCCATTTAACTTATATGAGTACGATGTCCAATTTGGTGATACTACAGGGTCGAAAAGAAGCCCATAATTTAGGTTCTTGTCCATTTGGTGATATAACAAAATACAAAAGACCATCCAAAAAAAGACCAAAATGAGGTCCTCCCTTTTATAAAACCCTTATTCTCGATACGCCGCATCATAAGGTTTTCTGTTACTTCTTAGTTGCCATAACCAAATCTTCATCACAATGCCTAAAGAAACTAACATCAACCTCAATATTTTTGATACGTTACCCCCTTCTCTCCACCCTAACCGATATAGCAGAAGAAGAGTAAGATAAAATAAAGAGAAAAAAGAAAAAAATACCTAAATCTCAGTTTGAAAGGTAATTTTGCTTGACAGGTTTTTTAATGTTTTATCCAATTCATTCATTTCATTTGTTTTTATTATTGTGGATTAATTTTTTCTTAAAAAAACTGTGTCTAATCTATTTTTATTCAGTTTGTGTTTATGAATTGAGAATTGATATTTAATTATTTATAATTTTTTTTTTATATATATATATATATATATATATTGATTTATATTTTGCAAAGCTATGAAAGTGTCTATTGATTTGTTTATTGATGTATTTTTTATTTACAGCAGAATGATCGATGACCGTCTCATTTCAAAAAATAACTAGGAATCATTATATTTGTGATGGTTTCATGGTGAATCAGGTAACATAGTAATACAAATATCATAATTTAAAATATGCTAGACAATCTATGATAATAAATAAGATATTATGTTTTAAATTATTTCTATTCAGTTTCCGATATCTTTCAATATATGATGCGACTTGTTTTACTTTGCTTTAATACTTGTAAATGAACAATTATGCAAATTATTTGATATATATGACTTATGGAAAGTTGAAACTCAATCAATAACTAAACACATTAGGACATGATTGTTAAATTAATATGATGGTTAGTTGGAGCGTCTATGTACATATTATTTGATAAAACAAAAAAAAATTCCACACTAGTAGTGAATTGACCTAGTAAAGTGAGTTCAATGAAATTAAATACTTGTTTTTAAATTTGAGTATTTTCTAATAAAATACTAAAATAGTATACAATATGCAAGGGACAAAACTTAATAGTGTTAGCTTGCATTTCATTGACATATTTAATCTTCATTATATAGGATCAGTTTGATTTCAAATAGATATAAAACACTTAGTTTTGTAGTTAAGTTGAGTTCTTATGTGTGGAAAGGAGAACTCAGAAAAATGAAATTGCATGTTTTGAATTAAAATAAGTTGGCATAACTATGTTGCAGGCTGCTTTTGAAGTAACCATGGAAAAAGGCTTTCCTTGTATTCAAGGTAACCATAGATGAATGACCCGTTATCACCAAAACCCAGGCCAATGTTGAACACACACCTGACTATTTGGCTTGGTCGGTCGTGTATCAAGCTCAACGCAAGGCCTTAAAGTCCGCGAAGAGTTCCTCAAGTCCATGGACGATTCAGTCGACGAAGAAAAATATCATCCCAATAAATTTTTTTATTGAATTTATTTCGTACAGATAACCAGTTAAGGGAGTTCTACAGACAACATTACGAAAGTAGAAGGTTTACCTTATGGTGTGTCATGGTCGAGGAAGGAGTAGACAGTTTAAAGGTTGTGCTGCTCTTGTGGATCACACCACATATCTGGGTATGATGAAGACGGAGAAGGCTCATGGTCTTTATAGTCAAGTTATTTATAAGAATCTTGGTTGGGATATTGAAAAACTAGTAATATACTATTTATTAGTTTGTACTCTTCACCGTTATAGCATTTTCATAATATATCTTACTTAGTTGAGTTAAATGTTGTGGGATGCAAATAATAAAGAACCTGTGGGGAAAAAACTACCCAACAATAGTGAATATGAGGTATCTAAGCTAGGTTTTATTGGTTTATAAAGGTCATAGCTAGGGTAGAGAGAAAATTTATATGTTGGGGTTTTCTGGGAGTAGTTTTATAAAGATATTTAGACTATAAGTCCTATTTTATGCATAACGACCCATGTTTCTAAAATTATTTTTAGAATGTCCTTTTAATATCAAAAATAACTTTTGAAAATATGACGATCCACCTAACTATCTTTGAAGATCCGGGATATGAGTGAATAGTTTATGCCTAGAATTATTTTAAATTACCTGTGAGGACTTTTGGAGCTCTTAAAATTACGATGTTTTAGCCTAATATGTATTGAAAAAATTCATGAAAATCATGATATAAAATCATCAAATATTACCAAAAGTCTATATAAAATTCTAAAGAATATGTCAAAAATTATACATTATAAAAAGGAAATTATCAAAATTATCAAAAATTGTATAATTTTATAGATTATATTAAATATAACAAAGATTCTTAAAATCTAAATTAAATACATCATGTTTCTAAGAATAGAATACTAATTAAAAAACAAACTAAAATGACAAAACTACTACGATTTCCATAAAGATTTATCTGATTTCTCCCATTCTCCATTTACTCCAACCCCCGCAATTTAGATGAGATTTTGAGGCCAGCAAATGACTTTGAAATTTCCACAATTCCATGAACCATCTCCATTCAAAAATTCCACAACCATATTATTTGTTTCCCCCCTCCTCTAGAGAGGATATAACACATTCAAAAAGAGGCTTCGACCCCACTAGACATCCTTCCAAAATTCTACCCATCTTTCATTATGTACACGCCATTTGGATCCCCGTCTAAGCACGATATGACGTATCCAATGACCTATCATCGCTAAAACTCGGTCTCCTGATGACCACACTTAGAAAAACACTACCTTGTACGTCTATTTTTGCTCCATTTTGGTTTGAAATATTCCTTAAATCTACTAGGAGTGCATTCACAAAAAAACACCAAAAAATTGGACCGAGACCCATCAATTTCATCACTAATTCCTATCGGTCCATCGAAATAGTCTCTGGAATCGGCTAAAAACTAAGTAAACTCTGTAACACTTATCACTTTTCCAGTCCCCATTTACCCATCAGTATTATGGAAAGAACTTGACGCTATATTTTTTTATCATAGACACCTAAACCGACTCAGGTAATACCTTATCAACCAAGTTATAACAAAATCAAGGCGAAAAAGAGATAACCTTAGAGAATCCGTCTTCTTCGGTTCTAGCAAACCCAAATCTAACAATAAATAACAGTTTTGCTACCCCATAAGCATCTATTGATACAATTACCTTGAACCTGTGACTCTCGATTAAACCGCTAACACTGAAATCTAGTCCGACCCTTTCTTTTTCCATTATTCTTAAAAACGTGTTTCTCTAACTCAGACGAGAATATCTTAAATATCCCTTCTCGCAAAACAAAAATAAACTATTTCAATGTATATCACTATCAAAAGACTCACACCATTTTCTGTATTAGTTTTTAGATTCTATTAACGAAAAGTGAGTCCTATATCTAGGTATTTGAATAAGATATCTACTTAGTTTGATAAACATCAGAAGTGAAAGTGCATTTATTTTGAGTTTTTTTTTTATCATCAAATTAATTTTATTACAATGAAAATCAACATAGAATTGTATTTACAAACCTTAACCACTTTTAAGCATTAAACCCAACATGGTAATAATATAGCTACTTATAAGCGTTTATTTTGAGTTATCTAAGGTAATTCTATTGGTAATAGGTATAGCTGCTTGAGTTATTATAGTAGCACAGGGAGATTTTTTGTTTTACTTTTTTGGACACAGTTTGACGCTCATTTATGTTTTTTCTCAGATTTTTTTTTTAAAACACGTATTCAATATTGTCATTTGCATAATTAATGTGATTATCTTCTAGTGTAGACTATGTAGCTCATGCTAATAGAGATGTCAGATACACATGATGTATTTTCGACAATCGATATTATATTTTGCAACATAATTAGCATTTTTGCTAAGGTATAATCTTATGAAGTTTATGTTTATCCGAGTTTTAGTTTTTTTTAAACGTTAAGTGCTATATTTGAAATAGAATCTTGTTATTTTCAATTTTCTTGGTAGAGTTTTTCAATCTCGCCCATTAATTAAAGTTATTATATACTATAGTTGCAAAATTTATACCTTACCACAACACATTACTTAATCTATAAAAGATTACAAAAATTGTCAATGATTTACGGAATATGTTTAGTTGGATTCTAAACATGTAGAAGATCTTATAGCCACTCCGTCTTTTCCCTAACCCTTTCGAAATGGATTCAACTCCGATTTGCTGAATAAAAAGAAATTAGTCATCCCAAGGATTTTTTTCAACCCAAAATGCAATTACAATTCTCAGTTACTCATCAATTTTCGATTATCTTCCCTAGCCCAAGATTAGAGATCCAGAATCAAAATGGTCCATTTCACTTGTATGAGCATGGTTTCCAATTTCGTGATACAACAGGTCCAAAGAAGCCCATAATCTAGGTTCTTGTCCATTTCGTGATAAAACGAAATACAAAAGACCGTCAAAAAAAAACCCAGAATGAGGTCCTCCATTTTATAAAACCCTTATTCTAGATACGCCCAAAGAAAAAACAAACATAAGTTTGAAAGGTAATTTTGTTTGATAGTTTTTTTAATGTTTGGGTTGGACTTCCATCCAATATAGGAAGATCCAATTGACCAATAAGATATTAGCTTTTAATTTTAATTATAAATATTATATATTTTAGACTATATTATCCTTATCCTATTTTTTATAGCTATTACTAAAGAGCCCTTCTCCATTATTATACATAATTCCACTTTCCTGACACGATTAAAACCCACTTCTCACTTTCTTTCATTTTCTAAAAAATTCTTTAAATACAGAAACAAAATGATTAAAATTGTAGAAGTAACATTCCAAGCGGCCGAAGAAGAAGAAGAAGAAGAAGAAGAAGAAATCAATTATTCTAGAAAAATTCTACCGTAAGTAACCCTAATCTTCCCCTAATCTTCACAATTTCTGTTTAAGCGTCTGATTCAATATAGTAAAAAAGACAGATTATTGGAGTTTTAAATAGCTAAGTTGCATCATGGTTACATGTCCCATGTCACAATTTCTCTCGTTTGTTGTGTATTTTCTTCCTCAAGACCTTTCTTTTACCCTTAATTGCAGCAGCCTCTTAATAATTATATGATATCCATGTGAATAATTCATGTTGTCTTAAAACTTTGATATCATTTTGATAATTTGTGTCTGTTGCAGATAATTGAGGTTCTGGAATTAACTCCTTCATATATTGCGGTACGAGTGACTCTCACATTTTTAATGGCATAAAAGTAATATCAGTTTTTTCCTCTATGGAGTCTAAGTTTGAGGCCCTTAGGTTTCCTTGTCCTTGTCTGAATTTTTACTTTTATGTGTTATAGAATTTGTTATACTTTATGATGGCTAGAGTAAAACCAGTGGCTTTGTTTCTTGTGTCTTTTGGCTCTGTTATAGCTTGTCAAAATGACCTGATCAATGTGTCTAAGTCGAAAGGTTATATAACTCAAGGGTATTATCACAAGATTGTCAACTGTACGACTAATTTGCTTAGCTATTTGGCTCCTTGAGATCATAGTACAAGTGTAAATTCATATGTGCATATTAGAATGAACTGTAAAGTGAAGATGATTGAGCGGAATGTAACTGAAAATATGGGCCCCACGTTATAATAATCATATTTAGAAGTACAAATCCTACTTGTTTAAGTGTTCACAATTCCGTGTATGAGTAGCTTAACACACTTATAAAATGTTTGTTCAATAAACTTAATTTTCCAATCACTTACATGATTATATAATTCTTAGGTAAACATACAATCGGGTGAAAATATGAAGAGAAATAGAGCGGACACTAACTCAATTGATTTCAATATTGGGTCAAAAAGAACGAGCTTCATGTAAGTTTTGACTTTTGGACACTAATTTTCAATTTCATGTATCCATCCTTTCAATAGTTCAGTGAAGAATTGAAAAGATTTTATATTTTGGTTAAAATATTTTGCGTATCACAGGAAAATGTTAAATATATGTAAATTATTATAAGTATATAGATTCTTGATAATTACTTTAAAATATAGGGATGAAAGGATTTCTAAATATCAATTAGATAATCCTGGTCACAAAGTTACTAAGTCACTGATATCACATTTTGAAGAAGAATGGGAAGAACTCTCTAAGTATGAACAATTTCAATATGGTATAACAAATGCAGAGGATCCTACTGCTTTGGAAAATGAGCTTAATTTTCTGAGGAATCTAATATACGAGGTAATGAAGGAAATAAAGACGGATATTAGTGAGCTGAAACTTATATGTGTTGACATTAAAAAAGAGATGAAGGATGTCCAGACTACCATCAACAATTTGAAGAATGTATTCAAGATAAAATATGGTCAAGATGAAGGAATAAGTAAAAAAGGTACTGATGATTGTCTTGCAATTTATAAGACTGAGAAAAAAAAATTAGTTAAAAATATAAAGACACCGGATACACAATCTGATATAAGTTTTGTTCGGTATTCTCATTCAATTAAAGATTTTCATAGTAATAAACCAACACCAGTAAGACAATTATTTCCAAAATCTGAAATAATTGATCTTACAAATTGTTTAGTCGATGGAGTTGACTCAATCAAACCGGTGATTCTTCCCCTCGAAATTTCTAATACAATGATGAGCTCAAAAGATGTATTATATGAATATTTGTTCTCACAATCTAAGGATCCGCGGTAAGTATTTGTTATTATATTATGTAAGTTTTAATAAATTTATATTGATGAAGGGTGAGTTGTTATTTTATAATTGCATTTGTAGAGAGTATGTGGTTTGGAACTCAATGTATGATATCAAAAGGCACCAAATGCAAGAACTATTACCAAAGAGGTGGCTTTCTGGAAGCGTGAGTTTTTTGTGTAACATATGTTAAAATTTGTGTTATAATTAACTGGTTTGAATGATAATTTATGACATATTTATTTAGTTTTTATTAGATTATCGATGCTTTAGTGTGGCAATTGACAAAGGAGCATGCCAAGAAAAATAAGATGAAAGATAGATGGTTTTTTCCTACTGTTTGTTCGGTAAGTACATCTTAAGAGATAATTTGTTATTAATATATGAAACTTATTGTTTATATATTTTTCAGGGACAAATTCTTAACGGGTCAGATTTTACTCCGTCTAAATGCAAAAGGAGTTATTTTGGATCAGAAAAGTTCACTGGTTCATTAGAAAAATGCGAAAAAGTAAAATTTTTTACTTTTAATCTTGTTTTTTATGGTTTAACATTAAGTATCTTTGTCATCAATCTATATTAATCACGAAAATTATTTTATATTTAGATTTACTTGCCAATGAATTACGATGGAAACCATTGGATTTTGATCATCATAGATATATGGGGTCGTACAGTGTCTATATGTGATTCAATGAGGAACGCTAGAACAAATTCATTGGTTCAAGTTGAAGTAACTCGTTTGGTAAGTTAGTATTTCTTTATATGAATGGTTTTTGTAAAGTGTTCAAAAATTTAAATTTATACTAAAAATTTAAGTAAATTATAGGTATGCTTTATGCACAATGTCTTAGAAATGGCGGAATCAGAAGTTTATTCTAAGATGCAAAAAATCAACACTTTTGAATATGAATTCAACGATCGAATGCCGTTTCAATCAAACAATTACGATTGTGGTCTATATGTGTGTCTTATGATGCAAGATATAATTCCTGAAAAAGCGTTGAATGAAGAAGAATCCATAAAAGAAAGAAAAAACTTAGCAAGGCGCTTGTGGAGGCACAAATCAAATAGTTTAATATGGTCATGGGAAAACGAATCGTGTTAAAAGATTTATTTCTTGTTTGTACTCTTTCTAGTTTTTTTAAGCAAAGTATCTTTTTAGTTAGATTAAGTTAAGAAAACAATGTCATGGATTTTTGTTAGAATTTAAGTTAAGAAGACAATGTATTGAATTTTTGTTGAATTTAAGTGTTTAATTCAGTTTTTATAGTAAGTCGTATCTTTATTAATACTATTTTGTTAACAAGTTGAACGGGTTGTTAACAGGTGTTGGATAGGAGCAGGAATTTTCATTTATTGTTTGTAAAATTAAGGACATCATGTATTGTGCAGGAGCAGGAGCAGGGAGTTATTTGTTAAAAGTGAAGTGTGTGTTAATATTTAGTTGGAATATTTAAGATTAAAGTGAAGCGTGTGGGATATTTAGATGGAATATTTAGTCAAATCTTGTTTCTTTTCAGCTTTCAGTGAGTACAAATCCGTTCTCATCCCTTTTTTTATCTCCACCGATTAGGATCTGATCAAAAGGATGGGTCACCGAAAACTGGACCCATCACACTCTGCTTGTCTAAGGTGGGTCTATAATTCGTTTATTGGGATTAGTTAAATATTTAAATTCATCGAATAATTAAATCTCATCTCTTTATATATTATTCCAGAATGGGTATAGAGATCTGTTGAAATTAACTGATAACTTTGCTGCTTTAAGTCAACGGCTGAAATTTGCTCATTATCGTCCACATGTTGCAGTTAAATCTGATCCAAGGTCTTGGTGGAAATATGCTTTAGTAGTTTACTTACTTTTCATTTCTTTTACAGAGTAAAGAGAAGTATTTCATTCATAATCACTTAAGCTTTCGAGTCATGTACCATAAACATGTCGAAACTGATTCTGCTCGAATAGTTGGGTTTTGAAGTAGAAACTAATCGCGAAATTGTATTTACATACGATGTTACATTTAAGGTAATTAATTCACAGTAAAACATTCTTATATATTTTATATTTAAGCACAATTATCTCACAGGAAAGTGATGTGAAATGGGCTTTAAGATGGGTTATAAAAAACCCGCAACTGAAGAACCGGTAAAAAGTAATAAAATCCCGAGGCAAATACCTGAACAGGCGTGGTACATGAAACCGGTTTTTCCGATATTAATCGGTGAGATTTTACCGTTTGGGGCAGTTTTTATCGAGCTTTTATGTATCTTAACCTCGATATGGTTGAATCAGTTTTACTATATATTCGGGTTTCTGTTCATAGTGTTTGTAAATATTGGTGGTTACTTGGGCTGAGATTAAAATCGTGTTGTGTTATTTTCAGCTGTGTAGTGAAGATTATCATTGGTGGTGGAGAGCTTATTTGACAACTGGATCTTCAGCGGTTTATTTGTTTTTTAATTCGTTTTTTTACTTTTTTACGAAGCTAGGGATTAGTAAAGTTGTTTCGGAGGTTTTGTACTTTGGGTATATGTTGATTGCTTCGTATGCGTTCTTTGTTTCGACTGGTACGATTGGGTTTTATGCGTGTTTTTGGTTTGTGCAGAAGATTTACTCCTCTGTGAAAATAGATTGAGATGTGAAAAGAGACATATATGGGCTTCTCAGGAAAAATTACTAGTCTATGAAAGATAGTTTACTTTTTGGTTAGTTTGGTAGTGAAAGGGTTGTATTGTGTACTGTAATGTTGTATAAAGTATGTTGAAGATTAACACAATTATGGGACAATGGAATCTTGTCTTGTGAATTTTTTGTGTATGTTTATCTCTCATTTGTGTTTAGATTTTACATTTGTTATTGTGTATTGTCTTGTTCGTGAGAAGATAAATTGCACTATAGGTTCCTATGTTATTACTTCATTTGGTAGTCCACTTAGTTACACAACGGATAGATTAAAAATTGTGATTATTAAACTCTCAATTACTAAATGTATTTATTGTTCATTTTCGCTATATATACTTTATTCACAATTCATCACTTTCACTTTTACTCAGCTCATTAACTCTATTAAGTACTGTTTATGTTGCACCTAAATTCTTAATATTTGATCTTAAATTCTAAGTTTTAGTATACGATACTTAAATTTGTGTATACTTTTAATCAATTTAAGTGGGTTTCGACCTTTACCATTTACGCGTAGCTCCTTTCTGTCATACATTTTGAACAGGTTCTTGAATTTGTGTTTCTTATTTAATCAATTTAAGTGGGTCTAATCTGAACTATTTCTGGGTAGCGAGATTTTCATGTACTGAGCTTCTTAATATGCAATGTTGTTCAATACGAGATTTTCCAGAACATCGTTTACAAATCGGTGCTGAGTTAACTCGTGGACTCGGTGCTGGTGGAAATCCAGATATTGGTACAAGTTCCGCTAATGAAAGTAAACAAGCTATTGAAGAAGCTATTTCTGGATCAGATATGGTGTTTGTAACCGTAAGTATTTAACTTCCTTTTCTTTACAAAACAGTCCCTGAACTCCCATTTGGTAACCATGGTTAAGCACATTTGCTCCGTGAAATGGAGAAGCTATAGCTGGGTTAACATAGCTTGGTGAAGGGTAAAAGTAACTTTCGGATCGGGTTGGAGAATATGGTGATCCGGTTTAATTACCGAGCCTATAAGCATACGGTGCGTTAAAATTCTGGAAAGCTCGAGGAACAGAGGAATCGGAATTTCCATAGAATCCATTCATGTAATTAACCAATTGATCACGATTTTGATCAGTGATATACATTTCATTCATACTTCTTGATAGCAATTCATCAACAGTATTTTTATCAGCGAGATTTAAATCCATAGACAACCCAGTAAAATTGTTGAAATTAGCATGACTTGAGTGAGGTTTGAGGTCTTCTAATGGAGGTGATGACGGTGATCCATTATCAGACAATGAATGACCATTGGAGAATAAACTAGATGAAGAACCATCAGATTGTAAAGAAAAGCCACTAACAGGAGATGCACATGGATATTTATGATCATCATACATGCCTATACTATTACTATTACTATTACCGTTACTGTTACAATCACTACCCATCATCATCATACCATACATAAAAACACCATGCATAGAAACGGACCCGGCCTTCGATTACCCTTACTCATAAATAAAGGGTCACCCATGACGATGATCACCATAACCATGATCATGGATCTTACCCAACAACATTTCAAACTCATCATCTTCCATCATATTTTCTTTTAATTATTTCTTTAACATTAGAACAACAACACAAATAAAGGTAAAACTAAAAATACAAGATTTTACAAAGAAAAAAGATACAATAATCAAATAATAATAAATACCCAAAATAAATTACCACTTTTAATCGCCTGGGTTGGCTTTAAAATTATTGAAAGGATTGTAAATTGAGGAAAAGATCCGATTTTTTCTCTGTTTTTTAATTATTTAATTGTTATTCCAAATGATAAATTATTAACAGTTGTTCCCCTTCTACCCCTATAACCGAAGCTATTTAAATAATACACATTATGTACACAATCATCTTCACAAATATTATTCGGCTTTAAACCAACGGTGTGTTGCTTAATCTGTACAACTTCACCTCAACAAAAAGCTGATACAAAACAGAATCCAATCTAGGACCCAACCTCAACTACAAATAGCTTCAACAGAGAGTTTCTTCATAACATTCAGACAAGGATCTCCTTCAAAGATCTCAGCCGCCACAGTTACATCACACGATTCCCTCCTAATACAATCCTGAAACTCAAAACCTACAATTATTACCACCTTAAAACAACAAAAAACTTAACTAAAAACCATACCTTTTGAAAAACATCGTAAGACTTATGAGCATGACAACTCCCTTCTCTAAAGCTTCCACAACTCCCTTGAGGTGTCCCAAAGCTAGCAAACTTAATAAACTTAAATAAGTCCCTGCAGTTTATGAATTTTTCAAGCAAGTCCTGGAGTATATGGAAGTTTCGAAATAGAGGGAAGAGCAAGTACTGTTGCTTAACAAGATTTGCAGCATAACAGGAATTTCGAGAACCAAGTACTGATTCTAAGCCATTACAACTTGATAGTGAGGGCTCAGAGTACCCAATATATTATCGGAACACACTTAATAGTAAAAACCACATAAACTTTAAAAAATCAGAATAGTAGAAAGAATCTAATAGTCATTATAAAAGTAATGAGATCAACTTTCCTTACAGTTCAATATATATAAACTTAATACATAATTATAGAAGTTACATAATATGTAATGGTACTCTTAACTAATCACTCTGAGTGCTTCTTAATCATATTACTGCATTCAATCGAAGGAGATACCTGCAACCATCACAATAGAAAAGTTAACTACGATTCTTGAATTTATACACCCAATCAATGTAGCAATTGATTTTGAACAAGAATTTGATCTTACAAGATTTGGAAATCCTTCTAACTGTTAGTAAAGAGTTGAAAAAACACAATACACTAATGAAAAAAATTGTGCTTAAATATGATTTCAATTTGATGAGGAAAAAAATGTTTAGTTTTACACACACCTCACTTGATGGAACATTTAAAATTTGCGATGCAGCAAGAAAAATATCATAGAAGGCAGGAACCAATTCTAAAGAATATAACATAAATTCGAGATAGGGTATATATAGCTAATTCACATAACACAGGGATCAATTCTAAAAAATTAACAGGGTATAAATAGCTGATAATGCATACCTTGTACCATTCTAGCAAACATCTTCTTCAACAACCCAATGTCTAACTTCCAAATAATCAACCTAGACTCAGTCCTGGGAATACATCTGCTATCAGCCCTTCAGATGAACCTCCACGTGATGGTTTATTACATTTATCGGCTCGATGTCCCCTAAGGCTACATTTGAATAAAATTCTATTATTAAAGTTAATTAACATTAATTGAATAAATCAGTCAATAAAACACTAACCTACATTTACTGCATTTGTACGGAGCGCGTGATTTGCTTATCTTTTTATCATTAGGCATCTCTTTAGGCTTCCCTTTAGGCTTCCCTTTAGGCTTCCCTTTAGGCTTGGCAGTCTCAGGATCCAATACATCAAATTTGGGCAATTCTTCGTTTTCAACCCCTGATCCGGAGGGATTCTCTTGCATCTTGCACAGGTCTTTTGCACGAGAGATCAATTGACAAATAGCGTGACTTGTCTCCTTATACCCGACACTAGTCTGTTTGGCATAATATGCCAATTCATTACATTGTGAATTCAAGTAACCATGCCGTGCCATCTCTATCTCATCAGTGGTTGCAGAAGACACATTTTTGTCACAAAAGTCTTTACTTATTTCTGTTGTCCATCTTTGATTAATGCAAGAAATTGGAATTTCATTTAGACCCTCACACTTAAACACAAAAATCATATGCTTACACAGGATACCAGATGACTCTAATTTTTTGCAGTCACATGAAATACTCACATAATCATTATCATTTCTATACAACACATAATTCATGTACTCCTTGTTTACTGAATCTCTAATGACATAGGTGCGAGAACCGTTATCATCTGTAACAATTTGATCGCTTATTAGAGTAGCTTGTAACTAAATTTGTTTCCGAACTTTAAAGAACATGTTTCTTGTGTATACTTTAGCAGCGTGATTCTCAATATTCCGCAAAGGGGTTGTGAGCACAGGCCTTGTATAATTTGATTTTATTTCCTGACTAATAACATTGATTCTAAGCCGCTCCAAACCTCGATGAAATTTTCGAAAGAAAATAAATAGATTTCTTTGGGATCCAACAATTCTATTTAAGAAAGCATTCATACCTTCACATCTTTGGGTACTCTTCACACCGCCAAAGAAATATCCACGAAGATATGTTTCTGACAATAAATGCCTTTTCTCATATACATCTTCAACCCACGTGTGTTTTTCAAGCTCACAGTCAACCAACATTTTCTTCCATTCTGATTCGAAAATATCAGCGCTACATTTAAGAGACATTAATCGACCGAAAATTTCATTGAAGTTGGGTACAGTAACATTCGAAATTGCATTCCTTTGAAGATGCCACCTACACAGTCTGTGTCTAGCGTCCAGTAAAACCTCAGCAATTGCAGCATGCATTGACTTATCACCATCAGTTACCACAGATGAAGGCCTCTTAGGGGACATGGCTTCCAAAAGTATCCTCAACACCCATATATATGACTCAGTAGTCTCATTATTTACCAACGCCGCACCAAATATGCAAGTGTTGTGATGATTATTTGTTCCGGCCAAAATAACAAGAGGTAACTTGAACTTATTCGTTTTATATGTCGCATCAAATATTAGAACATCCCCGAAGACAGCAAACTCAGCCCTTGATCTCCCATCAGTCCAAAACAACTTATCTAATCTTCCCTCCTTATCAGTTGAGTACTTGTAAAAATACAATGGATCACTATCTGACTTAGCATCAAGATATGACAATGCAACATTGGCGTCTCCATCAATCACTTGATCTCGATGATCACGACCCATTACATTATACAAGTCTTTCCTTGTGAATCCAACATTCTCATAGCCTCCAGCCTCGTGTGTAAAGTAATCCATGATTTTAGATTTGTTAATGCCTGCACTGTGCATAGCATGACCTGCATCTTTATGACCTCCATCTACATGTCTCTGGGACCGAGACTCTGATACGCCATAAGATGGTAACATGTCATGATTGTGTGTTTCGTCATAATGTGTCACGTGATAGCGTAATCCGTCCTCACCCAACCTTATACGAAGTCTGGCTGAACAACCACATCTAGTTAAGGGTCTATGTTCATACTTCCTGTTTCCCATTTCCAAATATTTCTTATATCTAAATCCTTCACGATCACAAACAAATAGCCTAATAATTATTTTACCCGCTTCATTCTTCATTTTCGTTTCTCTTCTATTTCCAAAACCTTTGCTACGTCCAAGCGAATTGTAAAAACTGTATGCATCATCTTCTGATAAAAAAGTCATCTTGGATATATCTTCTTCGGTTAAAATCAACCAAATAATCCTCATTATACAGATTATGTTGTAATTCCATTATAGAACTGAAATTGACATATACAATTCGTATCAGTAAGCCATAAAATCAAAGATCATACATGACAATAATTGAAAAGTAGAAGAATGTACTGCTAAGAAAGAATGAAATATACGGGGTCACTCACAACTCACTGAAATTCCTTGGTCTTCTTCTAATGCCGGATAGAGCGTTCTTCTTTTCGATTCTCTTCTTTGGGCGCTTTAAAATATTTGATTTCTAGGGATTGTATCGTTCTTCTGTTCATCTAAAAACCAGGAGTTAAGTAGTTAATTAATAGTGGGGGGTTTTTTTAACCGGTTACTAAGTAAGTGGGCAAGTGGTTAAGTAATTTTCTTTTTAGGTAATGTTAAATACGTTAATTGCATTTAAAGTCCTTGTAGTTATGAAAATAAAAAATTAAGATCCTTATGATATAAAAAAATATATTTATAGACCCTAAATTTTATATTTTGGTTCTTTCATAAACTTTGATTAAATTCTAATTTTATTCATGAAATAAGATGAAAATCAGTAAAAAAAATTAAGTAATGGTAAATAAGTTAATTGTATTTAAAGTCCCTATAGTTTTGAAAATAAAAAATTAGATCCTTATGGTTAAAAAAACATGTTTATAGATTTTTAAATTTTACTCATGAAATAAGATGAAAATCAGTAATACACACCTCCTCCGGATCGATGACGGAAGGCGGAGGAGGAGGACAGACATGTGCTTGTTCCGGCCATGGCTTGATTTTCTGCTGCCGGAACTGCTGTGATTTATGAAATAAAATGAGAGAGAGGTTTTGTTAAACGAGAGAGAGAGAGAGGCGAGAGATGGTAGGAATTTTAGGGTTTTAATAAAATGATTTCTGAAATAAAATACACTATATATAGTAAATGAAAAACAAAAGAGGGTATATTTGTAAATGGGATTTTTGCCTATAGTGTTAAAAATTCTTTGAGGTCTTTAGTGAGAAGTGCTAGAAAATAGCGTTGGGTTAGGACTAAGGGGTGGGTGTTCAAGACCCCTTGGGTCAAAATCTCAAAGATATGTAGTGTTCCATTTTTCCATTTTTTCTTGTATTATATCAATTATCCATTTAAGTGCCTTGACTTTAGATCTACCACAGCAACAGTCAAGCCTAGATATTTCCCTAGGTTCTATATTTTATTAATTCTCAAAGTATTAAGTAAAAGATATATTTTTTGCAAGGGTGTTTTTTGCAAAACATTGTACCATATTTGTTTAGATCAATATGTTCACCTAAAGCATAACTATATTCATTAAGGACACTGCTAAGTTGTTCAATATTCTCTATTTTTCACTTAAGAAAAAAAAGGATCGGTGAGCAAAGAGTATATGACTCAAAGTGGTATTTTTTTTTGTTATTTTAAACTCTCTTATAATATTTTCTTCGATCTTTTTGTTCATAAGGGTATATAATGCTTGGGTAATAATACAAAATAAGAAAGGGACAAAGTGTGTCCCTTTGGCTCAACCCTTTAATAGGGTCAAAGTCAAAGATGAGAACTTGGTCACCATTAAGCAATATAGAATAAGAGACTGAGGTGACACACCCCATATAACCCATTCTATCTATATATCATGAAAACCGAATGTTATCATAGTATCTTGTAAGAAATCTCACTCAACATTTTCATAAACTTTTGCTACATCAACCTTAGTGTTTACATAGTGTTTTCTAGTGTTTCTTTTTCTTTTAAAAAAGTGGCTTACTTCATGAGTCAATTTTAATTTTCAGTTAATTCTCTTCCTAGGATGAAAACCTGACACTTTCATATATAATCTTAGCCATATATATTTTTATAGCCGTTAAACTATAACTCTGGCCAAAATTTTATAGATAAAATTAGAAAAACTTATGAGTTTGTAATGAGAAACATTAGCAGACTTCTTGACTTTAGGAATTCGAGTGATAAGGGTTTTATTAATCTGATAAATATTTTCCTATACCATGAGAAGTCAGTGATGGATCTAAAAATATCAAATTTTAATATATTCCATTGTTTCTTAAAGAAGTATATAGGTAGACCATCATGTTCATGATATTTATCATTCCTCATCTCCCAAAGAGACTTTTAATCTCCTATATTCCCATAGGCTTAATAAGATCATAAACTAGAGTCTATAACTGAAGAGTAATCTCTAGGTCTTTTAGTACGGAAAATATTATTAAAGTATTCTTTGATCTCATGTTCAACATCCATTTTTTATCAACACGTGTATCATTTCAATATTATTCCTACTTCTAGTTTTTTTTATTGAGTGAAAGTAGTTCGTGATTCTACCTCCCAAAATAAGCCATCTCACTATAGCAGTGTCGGTGATTTTAATTTTTTTTGGTGTAGCAGTGTTTTTTAGAATGTTCATAGGGATGATTAGTTATATATTTTTTCATACATTTGAGGCCTATAAGTCTGTTAAGTACATAGTACTCATCACACTTCCGTTATGGGGTGCACAATGTATCTCTGGGATTGGACCACCCACTCATATCTTGAGTTAGAAGCGTTCAAAGGCCATCTAGGAGATCCACATACATTATTGGGTCCTCTTCGCTATCTAATCCTTTATTTGCGAGTCATTCTACACATAAGTTTACTTCTCGATACACACGTACGATCTCAAAACCCTCATCGGATGTTAATATTTCCCTACAGGATATCGTAATATCATCCAACTGACCCCCGTTTTCGTCTATCATCACTTTGTTCTTGTTGTTATCATTTGTTGACCTGTCGCCGGTAGCATCCCAGGAGTAGGAGGCGCCGCCATTTTGTATATTGAGGGAATAGGGTTTTGTTCGTTCTCCGCTGCTCTTTTTTTATATTGGTTATATCTTGATATGTAATATAAATTTTAATATAAAAAAACAAAAAAGTTTTCAGTAAGACTTTTGAAAAAGAAAATATTAACCCTCTCTTAATATGCTTAACGACAACAACACTACTAATATGCAAATGAAATATAGTTTTATAAAGTTGATTTCGGTAATCCTAAAACGGGAATTTTGGTAGTCGTGTTACATCAAATGAATAGTCTTTTTTTTGTCAAGTAATAAATATTCTTCTTTTTTTTAGTCTATCTTTTATTTTTAAGTCAAATAGAGTCTGTTGACTAGAACACAAATAGGCTAATTTGCACCATATATACCTAATCACTATAGGCTTGGTATTCTTGATTTTTTCATTGTAAAATATTTTTTTTATATAAATATACAATTTAATTGTTTCTTTCTAACAAAAATAAAAACCACATGATAAAGTCAAACTTGTAGCCAAGATCTTTTCAGTATTGCCAATGCTTGTAAAATCGAAAATAGTAAAAGGAGAGCATTTTAAAGGAAATGATTAATGAGTAGAGATCCAAATAATATAATGGTATAAAAATCTTATGACAATAATAATATAAAAAAAACTTTGCAATGATAAGCATTACAATCGAACATCAAAAGCTCCGGAAGCGATTTGCCAGCCAAGGACATGCAAAATTTGGATATAAACCAGACTAGATGAATCACTTGTTCCACAACTCCATTACCAGTAATAATAAAGAGCTTGAATAATGGAACAAATAACCCAGCAACTATACCTATGTCCCTATATTATGTAAAATTTGAAGTCTGTTGATCCAACTAAAGGGTCTATTCCAGAAGCTATTGCCTTGTCGAAGGGGCTAATTTCAATGATGGTGGTTCCTTTCGGTTTGTGCGGCTTATTTTACACGCCGTTGTATTAGACTTTTAAGAAGGATCGTGAGAATGCAAGAATTAATGTCTTAAAAGACACGGAAGCTGAAACTGAAATGATGTGATGATTCTTTTACTTATAAGGTCGTTTCAAGTTTGTCCTTCAGTAAGAGATTTAACTTAGAACACCAAAACCACACGAGGGCTAGATCATACACGTGTAAAATTCAGACTGTATCAAGGATTTTTAGTTACCGGGTATTAAACTCACACTGTAACAAGGATTTTTTTCCTTATAACGGGTATTATTCATGTTTGCTCGTTCAATAACTTCATATTCTTTGGCCTATTTGGCACATTCTCACTTGACTCATTAAAGATAATGGCCTTATTAAAGAAAAAAATTTCAAAATTAGTAGGACTTTTGTACAATAATTTACCCTTCTGCAAGGAATTCAACTAAAAAACTGACTAAATGAATGATATTATTTTATTTGGGTTTTTCCTAAACATGTTTTACCCGATGTTTATGTTAATTATATTGGACAAAATTAGCACGTTTGCTTATATTAGACGAAATGAGTGCATGTAAAACACATTTATACGCCCTTATGAAAAAATAAACTTACCTTTTTGGGTATAAAAATGATCAGGAATGCACATTTAGAGAGATAAACCCATGTTCAGAAAATACGCGATAAACGATCAAATCATTTAAAACTAATTACCCACATTTGCTTTTTGATAACTTATAATAAGGGATTTAACCATAAATCTATAAAGTCGGGTTCAGTTTGGTTTTTTAATTCTTTTCCTCGGTTTGAACCGAGATTGTTCATAGATTTTTTGTATATAACATATATTATATAAACCCTTAACCCATATCACTTCATTTTACACCGCGAACCAAAGTAAACCACTTTTTCATCTATCTGCTCTTTCCTTCTGTACAAAATCCTAGTTACCTTTCCCTCTCAAATCATGAACACACCCCTTTTAAGCCAAGATTATCTCTACGTTTTAATGATTTACGACCATTTTATGCTTCTCTTACCCATAAACTTCAGATATGTGGGTTTTCAACAATGGAAATCGACTTTGATTGGATGTGTTTGGCTCTGAGTTTGATTTCGGTCGTTTTGTGATGAGTATAATAATGAGCTTGTTTTGAATGTTCTAATTTTGTGTTTTATGAGAAAAAATACAATTATATACCACAGTTTCATATCCACAAGTTTGCAATTCTTTCTTATTTATTTATATTATTATTTGTTTAATATTTTTGTGGTATAGTTTTAATTAAAAATAATATCTTGAATATTTTGTTTATTTATAAAAATTTGTTAGATTTATACTTCAATAATTATTGGTGGTTATTAAGAAAATTATGTCATATTAATGGTGTATTAGGTGTTATTCTCATTGGCGGTAATGATGAGATAGTAGCCTATTAGGCATAATGATGACATTTGCTTATCCATAAATTTGCTTGACAAATTCACCTAGCTAACTTGACGGAAGAATATTGTATAGCACCTACTAAAACTAACGCGAGTGCTACATCAGGTGGGTTGACAGTTGCTAAAGATAGTTCTAAAATATATTTGACGGTATGTGGAAACCATACAATGAGATTGGTGAAGCAAGTCAAGAAAATTGGGTTGGTAACGTTTTGTTTAGTCTTGGAAATTAGGATGTATGTAGCATACATACCTCAGTGTGATGCCAAGGATTGCTACAAAACAAGTCGAATCGTTTTTATTCTAATTGAAAAAACTTTATTATCCCCTAACTTCAATTTACCACCAACAGTTTTAGCTAAACATATTTGATTGAAAAATCTGTATAAACTGTTCGATTAAAAGTTACGGCTTACTAATACCTTCCTAATATTGATTTATGTTTTATAATATTTATCTACTTATTGAAAATATAATTTTAAAAAGTTTGTCCAATTAAAATGATCATAACTACTCCAATAATATAAGTTATATAGCATAATTTTTGGTAGTCATTGTTGTTGTCACCATATCAGTGTAATAACAACTTATATTTGAGTTGGCTTACCAAGTTGACCGGGTATATATATACACCGAGGCCTATGAAGGCTGGCAACAAATTATAAGTTGATGATTTGAGAATACTTAGTTTCTAAAACAAAACTGTCCCAATGCGACAATCGAGCGGAATAGGCTCATATAGTTCAGAATTCATTACCCAGGATCCGAGCAAAGACGATTCAACAATCTGAAGCAAACATCACATTTTGAAATTCTTGTTTGATGCTAATTTTATTTGTAAAAGTTAGCTAATGTCGTTTGAGAATTATTTTGTAATATTTAACTAAAACTCAGAGTCTAGTTGGGACCCAAAAGTTCACTATCTGACCTGTAAATAAATGAAAGACACTCAAAATTAAAAGGTGAAAGGCTAGAAAAAAGTAATAATAATCAGAGTCTAGTTGTATTTATTTACCTCTCAACCATTGAACAAAGCTGGTCATGAACAGCTTTAGCTTCAATTAAATAACCTTTAATTGGTAAGCAGTTCAACCAAGCAGGAATGACCTGTAATATTCATTTTTCAGTAATCAGTAATCTATCTATCAAAAGAATAAAGAAGGAAAGTTTGTAAGTAAGCAAGTACCTGTGCAGAGTCAATACTATCACGATGAAACTGACAAATTTTACCAAGTGCAGAAACAGAATTATCATAAGCCATCAAGTTTTCAGGTTTTTGAGCATTAGGATCAGCTATAACAACTTTAAGCCTTGATAAAGCCTCTCCTACAAGAGGTTTAAAAGCAGCACCCCCAAATTCTGCACAAACCCCAAGTCCATACACAGCTGCTTGTCGTACATCTGAGTTTTCAACATTACATGCCTCCAATATAAAAGGTAGATACGTATCATAATACCTAGTTAACACAACAAAAAAGCAATTAATAATACAATTAAGTTGAATAATACCAAAATTCATGTATATATATACATACTTGAGAGCAGCTTCACGACACTGTTCGGCAACATCATCGAAAATACAAATAGCGATTCTTCTCTCTTCAGGAGTTTTATCCTTACCCTGATTTATTAGTAACAACGTAAATTAATGAAATAAAAAAAAAACTTATGCAAGCCAAGATAACACAAAACTTACCCACATAGGCATCAAATAAGATGAAAGTTGATCAAATAAAGGCAAGAAAGCAGCCTTAAATGTTTTAATCAAAGTACCCAATATTTCTCCAACTTGATCAAAAACTTCTTCTTCTTGTTCATTTTCTTCTTTAAGAATTTCAACTTCTTCAGCATCAAAGTCTTCAGCATCAAAGTCTTCAGCTTTAGTTCTCTCAGCTCGTTCTCTTTTTCTACTAGAACTAGCTGTAATCACTTGTTTTATCTCCTCAACTATACTTCGAACCTGATTTTCATCAACAAGAGACCCAGAAATCTGAAGACATTCATTAAGTGCGTCCAACATATTACCACATATTTCAGTATCAGGCTCCTTATGCAAAGCTTCGACCAAAGCTGGTATTATATAGTCAGATAATTGCTTCACGTATGACTCATCACGCCCTTGAGCAAGCCCTTTCTCTACAGCTAATTTAGCAGAAAGTAACAACTCGGGCATTGCTACAAACACGTAACCAATGTTTCAATTATTCAGCAAACAAAACAAAGCAGTAAAAAAATAAATAAAAAATAAAATCTCACCTGAAACACAGCAGCTTTCCTGACTTCTTCATGAAAGTAAAATTTCAAAAGAGGAACCATAGTAGGGGAAACTTGGTCAATCCATGGGTAAAAACCTTCCTTTAATTCATCAGCATAACAACACAACATATTACAATCTGTAGCTTTCTCTTCAAGAACACTTGTTTTAATCCCTATTCTCTTATCCCCAAGAGTAATAGTCTCCATACTACACAAAATTCAACGTCTTATTTCACATAAATACACTTAAAGAGAAAGAGAAAAGACAAAAAACAAACCTATCATCATCTGACTCATCAATTTCATTGTCTGAATCAGCAGATGTTATAGTAACATCAGGTTTAAGCTGAGCAGATTGAAGTAAAGGAGGCATAACTACTTCCATATAAGGAAGAAAATCTTGTCCTAAACATTTACAAAGCCTAGCCCATGCCTATCAATAATAAATTAGTACTCAAAGCTTAAAAAACACACAAAGACAAAGATATTTGAATACATACTTGTTATGCAAATACTTCAATTGGGTTTATGAATTTCGATAAGTTTGACTGAATTTACATCTGGGTGTTAATGTTATATACATTAAAGAATTAATTAGATATTCGAATTTGGGTGTATCAGAAGACTGACCTGGGGATTCTGAGAATCAGAAATGGTGTCTTTGTTTTTGAGCCAACTTTGACGGAGCTGAGCAATGGTGTCACCGGTGAGAGAAAGGGAGGCGGCGGTGACAGCTTCCTTGATAGGAAACAGGTTATCTGGTCCGCCGGTGGATGTGGAGTCGGAAGAATTTGAAGACTTTGATTCTCTGCTACTCTTGTTTCTTCTTCTTCTATTACTGGTACTTTCGTTGTGGGAATGAAATGAATTGAATCCCCATATGCTTCCATTTCCGCTATAGGTTGCCTAGGGCTTTCCGAATCGTTGATTCTCCAAGCATCCGAATTGTACTATATCTACTCTACGAATTCTTCCAATATTTAACAAAGATTTTGCTAAAACTCCCTACCGGATAAAAGAAGAAGAAATTGTATCAAAATAAATAAAAAATAAAAAGAATTGATACGGGAAGATAGGAGAAAACGGTTCACATATCTAAGGGTGTTAATGTAAAATTATAAATAATGTTATATAAATATTTTTTAATTATTAATAATTTTTTTTTTAAATAAGGATATAGTTGTAAAGTAAAAAATATAGTTCCATCCTATATAGGATGGAAGAGTTTTCCTTAATGTTTTATCCAATTCCTTCATTTCATTTGTTTTTATTAATCTGGATTAATTTTTTCTTGAAAAAAAAAAGAGTGTCTAATTAATTTTTATTCAATTTGTGTTTGGAATTGAGAATTGATATTTAATTTTTTATAATATTTATATATATTGATTTAGATTTTTCAAAGCTATGAAGGTATATATTGATTTGTTATTGATGTATTTTTTATTTACAGCAAAATGATCGTCTCTTTTCAATAAAAAATAAGGATCATTATATTTGAGATGGTTTCCAGGGTGAATCAGGTAACATATTAATATAAATATCATTATTTAAAATATGCTAGACAATCTATGATAATAAATAAGATATTATATTTAAAACTATTTCTATTCAGTTTTCGATTTCTTTCAAATTTATGATGTGATGTTATTTGCTTTGCTTTAATACTTGTAAATGAACAATTATGCAAGGTATTTGATATATTTTACTTGTGGAAAGTTGAAACTCGATCAATAACTAAACACATTAGGACACCATTGGTTAATTAATATGATGGTTAGTTGAGCATCTATGTACATATTATTTGATTTAACAAAAAACAAATCCACACTAATAGTGAATTTATCTAGTAAAGTGAGTTCAATGAAATTAAATTCTTGTTTTTAAATTTGAGTATTTGCTAATAAAATACTAAAATAGTATACAATATGCAAGGGACAAAACTTAATAGTGTTAGCTTGCATTTCATTGACATATTTAATCTTCATTATATAGGATTAGTTTGATTTCAAATAGATATAAAACACTTAGTTTTGTAGTTAAGTTGAGTCCTTATGTGTGGAAAGGAGAACTCAGAAAAATGAAATTGCATGTTTTCAATTAAAATAAGTTGGCCTAACTATGTTGCAAGCTGCTTTTGAAGTAACCATGGAAAAAGGCTTTCTTGGTCTTCAAGGTAACCATAGATGACTGGCCTGTTATCACCAAAACACAGGACAATGTTGAACACACCTGACTATTTACCTTGGACGGTCGTGTATCAAGCTCGACGCAAGGACTTAAAGTATGCGGAAGAGTTCTTCAAGTCCATGGACGGTTCAGTGTACGAAGAAGCTAGAAGATGAAGAAGAAGAGGAGGTCAATGATAAAAATATATCATACCTATCAATTTTTTTATTGAATTTATTTCGTAAAGATAACCAGTTAAGGGAGTTCTACAAAAAAACATTACGAAAATGGAAGGTTTACTTGTTTGGTGTGTCATGGTCGAGGTAGGAGTAGACAGTTTAAAGGTTGTGCTGCTCTTGTGGATCACACCACATCTCAGGGCATGATGAAGACGGAGAAGGCTTATGGTCATTATAGGCAAGTTATTTATAAGAATCCTTGTTGGGATATTGATAAACTTGTAATATACTCTTTATTAGATTATACTCTTCACTAGTATAGCATTTTCATAATATATCTTACTTAGTTGAGTTAAATGTGTGGGATGCAAATAATAAAGAACCTGTTGGGAAGAAACTACCCCACAATAGTGAATATGAGGTATCTAAGCTAGGTTTTATTTGTTTATAAAGGTCATAGCTAGGGTAGAGACAAAATTTATATGTTGGGGTTTTCTGGGAGTAGTTTTATGCATAATGACCCATGTTTCTAAAATTATTTTTAAACTGTCCTTTTATTATCGAAAATAACTTTTGAAAATATGACGATCCACCTAAATATCTTTGAAGATCCGGGATATGAGTGAATAGTTTATGCCTAGAATTATTTTAAATTACCTGTGCGGACTTTTGGAGCTCTTAAAATTACGATGTTTTAGCCTAATACGTATGGAAAAAAATTCATGAAAACCATGATATAAAATCATCAAATATTACCAAAAGTCTATATAAAATTATAAAAAATATGTCAAAAGTTATACGTTATAAAAAGGAAATTATCAAAAATTGTATAATTTTATAGATTATATAAAATATAACAAAGATTCTTAAAATCTAAATTAAATACATCATGTTTCTAAGAATAGAATACTAATTAAAAAAACAAACTAACATGACAAAACTACTACGATTTCCATGAAGATTTATCTGATTTCTCCCATTCTCCATTTACTCCAACCCGTGCAATTTCGATGAGCTTTTGAGGCCAGCAAATGACTTTGAAAATTCCTCTATTCTATGAAGCATCTCAATTCAAAAAGACCACAACCATATGCTTTGTTTCCCCCCACCTCTAGAGGGGATATAACACTTTCAAAAAGAGGCTCCGACCCCACCAGCGATCCTTCGAAAATTCTACCCATCGTTCATTATGAACACGCCATTTGGATCCTCGTCTAAGCACGATATGACGTATCCAATGACCTACCATCACTAAAACTCGGTCTCCTGATGACCTCACTTAGCAAAACACTACCTTGTACGTCTATTTTTGCTCCATTTTGGTTTGGAATATTCCTTAAATCTACTACTAGTGCATTCACAAAAAAACACCAAAAACTTAGACCGAGACCCATCAATTTCATCACTAATTCCTATCGGTTCATCGTAATAGTCTCTAAAATCTGCTAAAAACTGAGTAAACACAGTAACACTTATCACTATTTCAGTCCCCATTTGACCATAAGTATTATAAAAAGAAATTGACGCAATATTTTTTTATTATAGACACCTAAACCGACTCAAGTTATACCTTATGAACCATGTTATAACAAAATCTAGGCGAAAAAGAGATAACCTTAGAGAATCCGTCTTCTTCGGTTCTAACAAACCCGAATCTAACAATAAATGACAGTTTTGCTACCCGATATTCATCTATTGATACAATTACCTTGAACCTGTGACTCTCGATTAAACCGCTAACACTGAAATCCAGTTCGACCCTTTCTTTTTCCATTATTCTTAAAAACGTGTTTCTCCAACTCAGACGAGAATATCTTAAATATCCCTTCTTGCAAAACTAAAATAATTTATTCCAATGTATATCGCTATCAAAAGACTCACACCACTTTATGTATTAGTTTTTAGATTCTTTTAACGAAAAGCGAGTCCTATATCTCAAGTATTTGAATAAGATATCTACTTTGTTTGATGAACATCAGAAGTGAAAGTGCATTTATTTTGAGTTCTTTTTTTTTTATAATCAAATCAATTTTATTACAATGAAAATCAACATACCATTGTATTTACAAACCTTGACCACTTTTAAGCATTAAACCCAACATGGTAATAACTGTAGCTACTTTTATGCATTTATATTGAGTTATTTAAGGTAATTCTATAGGTAATAACTATAGCTGCTTGAGTTATTATAGTAGTGCAGGGAGATTTTTTGTTTTACTTTTTTGGACAGTAATTAAAGTTGTTAAATACTATAGTTGCAAAATTTATATCTTACCACAACACATTACTTAATCTATAAAAGATTACAAAAATTGTCAATGATTTAAAAAATATGTTTAGTTGGATTCTAAACATGCAGAACTTATCTATAGCCACTCGATCTTTTCCCTAACCCTTTCAAAATGGATTCAACTCCGATTTACTGAATAAAAAGAAAATTAGTCATCCTAAGGATTTTTTCAACCCAAAATGCAATTACAATCCTCAGTTACTCATCCATTATCAATTATCGTCCCTAGCCCAAGATTAGAGATCCAGAATCAAAAGGGTCCATTTCACTTGTATGAGTATGGAGTCTAAATTCGTGATGCAACAGGTCCAAAAAATCCCATAATCTAGGTTCTTGTCCATTTAGTAATAAAACAAAATACAAAATACCGTCCAAAAAAACCCCGAAAAACCCTTATTCTAGATACGTCGCACAATAAGGTTTTTTGTTCTTTCCTTAGTGTCATAACCAAATCTTCATCACAACGCCTAAAGAAACTAACATCAACCTCAATATTTTTGATACTTTACCACCTTCTCTCCGCCCTAACAAGATATAGTAGAAGAAGAATAAGATAACATGAAGAGAAAGAAAGAAAAAACAAACATAATTTTTTTTTTAATGTTTTACCCAATTCATTCATTTCATTTGTTTTTATTATTGTGGATTAATTTTTTCTTGAAAAAAAGTGTGTCTAATTGATTTTTATTCAATTTGGGATGGTTTCCAGGGTGAATCAGGTAACATTGTAATATAAATATCATTATTTAAAATATGCTAGACAATCTATGATGATAAATAAGATATTATATATAAAACTATTTCTATTCAGTTTTTGATTTCTTTCAAATTTATGATGTGATTTGTTTTCCTTTGCTTTAATACTTGTAAATGAACAATTATGCAAAGTATTTAACAAATTGTTTTCCACACTAATAGTGAATTTACCTAGTAAAGTGAGTTAAATGAAATTAAAATCTTGTTTTAGAATTTGAGTATTTGCTAATAAAATACTAAAATAGTATACAATATGCAAGGGCCAAAACTTAATAGTGTTAGCGTTCATTTCATTGACATGTTCAATCTCCATTATATAGGATTCATTTGATTACAAATAGATATAAAACACTTAGGGGGGTTTATTCAATCAAGATTCTATTGGATTTTTTTGAATTTTAAAAGTAGACCATTATTCAATAGAGATTTCAAAGCGTCTACTAAAATATGGGGTTATTCAATTGAGATTTGAACAAGTCTATTAAAATCTTACGTTATTAAAAAATCATTAGACTTTTTAAGTTAATGGATTTCATAGGAGAATAGGGCTTGGGTTGGGCTTGGGTATAAATAAACCACTTCTCTAGAAATCTCTCTATTGCAGCAGAGATTTTGCAATTCCTTGAGAGCGACACAGCTCCCGCCAAAAGGTAAAAAACCTCCTGCCATTTATTATTTTTTCTGCAAAATTTATCTGCTATTTATTATTTTTGATTAACTGTTTACAATAATTTGAGGAATTATGTGTAATCTATGTGTGTTTATATGGGTAATTACAAATATGCAACATAAGAAATTTGATTTTTTTAAACTTTCTTTTTTCTAAGTAAAAAATCTAATAACACAGATAAAGGAAATTAGATATCTCTTGAAGATGTGATTGATAATAAATATTGGGTAGGAAATTGATTCTTGTATTTTTGTTTTATATTGATATAAAAAAATCTGATTGTCTTTCACCTATGATAATTTATAAATCATGATATAAGAAAAATGTTTATAACGATGAATTTGCATATAGCAATGTGAAAAATGAGTAAATTCTTCTTGAACCTGCGAATTTTTTATAAATTCATGGCCTTTTTTAAGAGCATCACCTATCTCTTCACTCATATCACTAGCAAGTAGCGCCTGAATTGCAAAACCAGTATCCCATTGTTGACTACCGAAACTCTGAATTGAATGACAATATAATCAAAATCGTCAGTTTTCTGATTATTGATATTATATAATCTGATACAAAATTTAAGAATGTTTTTTTCCTAACCTGCATTTTCATTCCATCTTTAGCTACCCAAATATAATCAGGAATCCTCGTTAGATGTTTCTTGAAATAATCTCCATTAGGATCTTCAACCCAACAAGCAAGCATACATATATATTTTTAAGTCTTTTTTTCTAAAAGTAGTCTTTACGTCTTTATCTAATCTTATAGTCTATAGAATATTTCAATACCTATTTTTCTATACATCCCAATTAATAGTATCGTCTATATGTTCTGCTAAACTTTAATTGTAACACTTATCCAATTGCAATATTAGTTAAGGAAATTCCTAAATTATTATAATTATTATTATTATTATTATGATAATATACATTGGATTGCTAAATTTTATTTTAATGAATTATTTCAGTTAAGAGACATGAATAGAGAAAACATAGAAGAAGACGAAATAGAAGACTTTGAAGAGGAATTTTATGATAATATCAAATATTTGTTGAGGGCATTTCAAGCGTTGAGAAAGACGTTTGATACGATGACTCGTCCACATATTCAATCTCCGTTGCAACGTCGACCAATCACTAGAAAGGGATATAATTATATACATCAAGTGTTGCAAGACGACCCTCAAGATTTTAGAGACTTGCATAGAATGCCTCCAAATGTGTTTCTTAAATTGTGTGCTATAATCCGGGATCAAACGCCTTTAGAAGATACAAGGTATATATGTGTGGAAGAAATGTTAGGAACATTCTTGGTTGTAGTGGGACACAATGATCGTTATTGCAACATTCGGCAAAGGTATGGCCGTTCAATATATACAGCTAGTCAGAGTTTTAATAAAATTTTGAAGGCGTTACTATAGCACCACAAATGATGGCCAAACCAGGATTCGCAGTACCTTCTAAAATAAGAACAAGTACACGATTTTATCACTATTTTAAGGTAATTTTTTTTAATACACTTAAACGTTAATAAACTTATGTTAATTTGTACTATTTATAATTGTAAAGCCTACAATTTTTAACAAAAACTAAAGCTACACGTAATGTTTTTGTCACGTTAGGATTGCATTGGTGCTATTGATGGTACCCACATTCCCGCCACGATAACATGCCAAGATATGAGCAGTTATCATAATCGTCATGGATTTCAATCTCAAAATATTTTGGCAGCTTGCAACTTTGATTTAGAATTTATTTATGTACTTAGTGGTTGGGAAGGATCGGCACATGACTCAAAAGTGTTAAATGATGCTTTATCAAGAAGAAATGGACTAGAAGTGTTGCAAGGTAATGAATCTTTATACCGTGTTGGTTTTTATGAATTGAAAATTTTGTGTACGACATACTATTTAAAATGTTATATTTACAGGAAAATACTTTTTAGTAGATTGTGGATTCGCCAATCGCCGTCAATTCTTAGCTCCATTACGAGGTGTTCGATATCATCTTAAAGATTTTGGTGGACAAGGCCGTCATCCTCAAAATGCAAGCGAGTTGTTCAATCTTCGTCATTCGTCATTGAGGAATGTCATTGAAAGAATATTTGGTATATTTAAATCACGTTTCACAATTTTTAAGACGGCGCCTCCATTTCCTTTTCAAACACAAGCAGAGTTAGTATTGGCTTGTGCTGGACTACGCAATTTTCTTCGCAAAGATTGTCGCTCTGATGAATTTCCTCCAGAAATAGAAAACGATTCATCATCTTCATCGCATCTTGACATGGACGAGGAAAATTATGAACCACTTTCTCAAACTCAACAACAACAAAGAACGGAAGCTAATGTTTGGAGACTTGGCATTGCTGAAACTATGTGGGTTGATAGACAACAAAATGACGATAATGAAATTCCAGAAGATAATTAAGAGGGTCTAATTGCATAAAGTCGAATATCATATTAGTTTTCCCTTTTATTTATTTGATTTTTCAGTAATATTGTCATTTGGTTGTTATTATTTTAATTCAATAAATTATTTTTTTAATTGAATATGCTATCTTTTAAATTTGCTCATGTTATTTTTTAATTTAATATTGCATTTCCTTTGATTTTAACAGCTTCAAAAAGCTTGAAAGCTGAATTGTATAACTATATAACTAGAGGCTTTTTTTTCTTTTCTTTATATTTTAATGAATATTGTATTGTGTTAAATTAACTAAAGACTCATCTATTAAAAAATGAATTAACTAAAAATTCCTATAAAGGAATTTACATGGTCTGCAGCAGCAGACTTTTTTTTTTGTCAACTGTGGTTTGCATATTTTAAGTGCAAGTAAAGAGATGTTTTTTGCACTTCTCGTTAGTTAAGAAATCCTTTACTAATATGAAAAGAATAATTTATGAAGAATTTTGTTCAAGAACTATTTTAAAATTAGAAAATCAAAACGTCATTTTTCTTTTTTCTTTAAGTCACTTTAATTATTTGGGAAAAAAAGGTCACTTTAATTCATATGGTTTAGTATGTTTGATTAATCGTTCAAAGACTCGAAAACAATACTTTATTTGTAATAGAAAAATATTAATGAATTAAAATCTATTAAAATCCAACATAAAAATCTGTCAAACTCCACATAAGACTCTTTTAAAATCTAGCAAGATTTAAACAATTCGTAGAATCTACAATGACTATGGATTTTAAAAGACTCTAATAAAGTCTAATAAAATTCTGATTGAATAAACCTCCCTTAGTTATGTAGTTTACTCGAGTCCTTATGTGTGGAAAGGAGAATTCAGAAAAATGAAATTGCATGTTTTCAATTAAAAAAAGTTGGCATAACTATATTGCACGCTACTTTTGAGGTAACCATGGAGAAAAGACTTTCTTGGTCTTCAAGGTATGACATGGCACTCTCTTTTTTTACTTAAATTATATGCATTGATAATTGATTTAATTGTAGATTGTCATATGTGAAAACAAAGATGATCCAGATTTAGTGGAAATTGTCTACTCAGACTTAAACTGCCTTTCTCCTAAGAAATGTATCTCATCATCTATAATCAACTTCTATAATCAGCAACTTCTATATATACTCAATCAAGTTATTTTTTTGATTATTTCTGAAAAAATAATTTAAAACAAAGTATGGGCAGGTATTTGCGACGAATAATGAACAAGCAAAAGTAAAAGCATAAGCAAGCCGATGGGTTTAATTTTTTTAACACATATTTGTACGAGTAGCTGAAAAAACATATGGTATTAAATATTAATTACAATTTATCAAAATAAGTTTATTATAATAATTATAATTAATTTTTGAGTTTTTTTTAATTATAGAATGATGATGAAGCTTCATTTGGTTTTGCAAAGTTCAGAAGATGTAGGAAAGGTGTCAAGTTATTCGAGAAATCATACATATAAATGAACAGTAAGTTACATTATTTTTCTTGTTTTTCTCCTTATATAATAATAATAATATTTGATTGATTATTTATTTTGTAGAATGCACTGGAGCTTGGTGATTATATGTATACATGATAAAGAAGAACCAATTTTACTTCATCTGGATTCACTTGATCTGTCACCCCACTGAGGTTATATTTGGAAATATAAAAAGGTAATTTCAATTCCATCCTTCTAACCCTCTAATTTGTATCTAATAATCTATTGATGGTCCTATGCAGGTTTTTGGTACGAGAGTGGAACTATCTCATAAAAACAGAATCAAAGATTAATATAGATTTTTATCTAAGAATTTATGATATAAGAAGTGAGGTACATACATACAAACATACTTTTTTCTCTGATTCACACATTAATTGCTTATTTGTATGGATGTTTAACTTGTTTATATGTTGGTTAACAGGTTCCACAACAAACAAATGACTATGATTTTGGATTGACTGTTTTTTACTATATTCAACGATTTATAGAAACAGCTCTTGAAGGGGTACCAAGGGTAATTATTCCTTTCCTTTACAATACTTTCTATTCTTTCATTAAATATGTCTTTTGTTTCATTTTAGCTTGGTCACATTCAGGTAAAGTTAACGAGCACAATCTGATTGTTAATGTGAGAGATTAGGGGAAGCCTACATGCAAAACCATATATGGATATGCCTATCACAAAGATTGTTAAGAAGTGGAGGGTCTCTATCTCATCGCAAGTAGGATTCTGCTTCAATGCAAACAACTTCTGCAAAAGCTGAAGTTCTTCAATGTATTTAACTAAATAGCTTCGAAATCAACTAGGGATACAAACTTTCAATTAAAATTAGTTTTGCTCACTTTAAATGCATTGTATATGTATTATCGATATTTTTATTGACTAAATATTAATTACCAATTAATTTTCAATTAATTGCTAGCGACAATCATCGATACTACCAAATATCAATTCACTAAGTTAAAATTTTAACCAAACACGTGTTGGAATTCCTACCTAAATCCGTACGTAATATACGACAGTCTTGAGCATATATCTTAGCGACCCGGTATCTTAACTTACATTACATAATTTCAAATATCAATGTTTATACTGTTCTACTTTTCTGATATTACACAATCTCATATGCGTATGACCGGAAAAAATATATGATTTGTAGTCGTTATACGCACATGTATAATAAAGTGTAGAATAAAACTGATGTTCGATTAAATCAATAATTGAGTTACAGTAAAGACAAGTAAAATAAAGAACGAAACCTAATATTACTACTGAGACTTGTATTACAACAAGGGTTCTTATAGACTTGTAACACGATGAGAAACTAACTCTAATTCTAAACTAATTGGATGTGCTTTAGATAATATTAGTTTAGAAAAATGATTGTATGTTAGTGTATATTTCATATAACATTGTTTTTGTAACTGATGAAGAGGCAAAAGAAGAAAAATTGCACAATGATGTTGGAGTTTGGTTAGCCTAAAACATTCCAAGATTTTAGTGACAGGACAAGATTGGTCCTAAAAACATAGTACTACTTGGGACTACTAAAATAAGTAATCATTAATAGGTGTATTTTTTAAAGTAAAATTATTTTTAGTTACTCTTGTTTGTATAATACACAAATTTCGTTGTTGGAAGCGTTTAACGCATGAACCGTGATACGCAGAGAATCGCTATCTGGGGAGGGGATGCCGTGTGAGTTTGTTGGGCCCATACTTGCGACTTTCTCTTAAACACGGGTAAGTTAGGATTACACATGGACCATTTTTTAAATTTCTTGCATATATGATTCCTCTTACGAATATATAGATAGACTAATTCCGTTAAAAGCATCAATGGAGAAGAAAGATATACATTAAAACTTTTTTTTTAAGAATAAGGTGTCAATCATCAACAGAGAAATTAGACTTTTTATAATCTTTCATTAATCTTTATATATTATAAAAATATTGCACTATAGATCTATATGGGGCCAATCTTGTGTTTGAATACATGATGTGGAGGGGATAACTAGAGAAAATTAATATAACGATGTATAGTGTAATTGTTATGTAGATAGAAGTTAAAGAATAGAATTGTACATATAGTTGCTTAGTTTAGTTTGTGAATGATGAGTCAATAACGATGAATCAATTATGATTTATGTCTCTTTTCATCATGAAATATGCACTTAAGAAACAACATCCTAAATGGGCTGCTTGACAAGAATTAAAATTATTTCAGTTTTAGATAAACAACACTTTACTTGATGGTTATCTACTCTATTTGATGGCTATATAGTTTATTTGTGGTTATTATATTTGATGTTGGATTATGGCAAGGTGGGAAATCGATTCTATCACTTTTTATTCTTTTTACTTCCTCTTAAATTGTATCTTCCTTTGTGAGTTGTAAACTATTTTAGTTCTTACTACTCTTTTTTTTGATATCGTATGTAAAAGATTTGACGAGTTGGGCACAATGCTGGGGTAGTGATCCTCAAAAGGTATTTTTATCTCTGTTAAGAAACGCTAGTTGCATTTATGGTTAAAAAGTATATCTAGTGAGTGGTTTTTTATAGTAGTGTCATGCCTAGGTGGAGCATATATGGCGCTGATGTGGGGTTGATGTGGCGCCATAAGGTGTTGATTAATGGTCAACTAACAAAAAATTGAAAAAATGGCTAACAGTGACAAAAAAAATTCGTAAAGGGCGTTTTGTGTCAAAAAAAGAAGATAAAGGTCGGTTTCTGCACTTTGGCCAATGTTATGGAGTTTCACCCTTTTAGTTTAGTTATCAATGCATCATAAATAGTAAATACTTTATTTATAAGTGACACGTCTACATGATAAATGCTCTAAGTTCATTTGCAAAGTCATTGTGCCTTTGTTTAGACTTTCGATCAACCTTTTCACAATTTATGTTTTCACAAGAAACACAAAAAAATTATCTTTGAAGACATCAATTGATTAATGAGCATGAAGCTGGTTTAACTCATACATAAGAATATACAAGAATAAGGTTAATTCATCGAGATAAAGGAATGAAAATAAAACAGTAGATTGTGCAATTTCTTAAACTCGTAGTCATATATCTCAGGTATTTGAATAAGATATCTACTTTGTTTGATAAACATCGGAAGTGAAAGTGCATTTTTTTTTAGTTATTTAAGGCAATTATATAGGTAATAACTATAGCTGCTTGAGTTATTATAGTAGCGCACAAATAATATTTGTTTTACTTTTTTGGACACAACATGACTCTTATTTATGTTTTCTCTTAGTTTTTTTTAAAACATGTATTCAATATTGTCATTTGCATAAGTAATGTGATTGTCTTCTAGTGTAGATTATGTACCTAATGCTAATAGAGATGTAAGTTACACATGATGTATTTTCGACAATCGATATTATATTTTGAATTATAATTTTATCTTTAGCATTTTTTCTATGTTAAAAATCTAATCATATGATGTTTATATTTATCCGAGTTTCAGTTTTTTTAAATGTTAAGTGCTATATTTGAAGTAGAATCTTCATATTTTCAATTTTCTTGGTACATTATTTCAATCTCGACCATTAACTAAAGTTGTTAAATACTATAGTTGCAAAATTTATACATGACCACAATACATTACTTAATGTATAATAGATTACAGAAATTGTCAATGATTTAAAAAACATTTTGAGTCGCATAATTAATCACGAAGAGAAAAAACATAGAAAATTTAGTACATACCGTCTTATTTTTCTCACATTTTAGTTCGGTTTCATCATTGATTTTTATTGGTTCAGTTTACTTGTTTAGTTTTATTAACTACTAATTAAGCGTTTCGCTCAGTGAGTTTGCTACATTATATACAAGATGGTTTATGTATTGTCGGATTCTAAACATGCAGAACTTATCTTATAACTACTTGATCTTTTCCCTAACCCTTTTCTAAATGGATTCAACTCCTATTTGCTGAATAAAAAGAAAATTAGTTATCCCAAGGATTTTTTCAACCCAAAATGCGATTACAATCTTCAGTTACTCATCCATAATCCATTGTCGAATCCAAATGGGTCATTTAACTTATATGAGTACGATGTCCAATTTGGTGATGCAACAGGGTCCAAAAGAAGCCCATAATTTAGGTTCTTGTCCATTTCGTGATAAAACAAAATACAAAACACCATCCAAAAAAAGACCAAAATGAGGTACTCCATTTTATAAAACCCTTATTCTCGATACGCATCATAAGGTTTTCTGTTCCTTCTTAGTTGCCATAACTAAATCTTCATCACAACGCCTAAAGAAACTAACATAAACCTCAATATTTTTGATATGTTACCCCCTTCTCTCCACCCTAACAGATATAGCAGAAGAAGAGTAAGATAAAATGAAGAGAAAAAAGAAAAAAAAATACCTAAATCTCAGTTTGAAAGGTAATTTTGTTTGACAGGTTTTTTAATATTTTATCCAATTCATTCATTTCATTTGTTTTTATTATTGTAGATTAATGTTTTCTTAAAAAAAGTGTGTCTAATCTATTTTTATTCAGTTTGTGTTTATGAATTGAGAATTGATATTTAATTATTTATAATATTTATATATATATATTGATTTATATTTTGCAAAGATATGAAAGTGTCTATTGATTTGTTATTGATGTATTTTTTATTTACATAAGAATGATTGATGACCATCTCATTTCAAAAAATAAATAAGAATCATTATATTTGGGATGGTTTTTATGGTGAATCAGGTAACATAGTAATCCAAATATCATAATTTAAAATATGCTAGACAATGTATGATAATAAATAAGATATTATGTTTTAAATTATTTCTATTCAGTTTCCGATATCTTTCGAATTCATGATGTGATTTGTTTTACTTTGCTTTAATACTTGTAAATGAACAATTATGCAAATTATTTGATATATATGACTTATGGAAAGTTGAAACTCAATCAATAACTAAACACATTAGGACATGATTGGTAAATTAATATGATGGTTAGTTGAGCATCTATGTACATATTATTTGATTTAACAAAAAAAGATTCCACACTAATAGTGAATTGACCTAGTAAAGTGAGTTCAATGAAATTAAATTCTTGTTTTTAAATTTGAGTATTTGCTAATAGAATACTAAAATAGTATACAATATGCAAGGGACAAAACTTAATAGTGTTAGCTTGCATTTCATTGACATATTTAATCTCCATTATACAGGATTAGTTTGATTTCAAATAGATATAAAACACTTAGTTTTGTAGTTAAGTTGAGTTCTTATGTGTGGAAAGGAGAACTCAGAAAAATGAAATTGCATGTTTTGAATTAAAATAAGTTGGCATAACTATGTTGCAGGCTGCTTTTGAAGTAACCATGGAAAAAGGCTTTCTTTGTCTTCAAGGTAACCATAGATGACTGGCCCGTTATCACCAAAACCCAGGCCAATGTTGAACACACACCTGACTATTTAGCTTGGTCGGTCGTGTATCAAGCTCAACACAAGGCCTTAAAGTCCGCGGAAGAGTTCTTCAAGTCCATGGACGATTTAGTGGGCGAAGAAGCTAGAAGATGAAGAAGAAGAGGAGGTCAATGATAAAAAAATATCATCCCAAGCAATTTTTTTATTGAATTTATTTCATAAAGATAACCAGTTAAGGGAGTTCTACAGACAATATTACAAAACTAGAAGGTTTACATGTATGGTGTGTAATGGTCGAGGAAGGAGTAGACAGTTTAAAGGTTGTGCTGCTCTTGTGGATCACACCACAAGCTGCATCGAAAGTGTGAGTGAAAAAATGCAGCTTGTTTTCTACTCACACTTTTCTCTAGTTCATTTGACCCTAGTTGGGCTTCAGGTATATCTGCAACTGCACTTCAAGGTTTACTCGGTATGTTAGTTGAAGGTGGGGTCGCTAATGTTAATAAATTCTTTCTCGAAGCTTCACGTTTTGATAGCATAGAACTTGTACGCATTTTATTGCAGGTACAAGTCTAAAATTGTTATATTATTCATAGTAAATTCGATTTCTAGGCTACTACCTATGGCATAAAAACATTTTTAATGAATCCATCTGCACATTTTTAGGTTTAGTATGTAACTGAATTTATCTATACATATTTGGCATGTTTTTTGTTTCTAGATCGTAAAACGTTTAGCTAACAAAGTTTGAAGTATTTATTAGGGTACTTGTTATCATGTTCAATTTTTAGTTGCTTGATTTGTTTTAACATTGGTAAAAACCTTGTGAATGAATATAACATTTGCATCTTTTGTACCTTTTATATATACATATCAATCATGACTGTATATTGTTAAGTATGAGTTACAACTGTTAAATAAAGATATAGGACATCTAATATACTAACAATAGTTAAGTAATTGACAGGTGGAGAAGTATGTTAAGTATTCTCCTTAACATCCCACTCTAGATTAGTAAAGAATTATTTAGCCACTAGACTAGATCATATCTCTTATGTTCAAAGATTCAAGCTTCATATATGTTCGAGAATCGGTTTTTTAGCTCCTACTATGAATTGTTGGATCAACACAGTAATTAGTAAAAATGTGCAAGAGATTGATATTCATTTGCATGATCAAAACAGTCATTATCGATTACCTAAAGTGGTTTACTTTAGTAAAACTTTAACCTCATTAAAGCTATATAACACATGGTTTGAATAATCTAGTGAAATAAATCTAGTTAATGAATCATGTGAAGAAAATTAAATCAAAAGGGAAAAAAGTGAGTAATGCTTAATTTTAATTTATTTTAGTGTTGTTTGTGATTTTAATTTATTTGTTTTTTATTTATTCGAATTTAATCACATATCTTAGCTCAATGTTATGTATTATGCAAAAATTGCAAGGTTTACGAACTTCGAAACGGTGAACTAACGAGCTATATACATCTTTGTTTTTTATTAGGTCATCGTGGAAAACTCAAACAAGACAGGAAGGTAAAAAATTTCACTCATATTACCTTATTTTTCAGGAAATTACACAATTTATTTTAACTAATTTACCAATTGATTTTACAGTAAGAGAAAGAGGGTCACAATTAGTGTAAATTTTTTAAAACTTCTTTTGATGTGTAAATTTTTTCAACTCAGGAAATATTTTATCTATTTACAGATTTTGTCAAGTATTGACTGTATTTGTCAATTGAAACTCGTCATTTTATGTCTAACTTGGAAAACTCTTATTGTTTTACTATATTTTTTTTTATTTGTAAAGTTAGTTTTTTAATAAAATGGAGGATTTAAGACCATATAAAGATACCTATTACATGTTCAAAACATATATTGATTCCGACGTGAATATTTTCGTACGAGCTTTTCATTCGAAGCTATTTATTATAAGAACTCCCAAAATGTCAATGAATGATGACTAACCACTTGATTTCCTATGTCTCAATCGTGCTAAACAATGGGCACATACATTTACTTCTAGATAAATACCTTTAATTTTGAACGAGGCATTATTTTCCAACAACACCCGAATCCCATCAATCCAAAAAGCCACTGAACCTCTTCCCCACTCCACATGATTAATCGTGCTTATGACCTTATGAGAATCCAATTTCACCCCTAGCTCTCTCACTCCCATACCCATAACCGTTTGGAGTCCCTCATAAATAGCATTAACTCCGAGACTACCACCAATTATCCCTAATATTCATGGTAAAAATTATCACCCAATTTCCCTCCTTGTCCCTCAAGACACCACATGCACCTCCTTTCCCTTGATCCTCGCTCCAACTCCCATCTATGTTTAGTTTATATCCATGAATCGGTTAAATATATTCCACCCAATTCATTCCACATGATCATTATGATTAACGGTTTTCTTTTGATGTCATCCCCACGCTTTCAAATAATAGACGGCAAACCATTTCGCCTTTTTAATTAAAATTTCTCAACCCGGAAATTGCCCACTATTAAACACCATCTCATTGTGTTCCTTCCAATCCACAACTACTAAAGAGGAGAAAAACACATTCCAACTCAGCGTTCTCGCCTAGATTTTTATTCTATTGCAGGTGAAATCACCCAGGCTGTTGCAGCGCCTCCTGGATACTATGCACCTCTTCTGGAACCTGCCACTATTCACAACCCTACTACCGCAGCGGTGCTTTCCTCATGTTTGGTTATACCACTAGCCACAGGTCCCTACCCAAATCTCTACTGTATGTTCTGCTACATGGAGACAGAGTACCTCATAAAAAACTGCAATTTCTGCAGCAAATTTGGCTTACATTGGTATCCGCTCCTGACCTGCCAATCTTCTATCCCCATAGTCATAAATCCTGCGTTACTGGGCCGATTTTTGCCCACTTTATATCAACGACCGCAAGCAGAAAATGTTTTCCTTCATAATATTAAGAATCTCTCATAGAAAGAGCTTCAAGAGTTGTACCAAACATGTGATTTATGTCTTATAAAAGATTATATTTTTGTTCATGCATATAATAATGTGCTATTTAATTTACAGGAAAATGATAGTTGGTCATGATAATTCAGAAAAAGAGAACATTTATTGGATCTGTAGCTCCTTTTATTGATTTCCCATTCAAGGTATGTTCCTCGAGTTGGTCCATCTAATTTTTTGGTTTATTTAATGATGCTATTGGATTTTCTTACCTCCTTGTACTCAATTGGTTCATATTGATCACTTGTGATGTTTAATAAAAAATGGTCAACGCTAAATGTTTAACTTATTGTTCTAAAGGTGGTAATTTTAGTTTTCAAGTGGTGTGTTCAATAATTATTAGAAGATTAAAAGCAAGTATTTTTGTTATGCTATTATATTAATTGATGATCTCCAATCAAATCGCATGGGGAGAATTAAATATCATGTAGACACAATTTAACATCTAACACACTATTAAAGATTATGTAGAAGTTTAGTATGTAAACTGAAACTGAACATATTTATCATGTTTTTTGTTTGTAGATCATAAATATTTTAAAGTTATTTTTAGAAGTCACTATTTATAAAGACAATATAAAAGAAGTATCTTAACTATGGTGATCATAGGTTGGATCAATAATTCTTCTAGCAAGACTAGGAAGTGGAGAAAGTTTGGGTTAATAGGAGAAGACTAATTAAGTGTGGTTTTTGGAGGTTCAAATGAAGCCTAGAATGCAATTACTACCATTTCAGCATCACCAGGATAAAGAAAAAGGGAGATCATAAGGGTTAATATATGACTATCAGATATGTTTACCGTTTAGTATAACCAGGATAAAATTACAGATGAAATTATTAAAAAAAATTAAAGAGAAAACCTCCCAGGCAAAGAGGCTTTGTTATCCCTTCCATACAGCAATCTGACAACAATATTGATGATACGACACATTAAATTGTTATATATTTAACCAAAAAAATCAATCTGAGACAAAAACCTTAGCTAATGACCTTGTAATATACCATTGTACATTATCATTTTGTTTGCAATATAACTTATGGTTATCTTTTTCTGCAGGTTGCTTAACCTGATACACAAAGATTGATTGTGGACTTAATCATTTAGTTCCATCATAGTTAAAAGTTATAATCTAGTAACGGCTTTGAAAGATTTTATACGTGAGAATGTGACTCTTCTCGATGGAAAGGAATGAAAACTTAGACATCAGTGACAAGGTTATGAGCACGGGCTTTAATCGCCTTAGATAGCATGTAGCTGGCATTCATGAAGATGTTGTCAGTTGTAAGAATGTACCTACACATGTTAATGATGTTTGTCTAAATGAGCTACTCGATAATAGAGATAATTAGCCAAGGAAGATGATAAGCTTTAAACTCCTCTAAAGAGAAAGAGAGTGTTTACTCATGCGTCCATTTCAGGGACTAAGATTTTGGCAGGAGAGATCAAAGTGGGTTGTAGAAACTTGTTAAAGGAATGTGTGGTGGTCCTTAGTGTGTTCTAAAATAAATACAATAAGTAAAGAGAACCACAACCACAAGTGTACGGTTGTCCCAAGTAATAATAAACATAAACAGATTCGTTCTCAGGGACGGATTGGCTGACTCCAATGCTTATCAAGTAGTGTTTAATTGCACGAAAAGAAAATAAATGATTATAGGAATTTTTTGGTTTGTTTTCTAAAAACTAAGACAATAATTAGAGAGACTAAAGTAATGCAAATGTAAAGCTAGACGCAAGTAAAAATAGTTGGACGCAAGATATGAGAGGCAGTACTCGAGTAACGCTAGGATTTCACCTAAATATACCCATTCCATGTATTGTTTAAGGACAAATTCGGTAATTACTCTTGGTCGGGATTCAATTATCTCCTTACCCCCATCAGGGTGGACTAAGGAGCTCTTTCAGGTGCTACAAACCCCGTCTGGGTGAATATAGTCCACCTTCGAATGGTTCAAGTCTAACTACCCAATTGGCCGTCAAGGTGATCCAATCGCCACTATTTGGAATAGCCTAAGTACTAAATCCTAATATTGATTAATTACTTCAATAATAGTCAATAAGTGTAAATTAAGGAAAAAAAATAAATACCCAATTTGAATTAAATTAAAATAATCCCAAATTCAAAGACATAGAATGGAATAAATTATGGTTCAATCCATTACGCGTTCTCAAGTACTTAATGAAATTAGCTCATAATTGGAAAAACTAATAAAATAAATAGAAAAGAATTCATAATTGTGTTTACAGAAAGGAAAATAAGAAACCTAATTCGGCTGCAAAGTGGAGATATAGACAGTCTCCAGCTCCAAGCTTCTTCTTTTCCTTGCTTCTACTTCTTTTCTTCTTGTCTAAATTTTATGAAAAATAGAAGTCAAAAGCCCTGTTTATACTTATAAAATCGAACTTGGACCTTAGGCTAATAATTAATTCTATATTACATAATATAACATACCTGAATTTCCCTATTTTCCCTCATCCCCCATTAAGCTCATCATTACCCCCGAATAACTCTTTAACCTTCTCATAATTTTAATATTGACCAATCAGATAGCTTAAAACTCAAAACTTATGTCTTTCAATTCTATCGATTTCCATCAACAATCTCAGAACCCGTATAACCTAAAAACTCATCTCTTTTACATTCCCATTCTTTTGAACGAAAAAAACAAAAAGATATTTCACCTTCCCACAAGCCTCTCCTGTCCACTATCCACACTCACCTTCTCACCTAAAATCGCCCGCCACTACCCGTGACCATTCTCCAGAAAACCGCCGCCACTACCGGGACCATTCTCCAACTTCGCTACGCCATCAACAATTGAATAACCCAAATTAACCTAAAACTTATCTCTTCATCACACTCATGCCTTACCACCAAGCCGGTCTCCTACAGAAGAAAACAATCGACCATTCACGACCATCAACAACCGGCTTGCCTACGACCTCAACAATCGAAGAATCCAAATTAAGGTAAAAAAACAACTTTTGATTTGAATTTTTTTTGAGGTAGGTGGAATTTTAATTAATTTAGTATTTCAATTGATCTTGGGTATGTAAATCTCGACCATCAACAACCGGCTTGCCTACGCCATCAACAATCGAAGAATCCAAATTAATTTTTTATTTTTTGAATTTTCTTATATTTCACTGAACCATATTCTTTCCACTCCCATGCCATTACAACATAGTTTCTAATTGGGTATTTGCTAATCTGGATTTCTGATAATGATTACTTTTCCTAGGGTATCTCTTAATCTCTTCTATTGTCCTAATGTCTGAAAATTAGACTTTCCTCCATGGTTTTGTACAGTGAACAATGTTTATTCTTTTGTAATTGAATGTAAATGTAATATTTTTTTTCTTCTTTTTTCTTATAAAGCTATGGTACGAAGAGAAATCGAGGAAGAAACTGATAGGGTTATTGGAAGGACTAAGCGAAATTCTTCCCTTCCTATAAATCTCAATATCTACTCTCCAAATGGTGCGCTTTGCCTATTTTTAGTTTTAGTCTAATAAATCTTTTTGTTTTGTATTTACATTCTCAAACAAGTTTGACTTTGCAGGTGTCAATTTGACTTTGGTTGACTTACCTAGCATAACGAAAGATGTTGATGGTACTTCAATGGCTCCATCAACTACTTTCACAAACCTCTGGGAATTGAGAATCAATGGCACCATTATTATCTGGCCTCAAGGTTGCCAACTCGGTTCTTGACTCCATACACAAAGGGAGAGAGATGAGGTTTAAAAACTTGATCTGAAGTTATTTTCGGAAAAATATATCAAATTGCTATAAAAGGCTTGGCGTGAAGATTTTGTCAACAATGTAGCAGGTATAATTTGAGTTAATTACATTATAGGTCCCTATACTATGTTATTATTTATCTTTTCATCTTTTGTGAAATTTAAGGTTCCATAATTTGTTGGAATCTGATGAAAAGAAGAGAAGTTGTAGAAGGAGTCGTTCTGATCATAATGCAAGGCGTATAAAGCCTTAGTAGCAAATTATTTAGCATCTTACTTCGAGAATTCCTTCATCATTTTATGGTAAAGTTTAATGTTTGCATATTGATCCTTTATCTTTGTATGTTTTGACAGTTTAGTCCATTTGCAGAATTAAAGTCTTAAAAAGTTTGAAATTTAAGTTTTGATCTTACGTTTTTAAGATCCATATCAGTCTCATATGATTGAATTTTCTGGGATTTGAATGATGATTGAAATAAGATTAATATTGATTCGTGTGATATGATAATTTAAATTGATTGCATTATAGGTCCCTACTATAAAATACTTGAAATTGAAATTAAATGTAATTCTTTTGTGGTGATTTGTAAATTACACTTGAGCGTGTTCTGATTTTACTAACATGTCCAGGTAATTGAGATTGTGAATAGCTTAAAGGTTTTAATGGATTTTGTTAAAGAAGCAAAAGATGTCCCTATCCAAAATTGTTTGTAGATGATGTTAAAAGTAAAAATATTGATTTACAGATGGTTTGATTCTTTTGAGCATTATGTTTTGAGAGACAACACTAAAGGTATTTATGAGAATTATTTTGTACAATAGTAATTCAAGCCGAAGTTATAAAAGAATAAACATCAATGCTTGGATAGGTAATCACATAAATGGTGTTAATTTCTGTTGTATATAGCTTATAGATTTGTTAGTTTTAACACTCTGTAGTGTAGATTTCCATGCTATATGTTGCTTCCAATTGGAGACCTTGAACCCATCGAAATGGCGAAGAATCTCAGTTTGAAAGAAGAGTTGCTGTTATATTTCATTTTATTTTATAGCTATATAGGAACCTTGGCAACAAACTCTTTACTACTAGCCTAGAACATAGTAATACAGTATTTAGTAGCATAGTAAATATTGAATATGAGAAAAAGAATCCCATGTAATTTGGCGTAGCAGAAGATAAATGTTTTATTTATTTTTGCTAGCATATGTTTTATGATCACGTGTTTTTACGTATTTGTTCATTTGGAAAAAGATGCATTTGTTTTTTTTTTTTAATTTTGCTCCATGGTGTTTACGTGACCTTTTAAAAATTAATTTTGAAAATATATATTAAGATTTTCAATAAAATCATTGATGGTTCGTTGAGTTTTAATATTGGATTTGTGCAGTGATGTCTCCTTAATTATTCTTATTTTCGACCCTTAGGAGACATCATTTTTGGTGTTTATTTAATCAATTTGATAGACTTTTGGACTAAATATGCAATAATATAATTTTCCTCTTTTATTTCTAGCATTTTTAATTTATTAAGCTTTTGCGCGTAATATTGGTATTTTTAGTGTAAAGTTTACAGGTTTTAGATGTTAGCTAGAAGAGGAATCCGAGGAGAAAGTCAAAAGATCAAGAGATAGAGTCAAGACTTGAAGATAAATCCCGAAGATATTATTTTTAGAGCTGAAAATCCATTTTCCAGGCCATAGATTGCTGATTTTGAGGTGCTTAAGCGTTGATTTAGCCGCTAACCTTTGAAGGGAAAACATTCCTTATCGAGTTACGGAACTTTAGCAACTGGAATGAGGTCAATCGGAGTCATAACGAGTCGGGAAAAGCCGTTTTAGTGAAGGCATATCAGCAGTTACGGGATTTTGGGCTAAGTGAGTGGATTTGGGTCTTTTATATTTCATTTAATTAAAAGCCTAGGTCCAAGTCCGAATTTGCACTTATAAAAGGAGGTCTGGACTTCTTTTTTCACATAATTCACATTTTGCAAGATTAAAAACACCAGAGAGAAGCAACAGAAGGAAGAAAGAAGAAGCTACAAGAGCTGGAGAGGGTCTATATCTCCGTTCGTAGTCATTCCTATTCCGGAAATTAAGTTCTTTTATCTTTTAATTTTGTAATCAATATGAATTCCTTTACATTTAATTTAGTTTTTCTTTTTAATATGAGCTAAGCTTTTCATAGTGCTTGAGAACAATTAATGGGTGAATCCCAATCTCATTGAATAACGAATGTTGAATTTGGGATTCTGTTAAATTAAACTAGATTGGGACTTTTACTCTTTTCAATAAATTGGGAATATTTACTGTTTTTAGCGTCATGAACTAGGAACAGGTGTTAGTATTTAGGCTATTCTAATTAGTGGCGATTGGATCATCTGGACGGAGGGTTTAGATACAGAACCATTTATTCAATCAAGGATAGAAGCTATTGATTCTGACGAACTTAGCTAATTCTAGGGCCAATGAGGTAATAAAACTTAAACATCCGAAGGTGGATCATATTTACCCTGATGGGACTAGTGACACTCTAGGATCGCCTTATAGTCCACCCTGACGGGGGTATAGGGAATTTAGAATCCCGACCATTGTAATTGACCAACTTAGCCCTTAAACAACATTAGTTAGGAAATAAGGTTGGGAGGATCCTTGCGTTCTCAAGTGCTACTTCTCATATTGCGTTTTACTCTCATTTACTTGCGTCTTAGCTTTTATTTGCATTTTAATAATTGTCTTTCATTTATTTAGCATTAATACAAAACCAAACAAACATATTATCTTTATTTGCTTTCTTAAGTTCATTCAATCATTAATAGATAAGCATTGTAGTCAACCATTCCGTCCTTGGAACGAATCTGTTTTATCAGTTATACTACTTGGGACAACCGTACACTTGCGGTTGTGGTTCAATTATTTATTGCATTATTTTTAGAACACACAAAGGACCACCAAGTTTTTGGCGCCGCTGCCGGGGACGGTAGCGTGTGACCACGGTGTTTATCCTTTAGTGATAGTTGCATTTATTTTATTTTATCAGTTTTACGCTTTTTGTTTGTTTATTTCTTTTCAGGTTTTTAGGTTTGGTGTATGCAAAGAAGACTATTTAAGGATCTAGAGCCAACACCTCCAATCCTTAGTAATCCAGAATCGTTGATCAGACTTGCTAACAAGAGAAGAAGAGAACGAGAAGCTTTAGAGGTAGAAGAATTAAGTAACAGAATGGAAGAGATAAATCTTCAAGATCAACAAAATAATCAACCAGGTCAACTAGGCGCAAATGGCCAACCTTTAGCGCCACCTGGCCTTATCCCTCAAATTCCACCACTAAATCCTAATCCTCAAGTTCAGATAGTGATGAATCAAGATCCGTGGTTTACTAATGGTCCACCAGAAGTTCCATTCTGTGCTCCTGCTATAGGAGTAGGTGCTCCAGATATTGATGTTCCGCGATTCTGTCCAGATTCGGGGATGTTAGCTCAATTCCAAAATTTTGGGAATTTTCGTGGTAGACCATCAGAAGATCCTCTTAGAGCAGTACAGAAATTTAAACAGATATATGATTCTTATATCACACAAGGAGTTTCAAGAGAACAGATGTATTTTGCTGCGTTTAAATTTTTTGTTATTGATGGAGCGAGTGAATGGCATGATACACAAGATCCTACGAAGATAACAAACTGGGACCAATTAGAGACTGCTTTCTTTGACAGGTATTACCCAAGTAACATGAGATTAGATGCTGAATTAGAATTGACGCATTTCCGTCAAGAATATGATGAAACTGTGGGTAGGAGTTGGACAAGATTCCAGATGTGTTTACGTAGAGTTCCCACTCATGGCTTTTCAGAACAACAACAGCTAAAAATCTTTTATAGAGGCCTTGATGGGACTTCGAGAGAGATATTGGATACGCTATGTGGTGCAGGTTTTTTTTCAAGTTCAACCGGCTCATGCTAAAATCATTTTAGAAAGAACAGTCAAGAATGAAGTTGGGTGGAATTCAGCAAGAACACCGGTTAAAGGAGTGAATAATGTTAATATCGAAGAAAAATTTGCTACGCTTGAGAATAAGATTCAGACTACTATAGAGCAACAGTTGAATCAGCTTACGTTAGCTGTGAAAGAAGGATTTTCGGGTAAGAAGGTAGCTGTACAAGCCGCACAAGAGGTGTATATGTGTTCGATTTGCAGAGTAGATGATCATGATGAGGAAAATTGTCCGAATAACCAAGAGCATGTGATGTTTATGTCCAACAGAGGTAATTTCAATTCAAGTGGTAATGGATATCAGCCTAACAGAAACCATCCTGGGTTTCAATACTCAAATCCTAATGGGGCAGCCAATCCTACATATGCGTATCAGCCGCGTCCCCAAGGTAACAACTATAATCCAAGACCACACAACAATTATCAAGGAGGACAGACCAGGCTAATTATGTACAAAGACAAGCTCCTTAGAATACGTACGATGAAACATTGAACCAAAAAGCCTTACCTGCCTATCCACAAGAAGGAGTAGTGACCCTTCAAAAAATAGTTGAAAGTTTAATTGCTCTTCAAACACAAGCTATGGAACGTCAAAATGCATCTGAAGCAAACATTGAATCAGCTGAGTCAAATTAATAAACAACTGATTCAACGTCCACAAGGACAAATTCCTAGCGATACGGAGAATCCAATACAACGTGAAGATTGCAAAGCCGTTACATTACGAAGTGGTAAGAACCTTCCTCCACCTCCTTTTCCGGTTATGAAAGAGAAAGAAGTTCCAAGAAAAGAAAAGGAAGTGGGTGAGAACGAAGAAGAGAATGAGAAAGATAGTGAGGTTGAAGAAATAGTAAGGCCAAGTGAAGATCCGAAGAAGAAAGCTGATATTGTGAGTAATCGCCCTCCACCACTGTTTCCATCTCGAGTTCAGAAAAAGGGCGATTTGGGTGATTTTCAGAAATTCTTTAATAGAGTGAAGGGTCTGAGTATCAATATTTCGTTACTAGAAGCGATTCGAGATATTCCTAAGTATACAAAGTTTTTGAAGAGGGCCCTCACTAACAAAAGGACTTATTGTGATAATGAGATGATTGGCCTCTTCTGAAGAGTGTAGCGCGATTTGTCAGAGTAAATTACCTCCAAAGTTAGTTGATCCGGGGAGTTTACGATTCCGATATCGATTGGAGAAGAATGGAAAGGAAAGGCGCTATGTGATTTGGGGGCAAGCATCAATTTGATGCCCAAGTCAATCTTTGATAAGCTTAAGATTGGAGAAGCAAGACCTACCTCTATGGTCTTGCAAATGGCGGACATGTGTCTTGCATATCCCGAAGGCCGAATTGAGGATGTCCTCGTTAAGGCAGGTACACTTATATTTCCTGTTGATTTCGTAATACTTGAGTACGATGCAGATAGAAATGTCCCCATTATTTTGGGTAGACCATTCCTAGCTACAGGGCGTACATTAATCGATGTAGAGAATGGCGAATTAACGATGAGGATACAAGACGAGGAAGTCAAATTCAATGTATTTCGAGCTATGAAATTTCCAGATTCTCAGGAAGATTGCTTCAGAATGGATGTAGTAGAGCAAGCATCGCAAGAGGTATTTAATTGTTTAAATTTTGATGATATCTTGAAGGCTGCTTTGACATTAGATTCACCTGAGATGATGGAAGAGCTTACCGAAACAGTGGCAGCTCTCAATTCTGAAAATCCGAAGTATAGGCGTCTTGCCTATGAACCTGTGAGAGAACCGGGGGAGATTATTCCTAAAAAGAAACCTTCAATTGAATCTCCTCCGGAATTGGAAGAAAAACCATTACCAACACACTTGAGGTATGCGTATTTAGGTACTAATGAAACTATACCTGTTATTGTTTCAGCTAATTTAACAGGTCCTCAAGAAGATAAACTGTTGCGTGTGTTGAGAGCCAACAAAGAAGCAATAGGTTGGACAATTGCTGACATCAAAGGCATTAGTCCATCCTATTGTCAACACAAAATCATACTTGAAGATGTTAACGCACGCTCAGTTGAAGGTCAAAGAAGATTAATGCCCGCTATGAAGGATGTAGTGAAGAAAGAGGTGATCAAGCTTTTAGATGCGGGGATTATTTATCCCATTTCGAGTAGTGAATGGGTGAGTCCGGTTCAGTTTGTACCGAAGAAAGGAGGAATGACAACAGTTCTGAATGATAAATATGAAGCAATTCCTTCAAGAACGGTAGTTGGATGGAGAGTTTGCATGGATTACAGAAAGCTGAACAAGGCCACCAGAAAAGATCATTTTCCGTTGCCCTTCATTGATCAAATGTTAGACAAATTAGCCGGAAGAGAGTACTATTGCTTCTTGGATGGTTATTCTGGGTATAATCAAATTTACGTGGCTCCGGAAGATCAACATAAAACAACATTTACATGCCCCTTTGGTACTTTTGCATATCGCAGAATGCCATTTGGGTTGTGTAATGCTCCTGCTACCTTTCAAAGATGCATGATGGCCATCTTCTGGGATATGATCGATAACTTTCTTGAAGTGTTCATGGATGATTTCTCTGTATTTGGTGGTGATTTTGATAAATGTTTAGATAATTTAGAGAAAGTGTTAATCAAATGCAAAGAAACAGATTTGGTGTTAAACTGGGAGAAGTGCCATTTCATGGTTCGAGAAGGTATTGTTCTGGGTCACAAGGTTTCGAGTGCTGGGTTGGAAGTTGATAGAGCGAAGATAGAGGTAATTAAAACTCTTCCACCTCCTGTTTCTGTTAAAGGGTTAAGAAGTTTTCTTGGCCATGCTGGCTTTTATAGGCGATTTATTAAAGACTTTTCTAAGATTGCTAAACCGTTATGCAACTTACTTGAAAAGGACTCCAAATTCCTTTTTGATGAAGCTTGTTTAGCGGCTTTCAAGGCAATCAAAGAAAAGCTTATTTCTGCTCCTATAGTATTACCTCCATATTGGAATTTACCGTTTGAGGTTATGTGTGATGCGTGTGATTTATGTATGGGAGCCGTATTAGGACAAAGAAAAGAGAAAGTTTTTCATTCGATTTACTATGCTAGTAAAACCTTTAGTGGTGCTCAAGTTAATTATACAGTTACAGAAAAAGAGTTGCTAGCGGTTGTGTATTCATTCGATAAATTTCGCTCTTATCTTCTTGGAGCGAAAGTTATTGTTTATATAGATCATTCAGCGATTCGATATCTTATGGAGAAGAAGGATGCTAAGCCGAGGTTAATCAGATGGGTTTTATTGCTTCAAGAGTTTGATTTAGAGATCAAGGATAGAAAAGGGTGTGAGAATCAGGTTGCGGATCATCTATCGCGTTTAGAAGGTTCAGAGATGAATAGTGGTACTGAAGCAGTTAGAGAAGAATTTCCTGACGAGAGTTCATTCGTGGTTCGTGATTATGAAGCTCCTTGGTATGCGGATATTGCAAACTTAGTGGTTAGTGGTTCCTTTCCTGAAGGATCAACTTATCAAGAGAGGAAAAGATTAGCTCACCGTGCAAGACAATTCTTTTGGGAGGATCCTTTCCTCTACAAAGTATGTGCTGATCAAATGGTAAGAAGATGTGTAGCCAAGGAAGAAATTGAGGCAATTATAGCTGGGTGTCATGATTCACCTTATGGTGGACATTTCAAAGGAGATCGAACTGCTACTAAGGTATTACAATCTGGTTTCTATTGGCCCTCGATTATAAAAGATTGTCATGAATATACGAAAAGATGTGCTAGATGTCAATTTACCGGAAACATATCCAAGAGGGATTAGATGCCACGTAATAATGTGTTAGAAGTTGAAATATTCGATGTTTGGGGTATAGATTTTATGGGTCCGTTCGTTCCTTCAAATGGTAACCTCTACATCTTATTAGCTGTTGATTACGTGTCTAAATGGGTAGAAGCTGTGGCCTTGCCAACTAATGATTCACGAGTGGTGATTAAGTTCTTGAAATCGCATATTTTCACTAGACATTGCACTCCAAGGGTAATTATTAGCGATGGAGGTACTCATTTCGTTAATAAGTATTTGAAGACGATTCTAGAGAAATATGGAGTGAGACATCGTGTATCTAATGCTTATCATCCACAAGCCAATGGTCAAGCCGAAGTATCAAATCGCGAGGTAAAATCTATCTTAGAGAAAACCGTTGGTCCTACTAGAAAAGATTGGTCTATGAAATTAGATGACGCATTATGGTCCTATCGTACTACTTTCAAAACTCCAGTAGGTGCTTCTCCGTATCGAATGGTATATGGTAAGGCTTGTCACTTACCTCTTGAACTTGAAATGGGTGCCTATTGGGCTATTGCGAAGTTAAATTTAGATCCTACTCTAGCTGGTCAGAATCGAATGATGAAACTTAATGAGCTTGATAAATTTCGATTACATGCTTATGAAAATGCTAAACTTTACAAAGAAAATACCAAGAGATGGCATGATAATCGGATTCGAGAGAAGAACTTTGTAGTGGGACAAAGAGTGTTGAAATATAATTCAAAGTTCAGTAATTATCCGGGGAAATTAAGATCAAAGTAGTCGGGTCCTTACATTGTGACAAAAGTTACACCTCATGGAGCTATAGAGATAGAACATCCGCTTGAAAACCGTACACTCATGGTGAACGGTCATCGCTTAAAGATATATCATGGAGGTGAAGACACGGATCGTGCAAAACACCCACATCCCGGAGAGGTCATGTACCTCCTCGAAGCTCCTTAGAAGCACGAGGTAACCCGTCGAGCTTAACGACGTTAAACAAAAGCCAATTTCTTGTATATTAGTTTAAGTATTTCGATTTCCGTAGTGTAAATTAGTTAAGTTTTCGTTGATTTTAGTGTTTATTTTTAAGATGTGGAAGGGTGTTTGTTTTTGATGATTTCAGGGGTATAATGGTCATGAGTTTGGGGTCAAAACGATGAGAAAACGAAAAAAAAATTGGAGTCCACAGCAGGTTTGACCGGCTAGCCGGCGGGCTGGCCGGCATACCGGCCAAACAAGCTGAAGGACCCCAACTCTCTGACCACTGCGTCAGCGATGACGCAGCGTTGCTGCGTCACCATTCACGCCAGCGAGAATCCGCCGGCATGCCGGTCAACTGACCGGCTAGCCGGCGAATCTACCGGCTAGCCGGTGAAGGAAAGTGAATTCTCTGACCACTGCGTCAGCGACGACGCAAGAAGCTTGCGTCTGAGGTAAAAAAAAATCGAATTTACAAATTTTTTTTCCGCCGCCCTCGCGACCGGCTAGCCGGCTACCTGTTGCGAGAGGCGGTTTTGAGTTTATTAAACCTAGTTTTTTGCCTCTTTTCCAAGCCAAACCTTATATTCCGAATCCTTGCCTCCACCTACTCCGAAAATCATCAACAAACAGCTATAAAATCATCAAATCAAGCCTTCTTTCATCACGAAAACACACAATCAACTCATAACTTCTCCAAAACATCACCAAAATTTATCTTTTCTTCATAAATTCCCTCTTCCCAACCTTGAAATTAAACCCAATTCTTTCACAATTCCTCTCCAATAACCTTAACCCATCTCATATTCCACCTAATCCTTCAAGTTTTAAGCCTCAAAACATCAAATTTCGAAGCTTTTCTCTAGCTTTTTCTCTATTTGAAGTTTTGAGTTTGGGGTGAAAAGAGATGACTAACAGAACCGATTCTATGTGCAACTATCGAAGAAACATACCAAGAAACAGGAACAATGTTGGAGGTAGCCCAGACCAAACAATTGAGATTCCGGATTCGCGATCCAAAAAGACTGTCCAAAACCCAATTGCTTCGAAACGAAAAGAAAATCCAAGTAAGGCTAATCCAAAAAAGAGTACGTTAATTGATGAAAGTGATGAAGAAAGTGAGGAAGAAGTTGAAGAAGAGATTGAGGAAGAAACTGAACAAAAAGTTCCTGAAGAACCAGAACAACAACCGAAACCTCCGCGTAGGAAAGCTTGGGCTCAAAAGCCTAAAAGAGTCTTCGTTCCATGGGATACTCAGGTTCGTGATAGAATTCAATTTTTGAAGTTTGGTGAGGAGATGAATCTTCCTAAGGGTATTATGACTAGTGCTTATAAAGATTATGGTATTACTTGTGATCAATTTTTTTTTTTTTGTCAACTGGGTACATAACAACGTGCCTACTTATAGCTATTACATAATTTAATAAGGAAATTGTTAGAATTATTCACAGAGAAATCTACCCATCCTGAAAGCTCGATATTCCTTCGCGTACATTTGGCCAAAGCATCCGAAGTTGAATTAAATTTCCTGCTCACATAGGCAATTTTCCATATCTTGGAAAGACCTAACCATTTCCTGATTTCCTCCAGAATTTGTTTAAGACTCCAGTTAAGTCCGGTCGTGCCCTCAATTCCTTGAACAAGTTCAAGGTTGTCCGTGTAAAAAGACACGCCTTTATCCGATAGGTCAGCGCTTGACCTCATTGCCATTGCAACAGCCCAAGCTTCTCCTTCAATCACAGAATTAATTTTACATTTCTCATTGATTTTCCGAACAATGATTCCCTCTTTATTAACACCAACGCCCGCGATTGCCGCTTGTTCTTTATTAGAAACGAAAGAAGCATCACACGTCCATATAATTTCAGCATTATCAGAATTCATCGGATTAATATCCATGTCTTTCTTATTTTTTATATTACCATCCTTTGCTTTAATTTCCCAATCTTTTTGTGACCCAAAGAGCGTAGTTAAAATATCTCTGGACTTCTTTAGTACATTGCCCTCGTCCCATTGTTTCCCTTCATGAAAACACATTATTCTTTCTTTCCATAAAAACCATAAGATAGCCAAAATACACGCCGTAACAACCCTAGTGTTCCATCCATTCTCCGAGTATGCTTTAATAATACTTACGAACCATTCCTCAAATGGACCATTAAATCCTTCATCAATTCTAATTTGAAGGGGTGAGTTAGCCCACACCTTCCTACTAAACGGGCACTTAAGGAGCAAGTGTGTCACATCCTCATCCCCTAATTCGCACCATTCACACATATCATTATTGATACATTTTCTTTTTTTAAGATTCTTCTTGACCGGAAGCGCATTATTACACACTCTCCAACAAAAATTTTTAATACGGGCCGGCACATTCGATTTCCAAATAGTATTCCAAACCCCATCAACTTTTAACTCGTTAACATTTGAGGATTGTATTTCCTTTGCCATTTCTTCGCTAACTAGTGTGTGGTATCCAGATTTAGTTGAGTATTCCCCATTCTTGTTATACGGCCATATAATTCTATCTTTATCATTAGTTATGTATCTCGGAATCTTCATAATAATTTGACTTACCTCATGTGAAAAAAGATTAATAATAATATTCCCATCCCAACCAAACCTTTCTTTATCAAATAGCTCGTAAACCCAGTTCACATTACACCCATTTGGTTTGTTAAGTAAAATACCTTTGCTCACCCAACAGTGATTCCAAATATTGATATCTTTACCATTCCCAATTTGCCAGATAGCATGTTTTTTAATAAATTGAAGTCCTTTAAACAAACTAGCCCAACACCATGACCTTTTCCTTGGAAGTTTAGCATCCCACATTTTACAATGAGGAAAGTAGATGCCTTTAAGTACCTTATAAACCAGTGTATCTTCTTTATTGAGTAATCTCCAAACTTGTCCAGCCAGCATTGCAATATTCATCTTATGAAATTCTCTGAATCCCAATCCTCCAACCATCTTGGACCTAGTAAGTTTTTTCCAACTGACCCAATGGATTCTCTTCTTATTACCTGAATCCCACCAAAAATTTGCAATAATGCTAGATAGTTTTTTACATAACACCTTTGGCATCTCAAAGATTGTCATAACATAATTTGGAAGAGCTTGGAGAACAGCTTTAATCATCACTTATTTACCACCTTCCGATAAAAGAGACGAAACCCATCCCGCCGATTTAGCCAGCAATCTATCCTTAATATAATTCAAATTCTCTCCTTTAGCCCGTTTAATAGATAAAGGAATTCCTAAATATTTGCCCAGGTCCGTTGTTGTATCAATATGAAGCTGCTGAGTAACACCAAGTTTAAGTTCTTCCGGGGTATTTTTACAAAACATAATTTTTGACTTATGAAAGTTAACCCGTTGACCAGACGCCATACAATAATCTTTAATAATTTTTTGGAAAACTTCAATCTCTTTGGTATTAATGTTGATAAAAAATAACGCATCGTCAGCAAACAGAAGATGAGTCAATTTAGGGCAATTTCATGTTATAGATATCCCATTAATATCCCCATTTCGACAGTGATGATTAATCAAACCAATAAGACTCTCAGTAAGTAAAGAAAAAAGAAGGGGAGAAAGGGGATCACCTTGTCTCAATCCTTGTGTCGATTTAAATTTCTTCATCCTTTGACCATTAACTTTAATTTGAAAAGATACAAAAGAAATGCAATTAAAAACCCAATCAATCCACTTTTCACAAAAACCGAGAGCTCTTAACGTTTTAATAAGAAATTCCCAATTAACTTGGTCATAGGCTTTTTCCATATCAAGCTTAACCGCTCCATAGAACTTCTTTGATTTCCTTTTCGTGTTTAAGAAATAAGACACGTCCTGAGCAATGATTATATTATCCTGAATATTTCGTCCTTTAATAAACGCTGACTGTGTCGGATAGATAATTTCGTTCATAAATGGTTGTAATCTCATGGCAAGAATTTTAGCGATAATTTTATAACAGAAGTTCGCGCACGAAATGGGCCTATAATCTTTAACTGACTCTTGACAATTACCCTTAGGGATAAGTGTAATAACCGAATCATTAATCGTCCTGATATCCATGTTTGTACTGAAAAAATCCTTAACAACCTTGAAAATATCATCTTTAATAATTTCCCAAAATTCGTGATAAAATTTTCCTGGCAAACCGTCAGGTCCGGGCGCTTTTGATCCAGACATATTAAAAACAGCATTTTTAACCTCATCCATGGTAGGTTCAACAGTGAGCGACTCATTCATACTATAAGATACTTTAGACGGAATAAATCTCGTGATGTCCTCAGGATCTGAAACGTCGTTAGCTCTGAATAAATTTTCATAATAGTTTTGAATAATTCTCTCTATTTCTTTAGGCTCCTCAACCCAAACATTCTCATTATTCTTAATCGCGCAAATTCGGTTCACTTTCCTTCTTCTCATAGTCCTTGCAAAAAAATATTTAGTATTCTTATCCCCTTCTTTGATAGCTAAATCTCTTGCTCTATCTGCCCAGTAAATCTCCTCAATTCTCCATAATTCTTGGATATAATCTTTAATATAATTTTCTCTTAATCTATTCTCCTCCGTAACCTGTTCCTTATTTATTGCAATAAGCTCATCTTGTAACTCATTAATTTTCTTACTATTATTAAAGAAGACTTTTCTACTCCATCCTTTAAGGGCCAAACATGTTGCGTCTCTTTTATTACAGAACTTAGATATATTATCGCAGTTTTTATTGCATTCCCAGTTCTCTTTAACAATCTCCTTGCACCTAGTATGTTCCAGCCATCTCGATTCAAAAATAAAGTATTTATCAGCTTTATTGACTTTAGCATCCCTAATTAAAACCAGTGGACAGTGATCCGAACCCACCGCAGGAGGTACGTTAATAATAGCGTTAGGAAAGGTGGCACACCATTCCATCGAAGCAAGTGCTCTATCTAATTTTTCTTTTACGTTATTAAAACTATCCCGATTATTAGACCAAGTAAAATGGCATCCTTTGCTTGGAACATCCACCAAATGATTTTTATTAATGAACTCATTGAATTTTAATATACGATCCAAATTAGCCGTCCATTTACCTTGTTTTTCCGAATAGTTAGCAATCTCATTAAAATCACCCATAATAATGAACGGTTCATCCAATTGACTAATCTTTTTAGAAATGTTACTCCATAATTTAGATCTTTCCTCAAGATTAGTTGGTGCGTAAACACATATAAAATACCAAGAAAGTTCATAGCTTTCATTAATTTTAGCAATAATATAAAACTGACACGAGCACATAATAGAGATAGACACAGACTCTTTCCATAAAAGTAGAATGCCCCCAGACCTAAATTCTCTTCCCCTAGGGTCAACTACAAAGGAATTATTGAAATTTTTAAAATGCGAGCACGACTTAAGGTCTTTCTTCCTAAGTTTAGATTCCAAAAGGCAGACCACCGAAGCATTATTTTTACCAACAAGGGCTTTAAAAGATTTTCTTGTCAAGGGAGCCCTAGCCCATTGACAGTTCCAGCAAATAAAACTATCCATCTCTCCCGGCCGCGTTAACGGATCGGCCGCCATCCTTAGCAAAGAAAAGAGAACCATTTTCCTTCAAAGGAAATACCCGAGTACTCATGTTCTCGTCGGAATCACTTCCACTACTTAACCCGCCTTCAAGATGCCCATAACAATCATCCGCATTACAAAAGAAGAGTTTTTGATGATCTTCAAACTCTTCCTCTAATACCAAGTCTTTACCATCGCATATAGCCTTCTTCTTGATTAGGTTATTTTTGACATCATAAAAGCTATCACACAACTCATCAATAAAACCCTGCATATCCAGAATCCTCCTTTCCATATTTGCAAAATCCTCATTTGTAAACTTTTGAAGTTTCGCATTCCCTGGCTCCCCACTTGGCGCCACCTTCCTCTTAAGAGTTTTTGGCCATGTAAATTTAACTTGTGGTCTAAAGTCCCTACTTCCTGGATTGTCCACCCAAACACCTTCCCTACTATCTTCCATCCTGGGATGATCACTAACATGCACAGATTGAGAGTTTTCGAAACCTGACTCCTCATGATACTCGATATCCTCCATCGTAGGACTTCCAATGTCAGTTCTTGAGAAATGTTTTCGAACAGGAAAGTTATCAGTATTCATCTCAATTCTTCTCTGATCCCATAATTCATTTTCCACTTCGAACCCATGCTCATTGACGTTCGGGCCTTCAACATCAACCAGATTTAAATCAACAATATTCTTTCCTTTCACTTTACTCCATTCATTCGCATCGAACACAGCAGACTCCGCAAAAGGTTCATTTCTGAACCTGTGATACAATTCATCAACATCCACAGCTTGGTTATTAAGAACCTCCTTAATAGTCTCATGACTCACAACAATACTCATTCCAATGTCGCCAAGTTCTTTCCTAAAGACCTTGAACAATTCTGGGAATCTTTTTTCGGAAATTTCCACAGGTCCTTCAAGCTCATTAACGTTATTCATTAGTTCTTCAATTAAATCTTCATTTTCTCGTTTCCTTTTCGATGAATCATTGCCAGCAGATTTTGTAGCACTGTCTTTGCCATCAGTAGTTTCATTGCCTCTAGCAGAGTTGTCGAAGGATCCAAATTGGATAGCTCTTCCGCTATTACCCATTCCACCATGATTATTACCCTCTTCATCATCTTCTCCATCATTATCAAATCTTCTGAACGGGTGAAATTTGACCACCTCATCGAAATGACCCCATCTGTCTTTCTTTCGTATCACAAAAAAAAACCTTGTCTTCACTCCTCATTGTCATGTCCTTACTCCAGTTACAGTATCTCGCAGCATCGTCACTCCATTTAGGGCGAACCATGGCAAGATTGCAGCTATTCTTGTTGTGACCTAATTTCCCACAGTTAAAGCAAAAGAGCCCTATGCTCTCATAAATAAAAGACACGCATGCTTTCCCATCCAACTGTTGTAAGAAGACCCCAGTTTTCAGCGGAAGCAGGGTATTAATTTTCACGCGAAACCTAACGAATTTCATATCATCATTATCGATTATAGGGAAATCAATTTCAACCACCTCGCCAATAAATTCCCCAAAGACTTGTATTGCTTCTAAATTATTTTGAGACCCAGCTAATCCGTAGATTCTGACCCAAGCCACTGAAGACACCAAATCGACGTCTTTTAAGGACATACCTTCTTCAAATTTGACTACGATAACATGCAATCCTTGGATGAGAAGAGGTCGAACGAAGAACAAGCGTTCAGCCTCCTCCTCGTTAAACAAACTGATCTTAAACGTATTTTCCGCCATTTCTTCAAAAACAATTCTTCCGATAATGCCCCAAGTATCGAGAACAAGTTTGCAAAAAGTTCCAAGGGCAATGACTCTATCCGACACAATCTTGGCAATCAGGTGGTATTCAGGAATTATAGGCTTAACTGAAGACACTTTAGTGGAGAGGGAGAGTGTTTCGAGTTTGAGGATATTCTCAGTTTTTGCTTTGGCTAATGGAAGAAGATGACAGTTGCTTTCTGTCATTTTTTTAGGGCTTGTTTGCTTAAAAAGTGTAGGATTGTTTTTAAGTAATAAGACACACAGGATGATAGAACTAAAAGCACCAGATATGTGAGTGTTATATAGAAAAGAAAAGAGGCATACCTTATTAGAAGTCTACGGCATGTGAGACACATGTAATAAAAATAAAGAGAAGTAATCTTCAAGCGTGTAAATAACACTAAAAATCTCCTCGGGACTATCCCTCACCAATGCATGCCTAATAATAAGAATCTTAGCAAAAAATAACTTTATAATTCTTTTTTTTGTTAATTCCGAGATCTTGGAATGGCAACAGGACACTCTGCTGCCTTGAAAAGATAATTTATGGCTGAAAAGTTCATTTCCGTTATTTACCTTTGCATTCCCATTATTAGTCCAAACCATCTTAATTAATACAAACTTAATCTTTCCAAAAAACTTTGAAGTATGCTGATAGAAGAAAAGCATTACCACATCCGATATAAAGTACTCAGAGTTCCAAAACATAAGGTAATAAATATTCGAATATTTTTACTGCATTAACTCATATGAAGAATAAGCATTGAAGGAAGGATAATTATTAAATTTACTGTACTCAAACCACAACATATCCCTCTTTGCCATTATAAAATGGTGCCAAAAAAACCGCATGCACTCCCATCTGACACAGCCAACTCTAGAATTAGACAAAACTTCCAAATGAGTATAAAGGATCTTGGAAAGAATTGCGTGAAAGGAAGCTTGAGTATATTCCTACCTTGGTGCGAAATTTTTATGAAGGAATCGCCTTCTCCAAAGAAGCAGTTGTTATTCGCAAAAAGGTAGTTCCTTTCTCCGTTGAGCTTATTCGTAAAACATTGAAATTACTCGAATTTTCCGGAATATGTCTGTTTCAAGAGTCTCTAAAAGAACCTTCGTTTGATTATGAGTCCCTTTGGGGGAAAGTGCTTGTTGATGGGGCCCGCCCAATTCCCGAAGGAGAGAGATATCCTGGACAGATGTATAGTAGTAATCTGTTACCATGTGCTAAGATTTGATCACGCTTCATAATCCCTACCTTCTTCAGAGTTAAACACATATCGGAAGTGAAGAAGGAGCATCTTTTGTTCATTAACTATATTATTGAGAAGAAACCTATAGATGTTGCTCGTGTGATATATGATACCATCATGGAATTTGCTCGAATTCCTACTTCGCAACAAAATCTCAAATTTCCTTGTACCATCACTACTTTGTGCTTAGACGCCAAGGTTCCGCGTAAAGACGCAGAGATTGATCGTATTATAGTGGGTGAGAGTATGGGTATAACTTTGATCAAGAATATTCATGATGAGGTGTTAAAAGCAACAAGAAATCCTAGAGCTCCTCCAAAGAAGAAGATGCATACCACCAATGAGTTGGAAGCGAAAGTGAAGGTGTTAGAAGAGAATCAAGTGAAGATGATTGCGTCTTTGGGAAACGTTACAAAAGAGTTAGAACTTCTCCGAAACATGTTAATGGGGGTGAGTACAATTCAACACGCCACCTATGGTATACTTACGCAAGAGAAAGTTCAGGGACGCAACACCGATAACCAGCCTCGCGCTGGTTAAGATACGTTTTCTATCCCTTTCGCGTTTTAGTTAGTTTAGTTTATTTTTATTGCGTTGAGTCTTTTCGAGTCGTGGGGACACGACTCATTTTTGAGTTTGGGGTGGGGTTCGTTGCCTCATCCCATTTTTTATGTGTTATGTGTTTTATTTGCTTTCAATAAAATAATTTTCGGAGTTGCGTTTAACTATAGAAGATTTTAAATGTCCCTTTAAGCATACTTTTGATGAATCAATGATAGTAAATAGTGGACTTTAGGGAATAACATAAAACGCACTTACAATTGCATGCGAACATAGGTAATTGATAGGAAAAATTAATGAACAATGCAAATGATGTAAGCTTGTACTTAAGGAATATGTTTGGTGTGTAGAACGTGAAATCCTAATTAGTAGAGAACCCACCTAGATATGTACTAAAGACAAGCTATGTACTTAGGAAAATGATAGGGGCAGTTCTTTGTTAGCCATTTGAAGCCTTTTAGCTTGCTATCCCTTATTATAATTTTATCCGTCTTAGCCCAAGTTTGAGCCTTAAGCCTTTTCTTTTGTAGCCACGATATAAGCCCATTATCCTTTAGATTATTAGGCATGACCAAATGACCCGCACTTGAATCACAACCCTGAGACTTGTCTCGAGCTTGAGTTTGGGGTGGAGGGTCCACATTTGGGAAATTACATTGGGAAGGGATTATATGTGTTTATATTGGGACACAAAAATAAAAGATGATATTTTTATTTGTAACCCTTCGCCGGGATTTGAAAAAAAAAAGAGAAAAAGAAAGAAAAATATTATAAGAGACATGACCTTTCACATCAAAACGAGGGTCATGGGTATCTTATACAAAAAAAAAAAGAAATGAAAAAGAAAATAAAAAGAAAGAATAAATAAATCGGCAAAGTGGAATATTTTTTGAAATCATCATAGTTTTATTTGGGTTGACATTGGGGACGCAACATTAGCGCGTCAAATGGGTGAGTGAGAAAATATTTGAGCGTAAACTCAAGCTCGAGGACATTGTTGATGGTAATTGAGGAGAGATCCAAAAGCTCACTTCAAATGTACCAAATATACATCCATACCGTCCTTAAGCCAATATTAAAACCATAAAGATCTCGTGATTCTTAAGTGCATAGTGAATTTATAATTCTGTTGATAGGGAATACACTAGGTGGAGCGTTCAAAGCGAGGTAGGATTAATGACCACCCTATAGCCATCATACAGATATGAGTACAAGTGTAACCTTCAAGCATTGCGACTTTAATTTTATGATTGAGATTATTTATATTTGATGTTGCATGATTAGTGTATGTATATGTTAGTTTTTATAGTTTTGCTATATGAGATTTATCTTAAGAATTGCTTTAGGTTTATTTGCTAGCTTCTATTTGTTCTTGCGTTTACTTCTACCCCTTGTTTTGTTTTGTTTTGCTTTGTCGGGACGACAAAGGTTTGAGTTGGGGGTCTTGATGTCTCCTTAATTGTTATTATTTTCGACCCTCAGGAGACATCATTTTTGGTATTTATTTAATCAATTTGATAGACTTTTGGACTAAATATGCAATAATATGATTTTCCTCTTTTATTTCTAGTATTTTTAATTTATTAAGCTTTTGCGCGTAATATTGGTATTTTTAGTGTAAAGTTTACAGGTTTTAGATGTTAGCTAGAAGAGGAATCCGAGGAGAAAGTCAAAAGATCAAGAGATAGAGTCAAGACTTGGAGATAAATCCCGAAGATATTATTTTTAGAGCTGAAAATCCATTTTCTAGGCCATAGATTGCTGATTTCGAGGTGCTTAAGCGATGATTTAGCCGCTGACCATTGAAGAGAAAACATTACTTATCGAGTTACGGAACTTTAGCAACTGGAATGAGGTCAATCGGAGTCATAACGAGTCGGGAAAAGCCTTTTTAGTGAAGGCATATCAGCAGTTACGGGATTTTGGGCTAAATTAGTGGACTTGGGCCTTTTATATTTCATTTAATTAAAAGCCTAGGTCCAAGTCCGAATTTGCATTTATAAAAGGAGGTCTGGACTTCTATTTTTCACACAATTCATATTCTGCAAGATTAAAAACACCAGAGAGAAGCAACAGAAGGAAGAAAGAAGAATCTACAAGAGTTGGAGAGGGTCTATATCTCCGTTCGTAGTCATTCCTATTCCGGAAATTAGGTTCTTTTATCTTTTAATTTTGTAATCAATATGAATTCCTTTACATTTAATTTAGTTTTTCTTTTTAATATGAGCTAAGCTTTTCATAGTGCTTGAGAACAATTAATGGGTGAATCCCAATCTCATTGAATAACGCATGTTGAATTTGGGATTCTGTTAAATTAAACTAGATTGGGACTTTTACTCTTTTCGATAAATTGAGAATATTTACTGTTTTTAGCGTCATGAACTAGGAACAAGTGTTAGTATTTAGGTTATTCCAATTAGTGGCGATTGGATCATCCTGACGGAGGGTTTAGATACAGAACCATTTATTCAATCTAGGATAGAAGCTATTGATTCTGACGAACTTAGCTAATTCTAGGGCCAATGAGGTAATAAAACTTAAACATCCGAAGGTGGATCATATTTACCCTGACGGGACTAGTGACACTCTAGGATCGCCTTATAGTCCACCCTGACGGGGGTATAGGGAATTTAGAATCCCGACCATTGTAATTGACCAATTTAGCCCTTAAACAACATAAGTTAGGAAATAAGATTGGGAGGATCCTTGCGTTCTCAAGTGCTACTTCTCATATTGCGTTTTACTCTCATTTACTTGCGTCTTAGCTTTTATTTGCATTTTAATAATTGTCTTTCATTTATTTAGCATTAATACAAAACCAAACAAACATATTATCTTTATTTTATTTCTTAAGTGCATTCAATCATTAATAGATAAGCATTGTAGTCAACCATTCCGTCCTTGGAACGAATCTGTTTTATCAGTTATACTACTTGGGACAACCGTACACTTGCGGTTGTGGTTCGATTATTTATTGCATTATTTTTAGAACACATAAAGGACCACCATGCAGGCATAAAACAAATCCTCAAGTTTGGATACCATTTTGCTCTCTCGGGATCTTCTAGATTAGGGATCAAAGTACCATTTAACAACAATTGGTTCTCATCTCTCAAGTTTTAGGCCACTTTCGCTTTCGTGTTGCATGGAAGGCGTCATTTTTTTGTTTAGGCTAAATGTGTGTATCTTGATTTAGGAATGTATTAGATACCAAGATAATAATGTTTTAGGCCAAATCATACACTGAAAAAAGTGTGTAAAGATACCACAGTATCAAGAGAGTCATATTTTGCTCCACTCGGAGCTGATTTGGCATATCATTTTTTTGGACTTAGGCATATCAGTTGGATAACATTGATTTTATTTATCAAATCGGTAGCTTTTGAGGAAATAATGTTACAGTATATTGTACCTTCTTAAGACCATAAACATTTTTACATCCTTTACATCGGTATCCATCAGACAGTCAGCATTAGCCTAAACAAAAAAAACATTTAAAGAATTAGTAGATAGATACAATTAGTAGATAGATACAATTAATAGATGGATACGCAAATAATAAATGTTAGATTATATTAAATATTAACTCATTACATTAAAAATTCTCAAGGATCGATTAAAATCACAAACAAAAAGTGAGGAAAGGGTTATTCTGCAATATATTACTATATACATGAGAATTTATTTAGTAAAAAAATGAAATGAAAAGTGATAAAATGACTATTTTGTAAAATTTAAACGTATTTTTTTCGTAGGTTGGTCTATTGATTTTTTTTTATATAATATTACCTTCAACTCAAGGTTTTTTAAAAAAAAAATCAAGGGTTTGAGTTATGTAATTTGTAAGGTTGAATCAAATAATCTCTCAATTTATCAAAAAAGTTTAACTTAGAATATTTTCAAGAGCCGGGGTAAATAAATAACAATATATTACAAAGAGTTTATCTGATTCTGAATCTATTGCGAATTTTGTCCGAGTAAAATTTTGGGTAACATGATACATTTTTTGGTAATTACGGGAGTTTGTGAGACATGCCATTGTATATACGATCTCGGTGCATATTTATTATATCTTAACTTCTCAACGTGTCAGCTTAAAGTAAGTAAAATTGACGATTCATTGATTTTTTCGAAGTGCCTTAGACATGGGCAATATCTAGTGAAATAAAAAAGGCCCAAGTCCATTATCTTAGCCCAAAATTCCGTAACTTCTGCACCACCTCCACTAAAACAACTATAACCAATTCGTTTCAAGCCCGATTGACCTCATTCCAGATGCTAAAGTTCTGTAACTCAACGGGGCATGTTTTCTCTTTACAAGTCAGCGGCTAAATCTACTCTTAGGTGGCTCGAAATCAGCAATTTTTGGAAACTTTCCAGATTTGCAGCTCTAAAATCTCTATTCTTTCGGGATTTGTCTTCATGCCTTGACTTTATCCTCGGACTCCTCTCCTAGCTAGTATTCAAAACCTACAAACGTTTCACTAAAATACACAATATTACGTGCAAACGCTTAATAAATCAAAAAATACTAAAATCGAAGGAGAGAAATTGCAATATTGCATATTATTACTAAAAGTCTATTAAAATAATCAGATAATCACCTAATTTGATGTCTCCTAAGCATATAAATATATAACAAAAGAGGAGACATCAAGAACCCAAACTCAAATCTTTGTCGTCCCGACAAAGTAAAATTAAAAACAAAGGGAAAAGGTGATTACGAAGAAATAGACGCAAATAAATACACCCAAAGCATTACTAAAAATAAACCTCATATAACAAACATTAGGAACTAATATACACATACACTAATCATGCAAAAATCAAACATAAATAAATTCAATCATAAAATTAACTTCGCAATGCTAGAAGATTATATGCGTACTTATCTCAATATGATGGCTATAGGGGTTTTCTCGATCCTTACTCGCTTTGAACGCTCCACTTAGTATACAACCTATTAACTTACCATGTACCTAGGAATCACGGGTACTTTATGGTTTTAGCGTAGGCTTTGGGACGGTGTGGTATGTATATTTGGTAAATTTGAAGTGAGCTTTTGGCTCTCTCGTCACTTACCATCAGCCAATGTCCACGAGCTTGAGTTTACACTCATATAACGTTCTCACTCAACCCCATTGATGTGCTAATTAGCATCCCCAAGTTAACTCAATCTATACTAAGATGATTTCAGAAACTTCCACTTTACCGGGTATTTTATTCTTTCTTTATTTTTCTTTTTCTTTTATTTTTTTCTTTTTCTCGAAAATTTAAGACAGTAGAAACCGGGTTCCCGGTTTTGTCATCTGAATTTTTCTTTTCGTGCCTCAATACAAACACATATATCTCCCTCCCAATGTAATTTCCCAAAAGATGGTCCCACCACCCCAAACTCAAGCTCGAGACATGTCTTAGGATTGTGATTCAAGTGCGGGTCATTTTGGAAATGCCTAATAAACTAAGGGGATATGGGCTTATAACATGGAGACAAAAGAAAAGGCTTTAAGGCTCAAAATTGGGTTAAGGAAGATAATATTAATACAAGGGATAGAAAGCTAAAAGGCTTCAAATGGCTATCAAATAACTGCCCCTATCATTTTCCTAGTTACATGGTTCGTCTCTAGTTCATATCTAAGTGAGTTCTCTACTAATTTAGACCTCACGTTCTACACACCAAACATTTTCCTTAAGTACGAACTTACTTCTTTTGCATTGTTTGTTAATTCTTCCTATCCAAAATCTATGTTTTCATGCAATTAAAGCGCGTTTTATACTAATTCCTAAAGTTCACTATTTACTATCATTGATTATCAACAGTATGCTTAATGGGGACATTTAAAAGCTTTTACGGTCAAACACAACTCCTAATTAATTTTATTGAAAGCGATAAAACACATAGCACATAAAACTGGGATGAGGCAACGAACCCCACCCCAAACTCAAAAATGAGTCGTGTCCCCACGACTCGAAAAGACTCGACGCAATTAAAGTAATATATACTAAATGATAAAGGAAAGAAAACGTATCTTAACCAGCGCGAGGCTGGTTATCGGTGTTGCATCCAGGTATAGAATCCTTCGCGAATAAACCATAAGTGGGATGTTGGATGGTGCTTACCCCAATTTGCATGTTGCGAAGAAGATCTAACTCTTTGGTGACATTTCATAAGGTAGCAATCATCTTTTCTTGATTCTCTTTCAACACTCGAATCCCGTCTTCAAACACGTTATCAGTATTTACCTTCTTCTTTGGTGGAGGAGCTCTAGGGTTCTTAATTGGATGGGTTGCGTCATTGTGGGCGTTGTCAATGGAATTCAATGTCATTGCGTCTCCCTCTTTGGACGCGTCAATCTCTTCGTTCCTTCGCGGTATTTTTGCGTCTAGACACAAGGTAGTGATAGTACAAGGAAATTTGAGGTTTTGTTGACTAGTAGGGATTTTATCAAACTCCATTATCGTCTCGTAAATTACACGCGCAACATCCATCTCTCGATTTTTAATAAGGTTCTTAATAAAAATAACATGCTCTTTCTTCAACTCGGAAGTGTGATTAATACCAAAGAATGTAGGTACTACGAATCTAGACCATACCTTAGCACAAGGTAACAAAAAACTACTATAAACCTGCCCACCATATCTCTCACCAATCGGAATAGGGTTTTTCCCACGAATCAAAACTGTGTCCCAAAGAGATTCCCACTCAAAAGAAGGGTCATTTAGCGTTTCGAAATAAGGACAAGGACCGGTAAATTCGGGGAGTTTCAAGGCTTTGCGAATAAGTTCAACTGATAAGGGTAATACCTTTTTACAATTGATAATTGCTTGTTTATTCGAAAAGGCTACTCCTTCATAAAAATCACGGACCAAGGTGGGGATAAATGTAAGCTTTCTCTGTCTCAATTCAGTCCACCCAAACTTATCACAAGTAGTTGCATAACTCTTAAATTCGCTAGTCATAATACCAGAAGGGAATGTTTTCTCAATACCAAACTTCAAGAAATTAATTCGATCACGAACCTGTTCATCCCAAGGTGTGAATACCCTCTTAGGTTTGTGTGCAATAGCTTTTCTTCTCGGGGCTCGCATTTCTGGAACAGGTTCTTTTGGAATTCCCTCTTCAATCTCTTCCTCTTCTTCTTCATCAACCAAAGTAGGCTTAGCAGGAGTGGCCTTACTTGGGTTTTCTTTTCTCTTCATAGCTGTATTAACCTCCTCAATCTTTCGTGTAGGACCCGAATCTGGAATCTCAATAGCTTTCTCTTGTGTAGCTCCAGGATTGTTTCTTGTTCTTGGGTTGTTTCTTCTTGTGTAACTGAAAGAATCTGTCCTGTTAGTCATGGCTTTCCACCCCAAACTCAAAACTTCAAAGGGTTGAAAACTAGGGAAAAGTTACAATCTTTGATGTTTTGAGAGAAGATTAAGGTGAATTAGTGTAAGTTATAAGCTGGGTAACGATCAAGTTGAAGGATTGGAAAGGTTTAGTGGTTCAATTTAAGGTTTTGGTGAAGAAGGAATTTAAGAAAAAGTAGGAGTTTGGTGAAGTTTTGGAAAGATTTTGGGTTGATTATGTGTTTTTATGAAGAAAGAGAGCAAGAATAGGTGAATAAAACCTTTTTTGATGATGATTTTCGGAGATGCGTAAAGCTGAAATCGGATGTGGAGGCTAACTTGAGAAAGAAGCTAAATAAATAGGTTACAAAAACTCAAAACCACCTTTACAGTGGCGAAACCGGGTTCCCGGTTTTCGATGCGAAGTCCGCGAGAAAAATTCAAAATTCGGATTGTTTTTTGCCTTGGACGCAGCTGACCTGCGTCTTGCGCCACGCAGTGGTCAGAGAGTTTTGAATTAGCACCTCTCAAAACCGGGATCCCGGTTTGCGTCTGATGCAGTAGCGTGGGATGGCTTGGACGCAACCCCTTGCGTCTCGAGCCACGCAGGGGTCAGAACCTTCGATTTCTTCAGCTTCCAAAACCGGGTACCCGGTTTGTGCAAAACCAGGGCCCCGGATTTCGTCGATGATCGAATCCAGACGCAGCCAGCTTGCGTCTCGCGCCACACCAGGATCAGAGGATAGGGTCGTCACAACTCACGAAACCGGGTTCCCGGTTTGTGCAAAACCGGGTTCCCAGTTTTTCCTGACTTCATTTTCTGAATTTTTTTACTTCTAACAGTTTTACCCCAAACTCGTGACCTTTTGTACTCCTGAAATCATAAAAAACAACTAACTTTTTCATTTCTTAAAAATAAACACTAATCAACAGAAATTACTAATATACACTATGATTTAACGGAAATACGAAACTAGTATACAATTAATTGGTTTTTGTTTAACGTCGTTAAGCTCGACAGTTACCTCATATTCTAAGGTGCTTCGAGAAGGTACATAACCTCTCCGAGATGTGGATCCGCCGCGCGATTAATAACTTCGCCTCCGTGATAAATCTTCAATCGATGACCGTTTACCATGAAGGTACGGTGTTCGATTGGATTCTCAATCTCGATGTCTCCATGAGGCATGACTTTTGTTACGATATAAGGACCCGACCATTTAGACCTCAACTTACCCGGATTATTGCATATCCGATTATCATGCCATCTCTTCGTGTTTTCTTTGTACAATTTAGCATTCTCATAAGCATGTAATCGGAACTCACCAAGTTCATTTAATTTTATCATTCTATTCTCAGAGGCTAAGGCAGGATCTAAATTCAATTCAGCTATGGCCCAATATGCACCCAATTCAAGTTCAAGAGGTAAATGACAAGCCTTACCATACACCATTTGATACGGAGATGCACCAACAGAAGTTTTGAAAGCAGTACGATAAGCCCATAGTGCATCATCTAATTTTAAGGACCAATCTTTTCTCGTAGGACTAACAGTCTTCTCAAGGATAGATTTTACCTCTCGATTTGAAACTTCAGCTTGACCATTAGCTTTAGGATGATAAGCAGTGGAAACGCGATTTCTAATCCCATGTTTCTCCAGTACAGTCTTCAAATATTTGTTCACAAAGTGTGAACCTCCATCACTTATAATCACTCGAGGTGTGCCATGTCTAGTGAAAATATGAGATTTCAAAAACTTAATTACCACTCGCGAATCATTTGTAGGTAAAGCTACAACCTCTACCCATTTGGATACGTAATCAACAACTAGCAAGATATATAAATTCCCATTTGATGGTACAAACGGACCCATAAAATCAATACGCCACACATCAAATATCTCTACCTCAAGGATGTTATTACGCGGCATTTCATCCCTCTTGGATATATTCCCAGTAAATTAACATTTATTACACTTCTTTACATATTCATGACAATCTTTATCTAACGTAGGCCAATAAAAACCTGATTGAAGTACCTTAGCAGTTGTGCGATCACCTTTGAAATGTCCTCCATAGGGTGAATCGTGACAACCTGAAATAACCCCATAAATCTCATTCTCAGGTATACACCTTCTTACCATTTGATCACCACGCACTTTGTAGAGGAAAGGGTCCTCCCAAAAGAACTGTCTAGCACGTGTACTTAAACTCTTCTTGTCTTGGGAAGTAGCTCCTTCAGGAAAAGAACCACTTACCACAAGATTCAAAATATCAGCATACCATGGTGATCCACTAAAGATAGCAAATAAACTCTCATCTGGGAATTCTTCTCGAACTAACTCTGGACTAGTGTTTGATTCAGAACCTTCAAGATGAGACAAATGATCTGCAACTTGATTCTCACAACCCTTTCGATCTCGAATCTCTAAGTCAAACTCTCGAAGCAATAAAACCCGTCTAATTAACCTTGGTTTAGCATCCTTTTTCTCCATAAGGTACTTTATAGCGGAATGGTCGGTAAATACAACATTCTTCGCGCCCAGAAGATAGGAACGGAACTTGTCAAAAGCATACACTACCGCTAAAAGTTACTTCTTAGTCACTGTATAATTAAATTGAGCACTAGTGAATGTCTTACTTGCGTAATAGATGGAGTGAAATACCTTGTTCTTCCTTTGACCCAACACAGCACCCATAGCTAAATCACTTGCATCACACATGACTTTACAAGGAATTTTCCAGTCAGGGGGTAACACAATTGGTGCAGTAATCAGCTTCTCCTTCAACTCTTGAAATGCCTTCATGCAAGCTTCATCGAAAAAGAATTTGGTGTCCTTCTCGTGTAAGTTACACGAAGGTTTTGAAATCTTTGAAAAATTCTTAATAAAACGACGATAGAATCCAGCTTGGCCTAAGAAACTTCTTACCCCTTTTACAGAAATGGGAGGGGGAAGAATTTTTATTACCTCAATCTTTGCGCGATCAACTTCTAACCCTGCACTTGAAACTTTGTGATCCAAAACTATTCCTTCTCGAACCATAAAATGACACTTTTCCTAATTCAACACCAAATCAGTTTCCTTGCATCTTATCAACACCTTCTCCGAATTCTGTAAACACTCCTCAAAGTTATCACCGAATACGGAAAAGTCATCCATAAATACCTTGAGGAAATTATCTATCATATCCCAGAAAATAGCCATCATACATCGCTGAAAGGTAGCGGGTGTGTTACATAACCCAAAAGGCATCCTTCGATATGAAAATGTACCAAAAGGGCATGTAAATGTGGTTTTGTGTTGAACAGCTGGATCTACATAAATTTGATTATACCCCGAATAACCATCCAAGAAACAGTAATACTCCCTACCAACCAATTTATCTAATATCTGATCAATGAAGGGAAGAGGAAAATGGTCTTTTCTGGTTGCCTTGTTCAACTTGCGGTAATCCATACACACCCTCCAACCAACAAATGTTTTTGTGGAGATGGTTTCATATGGATCATTGAGGATGGTAGTCATTCATCCTTTTTTTGGTACGCACTGAACCAGACTAACCCACTCACTACTAGCTATGGGAAAGATGATTCCCGCGTCTAGTAGCTTAATTACTTCTTTCTTCACTATTTCCTTCATTGTTGGCATTAATCTTCTTTTACCTTCAACTGAACGTGCACTATCATCAAGAATAATTTTATGTTGACAATAGGATGGACTAATGCCTTTGATATCAGCAATGGTCCAACCTATCGCCTCTTTGTTCGCCCTTAGTACACGTAGCAGTTTATCTTCTTGGAAATCTGTTAAATTTGCTGAAACAATAATAGGTAAAGTATTATTAGTACCCAAATACGCATACCTCAAATGAGCTGGCAATGGTTTCTTTTCTAGCTTCGGAGGAGAATCAATGGATGGTTTATTTTTAATGATCATCTCCCCCGGTTCTCTCACAGGTTCATAGGCAGGACGCCTATATTTTGGGTTTCCCGAATTGAGAGCTGCTATTGTTTCACCAAGCTCTTCCATCATCTAAGGTAAGTCTAATGTCAAAGTGGCCTGCAAGATATCATCATAATTAAAACAATCAAATACCTCTTGTGTGGCATGTTCAGCTACATCCATTTGAACACATTAAATTTCATAGCTCTGAACACATTAAACTTCACCTCCTCGTCTTGGATTCTCATAGTCAATTCTCCGTTCTCTACATCAATCAAAGTATGCCCCGTGGCCAGGAATAGTTGTCCCAAAATGATGGGGACATTCCTGTCTACGTCGTATTCAAGAATTACAAAATCAATGGGAAAAACTAAAGTACCTGCCTTGACGAGGACATCTTCGATTCGTCCCTCCGGATGAACGAGGAATCTATCGGCCATTTGTAAGACAATAGAATTTGGTCTCAAATCTCCTATTCTCATCTTATCAAAGATTGATTTGGGCATAAGATTAATACTTGCACCCAAATCGCATAATGATTTACCTTGCCACTCCTTACCAATCGATATCGGAATTGTGAAACTCCCAGGGTCAAGCAACTTAGGTGGAAACATACTTTGGCAAATAGCGCTGCACTCTTTGGGTAAACCAATCATCTCATTATCACAATACGGTCTTTTGTTGGTTAGGGCTCTCTTCAAAATTTTACATATTTCGGAATATCTTTAATAGCTTCAAGTAATGGAATATTTATGTTGAGACCCCTTACCCTATTGATGAATCTCTGATATTCGGCCATATCTCCTTTTTTCTGAACTCTCGAAGGAAAAGGTGGAGGAGGAGGGTTATCCACAATATCTTTCTTCTTCTGATCTTCTGGAATTTTCTCCACCTCTATTACATCAGGTTCACTTTATTTTTCTACCTCCTCCACTACTGGTTTTTCTTTATTTATCACTTATTTTTCTTTCATAACTGGAAATGGGGGTGGAGGAAGTTTCTTACCACTTCTAAACGCTATGGCTTTACAATCTTCGGTTTGTTTTGGGACTTCTGTATCACTAGGAAGTCTTTCTTTGTGGATGTTGAGTTAATTGCTTTCACATTTGTGCAATTTGATCCTCTAACATTTTGATGTGTGCTTCAGAAGCTTGTTGTCTTTGGGCTGATTGTGTGTGAAGGGAAATCAAGCTTTCTACGGTTTTCTGAAGGTTATTCGCACCTTCTTGTGGTTGAGCAGGTAAGGCTTTTTGGTTCATGGTTTCGTTATAATTATCTTGAGGAGGTTGTCTCTGAACATAGTTTCCTTGATTTTGTCCCCCTTGATAATTATTCTGAGGTCTTGGATTAAAGTTGTTACCTTGGGGACGCGGCTGATACGCGTATGTAGTATTGGCTGCCCCATTAGGATTTGAATATTGAAACCCAGGATGGTTTCTGTTAGGCTGAAATCCATTACTATTTGAATTAAAATTTCCTCTGTTGGAGACAAACATCACGGACTCTTGATTTTTCTGACAATTCTCCCAAACGTGATCATTCACACCACAATACTCACATCCATACACCTCTTGTGCAGCGTTTACCTCAACTCTTTTATTTGAAAAACCTTCTTTCACGGCTAACATAAGTTGTCTCAACTGTTGTTCTAATGTGGTTTGTATCTTGTTCTCTAAGGAGTTGAACTTCTCTTCAATGTTGATATTATTAACTCCCCCTTTAACTGGTGTTCTTACGGTATTTCACCCTACTTCATTGTCGACTAATCTATCTAAAATAATTCTTGCGTAAGCAGGTTGAAATCGTAAAAACGCACCACCACATAACAAATCTAAATCTTTTCGTGAACTCCTCTCAAAACCGTTATAGAAAAATTTAAATTGATGTTGTTCTGAAAGGTCGTGATTGGGAACTCTTCGTAAACACTTCTAAAATCTCGACCAACTTCTACCCAACGCTTCATCATATTCTTGTCGGAAATATGTTAACTCGAGTTGATCATCTAACCTCATGTTGGACGGATAAAATCTGTCAAAAAATGTAGCATGTAACTGTTCCCAATTCGTAATCTTCCATTGTTCTTGTGAATCATGCCAATCACTCGCTCCATCTATTAAGAAAAATATAAATGTAGCTAAATACATCCGCTCCCTTTTTACTCCTTGCGTAATGTATGAATCGCAGATTTGCATAAATTTTTGTACTTCGCGAAGCGGATCTTTTCCGGGCTTGCCACGAAAATTTCCAAAATTCTGAAACTAAGCTAGCATACCCCAATCATGACGGAATCTCGGAACATTGATATTAGCTGGGCCAATCCCAAGAGGAGGGGCAAGGAATGGTTCTTGTGTTGGACCGTTAAGAAACCATGGGTCAGCTATTTGGACTTGAACTGGACGATTAGGTATGACAGGTGGAACCGGAGGATTAGGAATGACTGGGGGCACTAATGGCTGTACATTCGGGTTTAGCTGAACTTCTGGGTTCTTTTGGTTAAGAAGGTTAATATTATCCATTCTGTTCGCTAGTTTTTCTATTTCTTGAGTTTCTTGTTCTTTCCTTCTCTTCTTAGCAAGTCTGACTAATGATTCCGAATTATCAAGGATCGGAGGTAATGTCTCAAGATCCTTAAAGAGTCTCCTTCGCATACACCAAACCTAAAAACCTGAAAAAGATGAACAAAGCGTAAAACTGAAAAATAAAAATGCAACTAACACTAAAGGATAAACACCGGGGTCACACGCTACTGTCCCCAGCAGCGGCGCCAAAAACTAGGTGGTCCTTAGTGTGTTCTAAAATAAATGCAATAAGTAAAGAGAACCACAACCGCAAGTGTACGGTTGTCCCAAGTAATAATAGTGATAAACATATTCGTTCTCAGGGACGGATTGGTTGACTCTAATGCTTATCAAGTAGTGTTTAATTGCACGAAAAGCAAGTAAATAATTATAATAATTGTTTGGTTGGTTTTCTAAAAACTAAGACAATAATTAAAGAGACTAAATTAATGCAAATATAAAGCTAGACGCAAGTAAAAATAGTTGGACGCAAGATATGAGAGGTAGTACTCGAGTAACGCTAGGATTTCACCTAAATCTAACCATTTCATGTATTGTTTAAGGGACAAATTCGGTAATTACTATTGGTCGGGATTCAATTATCTCCTTACCCCCGTTAGGGTGGACTAAGGAGCTCTTCTCAGGTGCTACAAAACCCGTCAGGGTGAATATAGTCCACCTTCGAATGGTTCAAGTCTAACTACCCAATTGGCCGTAAGATTAATTAAGCCTGTCAGGGTCAAATAATTTATATCATACTTTCGTTAATTAGTTTCGTACCTAGACCCCCCGTCAAGGTGATCCAATCGCCACTAATTGGAATAGCTTAAATACTAAATCCTAATATTGATTAATTACTTCAATAATAGTCAATAAGTGTAAATTAAGGAGAAACAATAAATATCCAATTTGAATTAAATTAAAATAATCCCAAATTCAAACACATCGAATGAAATAAATTATGGTTCAATCCATTACGCGTTCTCAAGTACTTAAAGAAATTAGCTCATAATTGGAAAAACTAAGAAAATAAATAGAAAGGAATTCATAATTTTTTTACAGAAAGGAAAATAAGAAACCTAATTAGGAAGATGATTCGGCTGCAAAGTGGTGATATAGACAGTCTCCAGCTCCAAACTTCTTCTTTTCCTTGCTTCTTGTCTGACTTTTATGAATAATGAATTGTGTGAAAAATAGAAGTCAAAAGCACTATTTATACTTATAAAATCGGACTTGGACCTTAGCCTAATATTTAAATAAAATAATAAAGGCCCAAGTCCATTATCTTATCCCAAAATCTCGTAACTGCTGCACCACCTCCACTAAAACAGCTCTAACCGACTCGTTTCAAGCCCGATTGACCTCATTCTAGTTGCAAAAGTTCCGTAACTCAATGGGGCACGTTTTCTCTTCATAAGTCAGCAATCTTTGGCAACTTTCCAGATTTACATCTCTATAATCTCAATTCGTTCGGGATCTGTCTTCATGCCTTGACTCCATATCACGATCTTTGACTTTATCCTCGGACTTCTCTCCTAGATAGTATTCAAAACCTACAAAATTTTCACTAAAATACACAATGTTACGCGCAAAAGCTTAATATATCAAAAAATACTAAAATCGAAGGAGAATAATTGGAATATTGCATATTATTACTAAAAGTCTATTAAAATAGTCAAATACTCACCTAATTTAATGTCTCCTAAGCATATAAATATGGAACAAAAGAGGAGACATCAATGTGTAGGTAATTTAAATAGGTCCATAGTGAATGTTTTTGTTGATCACTTTGGAGAAGTTAGAGCATTTATCGGTAAAGTACTGAAACCACTTGATTCAGTCACCACGATTATTGGTCATAGTTTTCGAAATATATCCTTTTGATTTGGATATTGCTTGAAATCAGTGATGCTTGACAGAAGTCAATTAGCAGTTGAGATTAAGAAGTTATGCTAATGCCTCTAATGTGGCTCGAACTAGTCCGACAAAAGTAAAAACGAAATGGGCTATTTTACTCCATCTAAGTAGGCCCATTTGGACCCAAACGCTTTTAGGATGCTATATAAGTGTTTTAGAAGCTCATAACATACAAACACAATTTTTTTAGAGCTAAAAAATGCTGGAATCAGCAACAAGACGTAAGAAGAAGGGTTCCACCATTCTTTACCATTCCAAATCCGTTTCCGAATTCCGATTAGTGTGAAAACAATAATTATCCCTTACATTTATAAACATCTAATTTGTTAACTTTGAGAGTTACTAAAAGTACTCAAAAATATTTCTCCCATATTCAAATTGTTTAGTCGTTTAAATTGCAATTCAATCTTAGATTTTACTTTCCGTTCTTTATGAACAATCCTAGTTAATTTTTATTTACTGCACTTTTGTTTTTATAATCATAAACCCATCAAATATATTTAGTCAATAACTTTTATTCGAATCTTAATCTACAATACTTGTAAGCAAAATCATCTTAACTTTCATAGTGCATGTGGAAACGATAACCCCTTCATATATTAATTATTACTTTTCAATATCCCGTACACTTGCGAGGAGTAAACCTTTCCTATACTATATACTTATTTATCACACTCTTGGGTATTACAATAACCGACACCACTGCAATTAGAGATGATTTTTGTGTTAAGTCTATAGATCCTAGGATCTTGGATGATACTAGACACCATCATGAAGCTAAGAAGTTACAAGCTAAGGAAGAACACAAGTCAAGTCGTAGAGGAGCCAAAAGTTTCTTTAGAAGCTCAACAAAAATTGTCGACAAACGGCGACACCAATTTTGGAAATTCACGCTAGATAATTTTGAGGATTTTGATCATGAAAAAACATCTCAATGTATATATTTTAGTCTAGGTTGCGTGGTAATAAAAGGTTTTGAAAATCAAAGTTGAAATGAGAAAGTTATGGACATTTTTCTATGAAGGCCCAAGATGTCCAACTTCAACAAAGAGTCCACTAAGACACTTATGACTTGTTTAAGTGGGCCCAAATTGTCCAAACGTCTTTAGGGGTATAAAATCTATTTTTAGCCTCAAAACAACCACTTATCATTGTATAGAGTTGTGAAAACATGGACAAAGATTTGGAGCAACGAGAAGCAATAACACACACCTTCTTTCAATTTATTTCCATATTAAATAATGTAATTTTATATATTCCCTTTATTTCTTGGAATTATGAATTAATTATATTTTCTTTCTTTCTCTAAGCATGAGCTGAAGATATTTTAGCTTGATATTTCATTTGTATGAACTCTAGCTTTCATTTAGGATTATATTCCATGAAATTTGTAATTGCATGCATAGTTATGTTTCATGTAGTTATTTTTCTTGATCACATATTGAGTTGTGATAGATTAAAGTGCCCCCGGGCTAGGAGATTTTAGTGTTTAGAAAATAAATTGTAAATGTTTAGTTGATTTTGAGAATCGGGAGGATGGGTTGTTTTTTTTTTTGAAAGAATCTACTCTAGCTAGATAAATAATTTAGGATTTGAACTCAGATATTAGCTAATTTTGTCGGATTAATCGGAAGAGGTTTTTAGGATTAGGTAGTATCCCCTACTACCCAGGAGCAACTTATAGAATTTTGGTTAGAAAGTGAAATTCTCAATTTATCCTTTAATCAAGGAATTGTCCTAAAGCATGCTAGTGGTGAGTACTCAATTTTGAGATATTCCTATATACATCGTATGTTAAGCTTTATTGTTTTAGTTCTTTGATTTTGTTTTAGTAATCTTTAGTCATGTGCTTCCTAGTAGTACTTAATCTCTCAAAAAAAAATTAAAATCGTTTTTGTTTTAGTTGTAGTTTTTCCAACGAAATCTATATTAGAATTAAATCACGCGTTTAACTTCTACTTCCCTATTAAGACAGTAACTTATCACTTTTTATTACTGATGACAACTCGTACACTTGCACGGAGTCTTAAACAAATGTTAATTTTTATATCACACCTCGTATAAAAAAACAATCATTTTGCACTATAGTTCCCTTAGTTTTTGAATCTATATCATAGTTTAGTTAGACGGTTATTTTTAACTCATTGATCCCATTGGCCAGATGTTTAATTGAAATATATGCATTTTAAGCATGTGTTAGTTATATCTTATATCAATTGTTCTTTTCTAGTTATTCGATATAAAGGGTTCTTTTTATTTTCATGGATGGGGAGGATAAATATCTATTCTTGATGCACTTGTATAGTGTAACACATTGGAAGAATGTGCGTCCATTGCAACCGAATAAGTTTTCACAACAAGAAATCTTTGCAGGCTCCTTTATAACATTTGTCATGTATCACCATATATGTAAGCATTTTTTATGTTAAGGTCAAGTAATATTGTTACAAATTCATCTATGAAGGAGTATAAAACCATTAATATATGAATTGTAAAGCATTAATATTAAACTGATATATTGGCTTTAATAATGCCGTATTGTAACCTTTAATGTATTAATAGTGGTGTATTACTAATTTTATATGCATGATTTTAATCTATATGAACACATTGTTATGAGCTCTTGATTTTTGGAACCCTTATCGTAATCCTTGTCTTTTTAATGTGTAATTTATCGGTAAGTTAAAAGGTACATTTATCATAAGAGTCGTGGGTGCATGCCCAAAATTTGTGTGAGATGGTATATACCCATAATCCGTGTGACATAAATATATAACACGCACTGAAAATGATATCATTGAGGATTAAACAAGGAAGATGTTAAAGGGTAAATTTACATGTAATACAGTGGGTATATGCCACCATAGATAATTTTTATTTTAAACTCTCACATATTAAGTTTAGTCTTCATTTAGTTTATAAAGTGATTAACATAGTTTATTTGGGGTTTACATAATGCTTAATGGTTAATGTGTAGGTATTTACATATTAATTGTTGTTTAAAGTTCCTTGGTCAGTAACAATTGTGGGTTTTTAATATCCACACTCATCATAAAAACCAAATTTGTAATAAAAACTACTACAAGATGTGTAATATATTGCAAAAACTAAGGGTAAACAATTGTATCCTTGCACATGACAATAAAAAAAGGGAACATTCTTAATCATTTGCGCCACATAGGCTTAAAAATATCCAAAACTGTTAAAGTGCATTAAAAAGATCCAAGCTGGTAATAAACAATGCTACAAGATGTCTAATCCATTGCAAAAACAAGAGTAAACAATTCATCCTTACACATGACGATATAAAAGGGCCTATTCTTAAATATTTTCCTCACATAGGCTTACAAAATTCCATTATATTAGAAAATCAGTAAAAGTAATTCGAGCTTTGCCCACCTTCCAATATGGGTTGAAGATAGACAATTATCTATATCGTAATTAACTTATTTATAAAATTGCGTTATAAGTATCTTGGAATTCTATGTCACATACCCAGCACTGCAACTACATGGACTTTTGTTATCAAATTGCACTATAGGACTCTAAAAGATTTATGGAGGTATAACCCCCATAAAAAGAAAGTGGCTAAAAGTCTACCTCAGAAATGGATAAAACCCGCCATTGAAACTACAGACCTTTGTTTTAAAATTTCACTATCGACACCTGAAAATCTATGTTACATACAAAAAGTTGGTATAACCCCACCTTTACAATTCCAGGGACTTTTGTTATCAAATTTCACTATAGGTCCCTGAAAATTCTTTATCACATACATAAAATGGGTACATATTAACATAATCAGCATACATTAAATTATGCGTAAATTACTACCTATATATAAATAAAATATACACAAAACACACATATCTATACCCAATAATAAACAATATACACATACAACCAAAAAAATTACATAAAACTACCTAAACCACAAAAATTAGTTTAGTTACCATAACAAATGTAGGGTTCTCAAACTCAATCACCTCATATTTGCAGACGATGTTCTTGTTTTCTTCAAAGCTGAAGTCAAATCAGCTAAAGTTATAAAGCAGACTCTTGATTTGTTTTCTAGAATTTCTGGACTCATGATAAACTATAATAAAAGTGAACTGTACTTTGGTCGTACAGAAAATCAAGTTATTAACCGTATATCATCATTTTTAAACATAAAAGTGGGAACAATGCCTGTCAGGTACCTTGGGGTACCATTAAATTCTAAGAAACTAATAATTTCATATGGTAACAAGTTAGTGGAAAATATTTGCAACTGCATCAATCAGTGGTCATGAAAACTACTATCTTATTCTCGGAGAGGAGAGCTAATTATGTGTGTCCTTATTAGAAAAATATTGTTTTGGTTAAGGGTCTTCCTATTACCAAAACATGTAATCTATAAACTTAATCAGAAAATGGACTGTTTTCTCTTGATAGGTAATTTAAAAGGTGCTCAGTGGGCCAGAAATTCTTTAAATAATATATGTTCCAGTAAGAAGCAAGGAGGACTTAGAATTCTAAGTATAGAAGATCTCAATAAGGTCTATTTTTATCTACTTTCTGGAGGATGTATTCGCAAAATCATAAATTGTGGAGTTTGTTGGTGCATCATAATATCATAAAAGACAAACCTATTTGGAGCTTAGACATTAAACAAGCTCACACATGGATTTGGAAGCAACTCTTAAAGACTAGGTATCTCGCTTATGATTTTATTATTCATAATGTTAAAAATGGAAAGAGTACTTTTCTTATTTGGGATACATGGTTAGAAGGTAAAAGTGTGCAAGAATTTCTTGGTACTAAGTTTCACAGTAGTAATATAAACAGTGCGAAAACTTTAAATTCTTGTTATGGTGGTGGAAGATGGAGGTTACGTCCTTGTATAGGCAAATCAATACCTCGTCTTTGCAATGTCAAATTATCTAATATTATGGAAAGAGAGCACTAAAAAAGGCTTTTCTTTTACGAAAACTTTATGCAAAATTGCAGAGGAGAAATATGAGGTTAAATGGAGGAGACTCATATGGGCTAAATCTTGTATACCACGGTGAGCTTTTATAGCTTGGTTATCTGTTCAGGATAGGTTACCAACGAAAGCAAGAATGCTTGGTTGGGGGTTGAATGTAAATCCTCTCTTCTATTTTTGTAATGCGTATTTAGGGGATAATAATCACCTCTTTACTAGTTGTTCTTTCACAATGAGAGTCTTATTAAAAGTGTTGGATTTGTTTAATTTAAAGAATGTTTTTGCAGATATTAAAGATTTAATTATCATTACTAGTCAAATCGTATGTAATGAAGTTGTAATATTATTTCGACTTTTATCACTACTTATATATATTGTGTATGGTGGGAAAGAAATGAAAGAATGCATGGAGGTAATGCCTTAAATGAAAAGCCGTTATGGAAGAGAATTTTTAGTCATTCTCATGTAAAGATTGAAAGAAGGAGGTACAAAAGAAAAGAGACGGTTATATTAGCGCAGAAAATTGAGTCCAGTTTGGGCTAAATGGGATATTTTTCCTATTGTAACTTTTCTTTTACTTTAAAATGTGATGTAATAGTTTTTAATTAGTTTGTTTTCTAATTTGGGCCGAGTCCAACTTAGATAGAGCTAGTGGACAAAGTTTGTAAAGACATTTGATGTTGAGCATTTATAATAATATTTGATTCACCGATCAAAAAGAACTACATAAATCATTACTTTTTGAATAAGTTCAAATACCAAATACAATATGCACTAATTTAATTATACATTATTTTAAATAATTAGGGTTAATAAAAACACTCTATATCAACCAATAAAGGATAAAAAATTAGGTGTTACTCAATAATTTTAGAAAAAAAAAACAATTTAATACAATCCCTATAAGAAGGCCATATTCACCTATAATATAAATTTTATTTATTATATTTGAAAATATTATTTCTAGTGAACTAAAACTCTCCAATGACCAAACTATTTTTCTCTTTGAATATAATATTTTACTTGTCATAAAAAACGTGTTATTGTTAAGTGGGCTAGATAAAAAAATAAGCCCAAATCACATCATTGTCAAGTAGACATCATTTTTTTTATCTTTACTCTCAATTTAGTTTATACATGAACAATCCATATTACACCGGCCTTATAATATAACCCTTACACACACACTCGTACATCTTAAAAAAAATTAACCTAAAAAATAAATAAAGACGCCGCCCGAAATCAAACCTCTTTGTTCAGGGTGTCCTTCTGTATAGCCTCTTGGATTAGTAAGACATTATTAGTTTGACAATAGAAAGAAATATAGATGTCACATTCTTAAAGGTACTTACTTACTTGTTTAATACTTGGAAAATTTATTTTAGACCAATCTTGTTTTTGATCATTTGGTGTGCAGGTTGTATCAGGTTCCACTGATAAATACATAGAGTAAAGTGCAAGATTGATTCGTGAAATGTTCAATTATGCACGTGATTATCAAGTAAGAAAGGACATATTAGATGTTTATTATAGGAACGCTTTTGATATATGATAATTATTTACATCTTGTTGTTCATGTCCATCCACACTTGCATAATCTTTATAGATAAGATTGATGTGATTGGTGGACGTAAATTAAGTGAAAGAACAATTACTGATCGTGAAATCGAAAGAATTTGAATGCAGGTCGGAAATGTACCTCAATTAAATAAAAAAAAATTAGTACTTTACATGTTGAGATAAATAATATTGGTATATATATCTAGGAAGAAATGATGTAGTGGTCCCGAGTATTCTTTGTCTAAGTAGATTAGATAGAAAAATCGAGATACCTTTACCTGACGAGCAATAACGATTGAAAAGTCTGAAGATTTTTTCGTTATTAAATTTAAACTTGCTGAGTTACTACACTGATATTTTTTATTAAGTTATTTCGTGAATCATCAAAGTATTTATTGAAAACTAGTTTGTGCACAGGGTTCCAATGGAGCCGATTTCATAATATTTGTTGTAAATCGGTATGGAAGCTATTCTTGCAAAGTTTGATTATTTCATCCATCAAGATTTCGTGAACGTAAAATTTAACTATTGGTTCAATTAATAGTGCAATTAACATAACAAAATGTATTTCAAGAAACGATCGTTTGTATTTTAATTTTTGTACATGTATATCATAAGTGTTATTCAATTTACAGGATAATATAGTTGGTCATGACATTTTAAAAAGAAATAATATTCATTATAATCAACCTGGTAAGTCTATTGATTTTGCTATTTTTCTATATATGCGATAGATTTTTTTGACTTATTGTAATCTATAAAATGCATACAAGTTCTGTACTACCAAAACGTGAAGCTTCGAGAAAGCATTAATTAACATTATCGGCCGCACCTTCAACTAACATACCGAGTAAATTTTGAACTGCAGTTGCAGATATACCTGAAGCCCAACTAGGGTCAAATGAACTAGAGAAAAGTGTGAACTGAAAACAAGCTGCATCGAAAATGTGAGTGGAAAAATGCAACTTGTTTTCCACTCACACTTTTCTCTATTTCATTTTACCCTGGTTGGTCTTCCGTTATATATACAACTGGGGCCAATAATGTTAATCAATGTTTTCTCGAAGCTTCATGTTTTGGTAGCACAAAACTTGTACGCATTTTATTGCAGGTACAAGTTTAAAATTGTTATATTATTCCTAGTAAATTCCATATCTAGGCTATTACCTATGGCCTAAAAACATTTATAATGAATCTATCTGCATATTTTTAGGTTTAGTATGTAACTGAATCTATTTTCACATATTTGACATGTTTTTTGTTTCTCGATCGTAAAACGTTTAGCTAACAAAGTTGGAAGTATTTGTTAGGATACTTGCTATCATATTTCATTTTAGTTGCTTGACTTGTTTTAACATTAGTAAAAACCTCGTGAATGAATATAACATTTGCATATTTTGTACCTGTAATATATACATATCAATCATGACTGTATATATTTAAGTATGAGTTACATTTGTGAAATAAAGATATAGGACATCTAATATACTAACAATAGTTAAATAATTGACATGTGAGAGGTATTTTAAGTCTTCTCCTTAACATCACACTCATGATTAGAAGAGAATTATTTAGCTACTAGACTCGATCATATCTCTTATGGTCAAAAGCTTCATATATGTTTGAGAATCGATTTTTTAGCTCGTACTATGAATCGATGGATTAACACAGTAATTAGTAAAAATGTGCAAGAGATTGATATTCATTTGCATGATCAAAATAGTCATCATCGATTACCTAAAGTTGTTTACTTTAGTAAAACTTTATCCTCATTAAAGCTATATAACACATGGTTTGAAGATTCTAGTGAGATAAATCTAGTTAAGGAATCCTCTGAAGAAAATTAAATCAAAAGGGAAAAAAGTGAGTAATGCTTAATTTTTATTTATTTTAGTGTTGTTTGTGATTTTAATTTATTTGTTTATTATTTATTAGAATTTAATCACATATCTTAGCTCAATGTTATGTATTATTCAAAAATTGCTAGGTTTACGAACTTTGTAACGCTGAACTAACGAGCTATATACATCTTCGTTTTTTATTAGGTCATCGTGGAAAACTCGAACAAGTCAGGAAGGTAAAAAAATTAATTTATATTACCTTATTTTTAAGGAAATTGCACAATTTCTTTTAACTAATTTACCAATTGATTTTACAGTAAGAGAAAGAGGGTCACAATTAGTGTAAATTTTTTTAAAACTTCTTTTGATGTGTAAATTTTTTTCAACTCGGGAAATATTTTATCTATTTAAAGATTTTGTCAACTATTCAATTGATTCTCATCATTTTATGTCTAACTTGGAAAACTCTTATTGTTTTAATATATGATGTTTTTTTTGTATTTGTAAAGCTAGTTTTTGTAATACAATGGAGGTTTTAAGACCATAGATAACGACCTACTACATGTTCAAACAATATATTAATTCGTACATGAATAATCCTCTACGAGTTTTCCATTCACAACTGTTTATTATAAGAACTCCCCAAATGTCAATGAATGATGAATAACCACTTGATTGCCTAAGTCTCGATCATGCTAAACAATGAGCACATACATTTACTTCTCGATAAATACCTGCAATTTTGAAGGAGGCATTATTTTCCATCAATACCCGAATCCCATCAAACCAAAAAGCTGCTAAACCTCTTCTCCACTCCACATGATTAATCGTGCTTATGACCTCATGAGAATCCACTTTCACCCATAACTCTCTCACTCCCAAATCTATAATCGTTTGGAGTCCCTAATAAATAGCATTAACTCCGAGACTACCGCCGAGTATCCCCTAATATTCATGGTAAAAACTTTCATCCAATTGCCCTCCTTGTCCCTCAAGACACCACATGCACCTCCTTTCCCTTATCCTCGCTCCAACTGCCATCTCTGTTTAGTTTATATCCATGAATCGGTTAATTCCACCCAATCCATTCCACATGATCATTATGCTTAACGGTTTTCTTCCGATGTCATCACCACGCTTTCAAATAATTGACGGCAAACTATTTCGCCTTTTTAATTAAATTTTCTCCACCAGGGAATGGCCCATTATTAAAATTAGTCTCATTGTGTTCCTTCCAATCCACAACTACGAAAGAGGCAAAAAACACATTCCAACTCAGCGTTCTCACCTAGATTTTTATTCTACAATATCACGTCACTCAGCCTCCTAGACCTGTCTCGTGATTGCAGGTGAAGTCACCCGGGTTGTTGTAGCGCCTCCTAGAAATTGTACGCCTCTTATGGCTACCGCTATTCACAACCCTACTTCCGCTGATGATGGATGTGCTTTCCACATGTTTGGTAATACCACTATAATTCTTGTTCCCTTGTAAACTTGGACCCCTAAATGTTGTAAAATTTTAGCCACAGGTCCCTACCCAAATCTCTACTGTATGGTCTTCAATATGGCGACAGAGTACGTCATCAAAAATTGCAATTTTTATAGAAAATTTGGTTTACGTTGGTATCCGCTCCCGACCCGCTGATCTTCTATCCGAGTCCAACCCAACCCGCTCTCGTGTAATAGAAACCCCTCCATCTCTATACTGACCCCACTAAATATTCTTTTTAACAACTTCTAACATGTTCCTACACTTTCACAGTCCCAGAACAAATATATAACTCTATCCTCGTCAGCCCCACACCATAGACAAATACTCGATACCTCCATCCCTCGCTTCGCTAATTTTTGACCAGTGGCCAATATTTTTTGGACTGCTCTCTAGTGGCTGGTAGGGTGTGATAAAATAATAATAATAAAGATGCAATTATCACCCTAACAATCATGTTACTCATTACAAGTATCACATATCGTATGTAAGTTTTGATGATAAATTAGATTTGTTCACGAGGAATTAGTGTGTTATACGTATGAATTAAAAGAAAGTGTAGTAAGAATTAGCTCGTGGAATTAAAAGACAATAAAAGTAAATATGAATAATGGTGGAGAAAATATGATCAAACTAAAGACTAATGTAATAAATAAAAATGTAAGAATAAGATGAGAGATATAGCTTATGTTTGCTTGTATGCCCTTATCCTTCTATTTCTTCTAATAAACACAAGGGTGATTAAAACTCTTAAAGTAAGTAGCCAGAATTCTATATTCCTTCTAACCCCTTTCCGAGTAGACTTAGGTGGCGACCTAACAATTACCAGGGGACTTGGGTAAGGGGACCCTTCAGAAAGATCGGTGGTTAATCTCAAACCCTAATGACTATCTAGTTAGGCAAGCCTGTTATGATCACCATATTACACTAGATATTTATGTGGTGTTTCAACATTAAGACAACCCTTCCGGGTGACCATCCAACTACTAATAATGGGGTAGTCTATACTCGTGCACTAGCAAGAACTACAGTCAATACACCAAGAACATAAAATAAATATAAAGGTTAAAAAGCTCAATTGATTTACAGAGGTTTTCTCCAAACCAACTTAGATAGAGGATAATAGAATTCAAAAATTATATGTATGCAAAACCCAAGCTATGGGAAAACTAGTTCATCATTGAAGGAACTAAACTAAAATAAAGATACATATTGTCAAAATGCTTCTCTTAATGATACTACTTGATACTAAGGACTAATAATTAAGTACAAATATGTTTGCAATGATACGAGGTGTAGGCAAGTAATTTGAGTCCAAGTCCAACTCAAATTCGTTTCCTAAAATATAGGTCAGGAAAAACATCACTCACTGTTTTTGTCATATATCCTTCGTTATTGGGCCGATTTTTGCCCCGATTTTTGCCAAATTTCCTTCACAATATTAAGAATATCTCCAAGAAAGAGCTTCAAAAGTTGTACCAAACATGTGATTTATGTCTAATAAAAGATTATATTTTTGTTCATGCATATATTAATGTGCTATTTAATTTACAGGAAAATAATCGTTGGTCATGATATTTCAAGAAAAGAGAACATTTATTGGATGTGTAGCTTCTTTCATTTATTTCCTATACAAGGTATGTTTCTAGAGTTGGTCCATCTAATTTTTATGTTTCTTTAATTATGTGATTGGAATTTTTTACCTTATTGTACTTTGTTGGTTCATATTGCTCACTTGTGATGTTTAGTAAAAAATGTTCAACCCTTAATGTTTAACTTATTGTTCTGAAGATGGTAAATTTTAGTTTTCAAGTGGTCTGTTCAATTATGATTAAAGGAGTAAAAGAAAGTATTTGTGTTATGGTATTATACTAATTGAAGATCTCCAATATAATTCCATTGGGATAATTAAACATCATGTAGACACAATTTAACATCTAACACACTATTAAAGATTATTTAGAAAAATATTGAATGGGCGTAAAGAACAACAAGTTTAGTATGTAAACTGAAACTGAACATATATAGCATATTTTTTGTTTGTAAACACAATATAAAAGAAGTATATTAACTATGTTGATCATTGATTGGATCAATAATTCTTCTAGCAAGACTATGAAGTGGGGATAGTTTTGTTTTAATAGGAGAAGACTCATTTTGTGGGGTTTTTAGAGGTTTAAAATATAGCCTAGAATGCAATGACTACCCCTTTCAGTGTCACTAGGATAAAGAAAAGGGGAGATCATAATGGTTAATATATGGCTATCAGATATGGTTACCATTTAGTATCACCAGGATTAAATTACAAATGAAATTAAGAACAAGAATTAAAGAGAAAATATCCCACGCAAAGAGGCTTTGTCATCCCTTCCATACAAAAATCAGACAATAATATCTATGATACAACACATTAAATTGTTATGTATTTAAAAAAAAAATCAATCCGATATAAAAACCTTAGCTAATGACCTTGTAATATACCATTGTACATTATCATGTTGTTTGCAATATAACTTATGGTTATATTTTTCTGTAGGCTGCTTAACCTGATACACACAGATTTATTGTGGACTTAATCTTTTGGTTCCATCATAGTTAAAAGTTATAATCTAATAACGGCTTTGAAGGATTTTATATGCGAGCATGTGACTCTTCTCGATGGAAAGAAAGGAAAAGTTAGATGTCACTACTGTGACATGGTTATGAGCATTGGTTTTAATCGACTTAGATACCATGTAGCTGGCATTCATGAAGATGTTGCCAGTTGTAAGAATGTAACTACACATTTTAAGGATGTTTGTCTAAATGAGCTACTTTAGAATAGAGATAATTAGCAAAGGAAGATGAGAAGCTTCAGACTCCTTTTAAGAGAAAGAGTGTGCTTACTCATGCGTCCATATCAGGGACTAAGATTTTGGCAGAAGTGATCAAATTGGGTTTTAGAATCTTGTAAGAGGAATGTGTAGATAATTTAAATAGGCCCATAATGAATGTTTTTGTTGATCACGTTGGAGAAGTTAGAGCGTTTATCGGTGACGTATTGAAACCACTTAATTCAGTCACCACGTTTATTGGTCATAGTTTTCGAAATATATCCTGTTGATTTGAATATTACTTGAAGTTAGTGATGCTTGAGATGTGACGGAAGTCAATTAGGATTTGAGATCAATAATTAATGCTAATGCCTCCAAAGTGGCTCGAACTAGTCCGACAATAAGTAAAAACGAGTTGGGCTATTTTACTCCATCTAAATATGCCCATTTGGACCCAAACGTTTTTTGGATGCTATAAAAGTGTTTTGGAAGCTCATAAAATATGACTACACAATTTTGGAGAGCTAAAAAGCGCTGGATTTAGCAGCAAGACGTAGGAAGAAGGAGAAGAAGGGTTCCACCATTCTTTACCATTCCAAATCCGTTTCCAAATCCGTTTCCAGATTCCGACTAGTGTGAAAAGACTAATTACCCCTTACATTTACAAACATGTAATTAGTTGACTTTGAGAGTTTAAATTCAGATCCCATCTTTGATTTTAGTTTTTGTTCTTTATCAACAATCCTAATTAATCCTTATTTACCGCACTTTTCTTTTTATAATCATAAACCCATCAAACATATTTAGTCAATTACTCTTATTCGAAACTCAATCTACCATTCTTGTAAACACAATCATTTTAACTTTCATAGTCCATGTGGAGACAATAACCCCTTCATATATTTATTATTACTATTCAATATCCTTTACACTTGCGGGAAGTAAACCTTTCATATACTATATATTTATTTATCACACTCTTGGGTATTACAATCACCAACACCACTGCCAGAGGTGGCACTAATCCTGCTCAGAGAGTCTTTGAGCAGAAACGTCTCCAAGCATGAAAGTCTATGATAATGAGAATTATGTAAGAGTGCAAATGTATTCGATTTAACAAGTGGGTATGCATGTATAATGAATAAAAAGTTAATGATTGAGTACATATTAGAGTGTAAACTCAAATTCTTAGACAGTTATTTGTTTGGTTAGTGAGGAGAGAGCCAAAAGCTTAGTCTTAATTGCTCAAATATATATCCTACCTTACCATAAGCCTACGTTATACTAAAAAAACCTTATGTTTATTAGATATGTGCTTTAATTAAAATGAGTGAAAAGGAGCTTAGAAAGTAGGTCATTAAAATGTCATGCATTTGTCGAGGATCACCCTATACAAACAACTTTAAGATTGGTATTTTAGTCTCCCTCTTTGTATTGTGAAATTAATCGTTTTTTACATTATAATATTATGAGTTTTTAAAGGAAAAGTATTTGTTTGGATTAATTTTTAGAGTATGAATTTATGTGAAGTTATTTGTTCATTACTTGAGATTATAACATGCTTCCTCCTTGGAAAACATTTGAACATTAGGCCTATTTTGTATTTACTTTGTCGAGACGACAAAGATTTGAGTTGGGGGTCCTGATGTCTCGCATTTTGTGATCAATGTAGAGACTCACGAAACATACTTTAGGAAAACATTTTAGAATTACTGTGGGATATATCCCTTTATTTTGCATGTTATGAGTATGTAGCAAATCTTGGATATATATGTTTTTTTGGTGCAATTAGAGATGATTTTTGTGTTAAGTGTATAGATCCTTGGACCATGGATGATAATATACACCATTATGAAGCTAAGAATTTACAAGCTAATGACGAAAACGAGTCAATTTGCGGAGGAGCCAAAAGTTTCTCTAGAAGCTCAACAAATAATGTCGACAAAACGTCTACACCAATTTTGGAAATTCACGCTAGACAATTTTGAGGATTTTGATCATGAAATAATATCTCAATTTATATTTTTGAGTCTAGGTTGTGTGATAATAAAAGGTTTACAAATCGGAGTTAAAATGAGAAAGTTATGAACGTTTTTCTATGAAGACCCAAGATGTCCAACTTAAATAAAGAGTCAACTAAGCCACTTATGACTTGATTAAGTGGAACCAACTTGTCCAAACGCTTTTAGGGGTATAAAAATCTGTTTTTAGCCTCAAAACAAGACACTTATCACTGTATAGAGTTGTGAAAACATGGAAAAAAATTGGGAGCAAGGAGAAGCAATAACACACACTTTCATTCACTTTATTTCCATATTAAATAATGTAATTTTTTCCCCTTTATTTATTAGAATTAAAAATTAATTAAATTTACTTTATTTCTCTAAGCAAAGCTGAAGATATTTTAGCTTGATATTTCATATGTATGAACCCTAGCTTTCATTTAGGATTATTTTTCCATAAAATTTGGAATTGCAAGCATACTTATGTTTCATGTAGTTATTTTTCTCGATCACATATTAAGTTGTGATAGATTAAAGTACCCCTGGGCTAGGAGAGTTTAGGGTTTAGAAAATAAATTATAAATGTTTCGTTGAGTTTGAAAATTGGGATATCTAAACTAGCTAAATAAACAATTTAGGATTTGAACTTAAATGTTAGCTAATTTTGTCGGGTTAATCGAAAGAGGTTTCTAGGATTAAGTAGTATCCCCTACTACCCAGGAGAAACTTTTGGTATACCATAGAATTTTGGTTAGCAAGTAAAATTTCCAATTTATCCTTTAATCAAAGAATTGTCCTAAAGCATGCTAGTGGTGAGTACGCAATCTTGAGATATTCCTCTATACATCGTATCTTGTCTGACTTTTGTGAATAATAAATCGTGTTAAAAATAGAAGTCAAAAGCCCTATTTATACTTATAAAATCGTACTGGACCTTAGGTTAATAATTAAATAAAATAATAAAGGACCAAGTCCATTATCTTATCCCAAAATCCCGAAACTGCTGCACCACCTCCACTAAAATAGCTCTAACCGACTCGTTTCAAGCCCGATTGACCTCATTCTAGTTGTTAAAGTTCCGTAACTCAATGGGGCACGTTTTCTCTTCACAAGTCAGTATCTAAATCTACTCTTAGGTGACTCGAAATCAGCAATCTTTGGAAACTTTCCAGATTTGCAGCTCTAAAATCTCAATTCTTTCGGGATTTGTCTTCATGTCTTGACTCTATATCACGATCTTTGACTTTATCCTCGGACTCCTCTCCTAGCTTGTATTATAAAAACCTAGAAAATTTTCACTAAAATACACAATATTACGCGCAAAAACATAATAAATCAAAAAATACTAAAATCGAAGGAGAGAAATTGGAATATTGCATATTATTACAAAAAGTCTATTAAAATAGTCAGATAATCACCTAATTTAATGTCTCCTAAGCATATAAATATAGAACAAAAGAGGAGACATCAATATGTAGGTAATTTAAATATGTCCATAGTGAATGTTTTTGTTGATCACTTTGGAGAATTTAGAGCATTTATCGGTGAAGTACTGAAACCACTTGATTCAGTCGCCGCGATTATTGGTCATAGTTTTCGAAATATATCCTTTTGATTTGGATATTGCTTGAAATCAGTGATGCTTGATAAGTGACGGAAGTCAATTAGGAGTTGAGATTAAGAAGTTATGCTAATGCCTCCAATGTGGCTAGAACTAGTCCGACAAAAGTAAAAACGAGTTAGGCTATTTTACTCCATCTAAGTAGGCCCATTTGGACCCAAAAATTTTTAGGATGCTATATAAGTGTTTTTAGAATATCATAACATACAAACACAATTTCGAGAGCTAAAAAATGCTGGAGTAAGCAACAATACGTAAGAAGAAGGGTTCCACCATTCTTTACCATTCCAAATCTGTTTCCGAATTCCGATTAGTGTGAAAACACTAATTATCCATTACATTTATAAACATCTAATTAGTTAGCTTTGAGAGTTACTAAAAGTACTCAAAAATATTTCTCCCATATTCAAATCGTTTAGTAGTTTAAATTGCAATTCAATCTTAGATTTTACTTTTCGTTCTTTATGTACAATCCTAGTTAATTTTTATTTGTTGCACTTTTGTTTTTATAATCATAAACCCATCAAATATATTTAGTCAATTACTTTTATTCGAATCTTAATCTACCATACTTGTAAGCAAAATCATGTTAACTTTCATAGTGCATGTGGAAACGATAACCCCTTCCTATATTAATTATTACTTTTCAATATCCCGTACACTTGCGAGGAGTAAACCTTTCCTATACTATATACTTATTTATCACACTCTTGGGTATTACAATAACCGACACCACTGCAATTAGAGATGATTTTTTTTGTTAAGTCTATAGATCCTAGGATCTTGGATGATACTAGACACCATCATGAAGCTAAGAAGTTACAAGCTAAGGACGAACAAAAGTCAAGTTGTAGAGGAGCCAAAAGTTTCTCTAGAAGCTCAACAAAAATTGTCGACAAACGTCTACACCAATTTTGGAAATTCACGCTAGATAATTTTGAGGATTTTGATCATGAAAAAACATCTCAATGTATATATTTTAGTCTAGGTTGCGTGATAATAAAAGGTTTTGAAAATCAAAGTTGAAATGAGAAAGGTATGGACATTTTTCTATGAAGGCCTAAGATGTCCAACTTCAACAAAGAGTCCACTAAGACACTTATGACTTGTTTAAGTGGGCCCAAATTGTCCAAACGTCTTTAGGGGTATAAAATCTATTTTTAGCCTCAAAACAACCACTTATCATTGTATAGAGTTGTGAAAACATGGACAAAGATTTAGAGCAACGAGAAGCAATAACACACACCTTCTTTCACTTTATTTCCATATTAAATAATGTAATTTTATTTTTTCCCTTTATTTCTTGAAATTATGAATTAATTATATTTTCTTTCTTTCTCTAAGCATGAGCTGAAGATATTTTAGTTTGATATTTCATTTGTATGAACTCTAGCTTTCATTTAGGATTATATTCCATGAAATTTGTAATTGCATGCATAGTTATGTTTCATGTAGTTATTTTTCATGATCACATATTGAGTTGTGATAGATTAAAGTGCCCCCGGGCTCGGAGAGTTTAGTGTTTAGAAAATAAATTATAAATGTTTAGTTGAGTTTGAGAATCGGGAGATTTAATCTAGCTAGATAAATAATTTAGGATTTGAACTAAGATATTAGCTAATTTTGTCGGATTAATCGGAAGAGGTTTCTAGGATTAGGTAGTATCCCCTACTACCCAGGAGCAACTTATAGAATTTTGGTTAGCAAGTGAAATTCTCAATTTATCCTTTAATCAAGGAATGGTCCTAAAGCATGCTAGTGGTGACTACGCAATCTTGAGATATTCCTCTATACATCGCATGTTAAGCTTTATTGTTTTAGTTCTTTGATTTTGTTTTAGTAATCTTTAGTCATGTGCTTCCTAGTAGTACTAAATCTCTCAAAAAAAAATTAAAATCGTTTTTGTTTTAGTTGTAGTTTTTCCAACGAAATCTATATTAGAATTAAATCACGCGTTTAACTTCTACTTCCCTGTTAAGACAGTAACTTATCACTTTTTATTACTTATGACGACTCGTACACTTGGACGGAGTCTTCAACAAATTTTAATTTTTATATCACACCTCGTATAAAAAAACAATCATTTTGCACTAGAGTTCCCTCAGGTTTTGAATCTATATCATAGTTTAGTTAGAAGGTTATTTTTAACTCATTGATCCCACTGGCCAGATGTTTAATTGAAATATATTCATTTTAAGAATGTGTTAGTTATATCTTATATCAAGTGTTCTTTTCTAGTTATTCGATATAAAGGGTCCTTTTTATTTTCATGGATGGGGAGGATAAATATATATTCTTGGTGCACTTGTATAGTGTAACACAATGGGAGGATGTGCGTCCATTGCAACAGAATAAGTTTTCACAACAAGAAATCTTTGCGGGATCCTTTATAACATTTGTCATGTATCACCATATATGTAAGCATTTTTTATGTTAAGGTCAAGTAATATTGTTACCAATTCATCTATGAAGGAGTATAAAACAATTAATATATGAATTGTAAAGCATTAATATTAAACTGATATATTGGCTTTAATAGTGTCGTATTGTAACCTTTAATGTATTAATAGTGGTGTATTATTAATTTTATATGCATGATTTTAATCTATATGAACACATTGTTATGAGCTCTTGATTTTTGGAACCCTTATCGTAATCCTTGTCTTGTTAATGTGTAATTTATCGGTAAGTTAAAAGGTACATTTAACTTAAGAGTTGTGGGTGCATGCCCAAAATTTGTGTGAGATGCTATATACCCATAATCCGTGTGACATAAATATATAACACGCACTGAAAATGATAACATTGAGGATTAAACAAGGAAGATGTTAAAGGGTAAATTTACATGTAATACAGTGGGTATATGCCACCATAGATAATTAGGTTTTTATTTTAAACTCTCACATATTAAGCTTAGTCTTTATTTAGTTTATAAAGTGATTAACATAGTTTATTTGGGGTTTACATAATGCTTAATGGTTAATGTGTAGGTATTTACATATTAATTGTTGTTTAAAGTTCCTTGGTCAGTAACAATTGTGGGTTTTTAATATCCACACTCGTCATAAAAACCAAATTTGTAATAAAAACTACCACAAGATGTGTAATATATTGCAGAAAATAAGGGTAAACAATTGTATCCTTGCACATTCTTAATCATTTGGGCCACATAGGCTTAAAAATATCCAAAACTGTTAAAGTGCATAAAAAAGATCCAAGCTGGTAATAAACACTGCTACAAGATGTCTAATCCATTGCAAAAACAAGAGTAAACAATTTATCCTTACACATGACGATATAAAAGAGCCTATTCTTAAATATTTGCCTCACATAGGCTTACAAAATTCCATTATATTAGAAAATCAGTAAAAGTAATTCGAGCTTTGCCCACCTTCCAATATGGGTTGAAGATAGACAATTATCTATATCGTAATTAACTTATTTATAAAATTGCTTTATAAATATCTTGAAATTCTATATCACATACCCAGCACTGCAACTACATGGACTTTTTTTTATTAAATTGCACTGTAGGTCCCTAAAAGATTTATGGAGGTATAAACCCCATAAAAAGAAAGTGGCTAAAAGTCTACCACAGAAATGGGTAAAACCCACCATTGAAACTACAGACCTTTGTTTTAAAATGTCACTATCGACACCTGAAAATCTATTTTACATACAAAAAGTTGGTATAACCCCCACCTTTACAATTCCAGGGACTTTTGTTATCAAATTTCACTATAGGTCCCTGAAAATTCTATATCACATACATAAAACGGGTACATATTAACATAATCAGCATACATTAAATTATGCGTAAATTACTACCTATATATAAATAAAATATACACAAAACACACATATCTATACCCAATAATAAACAATATACACATACAACCAAAAAATTTACATAAAACTACCTAAACCACAAAAATTAGTTTAGTTACCATAACAAATGTAGGGTTCTCAAACTCAATCACATCATATTTGCAGACGATGTTCTTGTTTTCTTCAAAGCTGAAGTCAAATCAGCTAAAGTTATAAAGCAGGCTCTTGATTTGTTCTCTAGAATTTCTGGACTCATGATAAACTATAATAAAAGTGAACTGTACTTTGGTGGTACAGAAAATCAAGTTATTAACCGTATATCATCATTTTTAAACATAAAAGTGGGAACAATGCCTGTCAGGTACATTGGGGTACCATTAAATTCTAAGAAACTAATAATTTCATATGGTAACAAGTTAGTGGAAAATATTTGCAACTGCATCAATCAGTGGTAATGAAAACTACTATCTTATTCTGGGAGAGAAGAGCTAATTAAGTGTGTCCTTATTAGCAAAATATTGTTTTGGTGAAGGGTCTTCCTATTACCAAAACATGTAATCTATAAACTTAATCAGAAAATTGACAGTTTTCTCTTGATAGGTAATTTAAAAGGTGCTCAGTGAGCCAGAAATTCTTTCAATAATATCTGTTCCAGTAAGAAGCAAGGAGGACTTCGAATTCTAAGTATAGAAGATCTCAATAAAGTCTACTTTTATCTACTTTCTGGAGGATGTATTCGCAAAAACATAAATTGTGGAGTTTGTGGGTGCATCATAATTCATAAAAGACAAATCTATTTAGAGCTTAGACATTAAACAAGCTCACACATGGATCTGGAAGTAGCTCTTAAAGATCAGGTATCTCGCTTATGATTTCATTATTCATAATGTTAAAAATGGAAAGAGTACTTTTCTTATTTGTGATTGATGGTTAGAAGGTAAAAGTGTGCAAGAATTTTTTAGTACTGAGTTTCACAGTAGTAATATAAACAGTGCGAAAACTGTAAATTCTTGTTATTGTGGTGGAAGATGGAGGTTACCTCCTTGTATAGGCAAATCACTACCTCGTTTTTGCAATGTCAAATTATCGATTAGAGAACATGTGATATTATGGAAAGAGAGCACTAAAAAAGGGTTTTCTTTTACGAAAACATTATGCAAAATTGCAGAGGAGAAATATGAGGTTAAATGGTGGAGAGTCATATGGGATAAATCTTGTATACCACGGTGAGCTTTTGTAGCTTGGTTATCTGATCAGGATAGGTTACCAACAAAAGCAAGAATGCTTGGTTGGGGGTTGAATGTAAATCCTCTCTTCTATTTTTATAATGCGTATCTAGGGGATAATAATCACCTCTTTACTAGTTGTTCTTTCACAATGAGAGTCTTATTAAAAGTGTTAGATTTGTTTAATTTAAAGAATGTTCTTGCAGATATTGAGGATTTAATTATCACTACTAGTCAAATCGTATGTAATGAAGTTGTAATATTATTTCAACTTTTATCACTACTTATATGTATTGTGTATGGTGGGAAAGAAATGAAAGAATGCATGGAGGTAATGCCTTAAGTGAAAAGCCGTTATGGAAGAGAATTTTTAGTCATTCTCATGTAAAGATTGAAAGAAGGAGGTACAAAAGAAAAGAGGCGGTTATATTAGCGCAGAAAATTGAGTCCAGTTTGGGCTAAATGGGATATTTTTCCTATTGTAACTTTTCTTTTACTTTAAAATGTGATGTAATAGTTTTTAATTAGTTTGTTTTCTAATTTGGGCCGAGTCCAACTTAGATAGAGCTAGTGGACAAAGTTTGTAAAGACATTTGATGTTGAGCATTTATAATAATATTTGATTCACCGATCAAAAAGAACTACATAAATCATTACTTTTTGAATAAGTTCAAATACCAAATACAATATGCACTAATTTAATTATACATTATTTTAAATAATTAGGGTTAATAAAAACACTCTATATCAACCAATAAAGGATAAAAAATTAGGTGTTACTCAATAATTTTAGAAAAAAAAGAAACAATTTAATACAATCCCTATAAGAAGGCCATATTCACCTATAAAATAAATTTTTATTTATTATATTTGAAAATATTATTTCTAGTGAACTAAAACTCTCCAATGGCCAAACTATTTTTCTCTTTGAATATAATATTATACTTGTCATAAAAAAAGTGTTATTGTTAAGTGGGCTAGATAAAGAAATAAGCCCAAATCACATCATTGTCAAGTAGAAATCATTTTTTTATCTTTATTCTCAATTTAGTTTGTACATGAACAATCCATATTACACCTTCCTTATAATATAACCCTTACACACACTCGTACATCTTAAAAAAAATTAACCTACAAAATAAAGACGCCCGCAGAAATCAAACCTCTTTGTTCAGGGTGTCCTTCTGTATAGCCTCTTGGATTAGGAAGACATTATTAGTTTGTCAATAGCAAGAAATATAGATGTCACATTCTTAAAGCTACTTACTTACTTGTTTAATACTTGGAAAAATTATTTTAGACCAATTTGGTTTTTGATCATTTGGTGTGCAGGTTGTATCAGGTTCCACTGATAAATACATAGGGTAAAGTGCAAGATTGATTCGTGAAATGTTCAATTATGCACGTGATTATCAAGTAAGAAAGGACATATTAGATGTTTATTACATGAACGCTTTTGATATATGATAATTATTTACATCTTGTTGTTCATGTCCATCCAGACTTGCATAATCTTTATAGATGAGATTGATTTGATTGGTGGACGTAAATTAAGTGAAAGAACAATTGCTGATTGTGAAATCGAAAGGATTTGAATGTAGGTAGGAAAGGTACCTCAATTAAATAAAAAAATAAATTAGTACTTTACATGTTGAGATAAATAATATTGGTATATATATCTAGGAAGAAATGATGTAGTGGTCTCGGGTATTCTTTGACTAAGTAGATTAGATAGAAAAATCGAGATACCTTTACCTGACGAGCAATAACTATTGAAAAGTCTAAAGATTCATTCGTTATTAAATTTGTTGACTTACTACACTGATATTTTTTATTAAGTTATTTCGTGAATCATCAAAGTATTTATTGAAAACTAGTTTGTGCACATGGTTCCAATGGAGCGTATATTTGTTGTAAATCGGCATGGAAGCTATTCTTGCAAAGTTTGATTATTTCATCCATCAAGATTTCGTGAACGTAAAATTTAATTAAATGTTCGATTAATAGTGCAATTAACATAACAAAATGTATTTCAAGAAACGATCGTTTGTATTTTTATTTTTGTACATGCATATCATAAGTTTTATTCAATTTACAGGATAATATAGTTGGTCATGACATTTCAAAAAGAAATAATATTCATTATAATCAACCTGGTAAGTCTATTGATTTTGATATTTTTCTATATATCCGATAGATTTTTTGACTTATTGTAATCTATTGATTCAATTAGTTGTGATGGTTAATAACAATTGGTCAAACATCGATGATTAAATTATTGTTCTAAACATGGTAAATTTTAGTTTGAAAATGGACGTGTTCAAATTGGATTATAGGAGTAAAAGAAATTATTTTTGTTATGCTATTATATTAAAAGAATATATATCCAATCTAATTGTCGAGGGAGGTTATAACATCATGTAGATACAATTTAAAACCTGACACATTAGGATAATGTATATAGATATTGAATGGGCGTAAAGAATAAAATGTCAAATATGTGCAGATAGATTCAGTTACATACTAAACCTAAATATATGCATATAGATTCATTAATATTATTTTTAGGCCATAGGTAATAGCCTAAAAGTGGAAATACTTAGGAATAATATAAAAAATTTAGATTTGTACATGCAATAAAATGCATACAAGTTCTGTGTTACCAAAATGTGAAGCTTCGAGAAAGCATAATTAACATTATCGACCGCACCTTCAACTAACATACCGAGTAAATTTTGAACTGCAGTTGCAGATATACCTGAAACCCAACTAGGGTCAAATGAACTAGAGAAAAGTGTGAATTGAAAACAAGCTTTATGGAAAATGTGAGTGGAAAAACGCAACTTGTTTTCAACTCACACTTTTCTCTATTTCATTTTACCCTGGTTGGGCTTCCGTTATATATACAACTGGGGCCAATAATGTTAATCAATGTTTTCTCGAAGCTTCATGTTTTGGTAGCACAAAACATGTACGCATTTTATTGAAGGTACAAGTTTAAAATTGTTATATTATTCCTAGTAAATTCCATATCTAAGCTATTACCTATGGCCTTAAAACATTTATAATGAATCTATCAGCATATTTTTAGGTTTAGTATGTAACTGAATCTATTTGCACATATTTGGCATGTTTTTTGTTCCTCGATCGTCAAACGTTTAGCTAACAAAGTTGGAAGTATTTGTTAGAGTACTTGCTATCATGTTTCATTTTAGTTGCTTGACTTGTTTAAACATTAGTATAAACCTTGTGAATGAATATAACATTTGCATATTTTGTACCTGTAATATATACATATCAATCATGACTGTATATATTTAATTATGAGTTACATTTGTGAAATAAAGATATAGGACACCTAATATACTAACAATAGTTAAATAATTGACATGTGAGAGGTATTTTAAGTCTTCTCCTTAACATCCCACTCATGATTAGCGAAGAATTATTTAGCCACTAGACTCGATCATATCTCTTATGGTCAAAAGCTTCATATATGTTTGAGAATCGATTTTTTAGCTCGTACTATGAATCGTTGGATTAACATAGTAATTAGTAAAAATGTGCAAGAGATTGATATTCATTTGCATGATCAAAACAGTCATCATCGATTACCTAAAGTTGTTTACTTTAGTAAAACTTTATCCTCATTAAAGCTATATAACACATGGTTTGAAGAATCTAGTGAGATAAATCTAGTTAACGAATCCTGTGAAGAAAATTAAATCAAAAGGGAAAAAAGTGAGTAATGCTTAATTTTTATTTATTTTAGTGTTGTTTGTGATTTTAATTTATTTGTTTATTATTTATTATAATTTAATCACATATCTTGAGATATTCCTCTATACATCGTATCTTAAGCTTTATTATTTTAGTTCTTTGATTTTGTTGTTTCCTAGTAGTACTTAATCTCTCAAAAGCAAATTAAAAATCCTTTTGGTTTTAGTTTTTGTTTTTTTCAATAATATGTAAATTAGAATTAAAATCACGCGTTTAACTTCTACTTCCCTTTGGAGACAGTAACTTATCACTTTTTATTACTTATGACAACTCGTACTCTTGCACAAAGTCTTCAACAAATGTTATTTTTTGTATCACGCCTCATAAAAAATACAATCATTTATACTTGCACAATAGTTCCCTTAGTTATTGAAACTATAAAATAGTTTAGTTAGAAGGTTATTTTAAACTCATTGATCCCACTGGCCAAATGTTTAATTGGAATATATGAATTTTTAAGCATGTGTTAGTTATATCTAATAGAAAGTGATCTTTTCTAGTTATTCGATATAAAGGTACTATTTAATTTTCATGGATGGAGAGGATAAATATATGTCCTTGATGCAATTGAATAGTGAAACAAAATGGGAGGATGTGCGTCCATTGTAACATATAAAGATTTCACAACAAGACATATTTGCGGGCTCCTTTATAATATTTGTCATGTATCACCATATATGTAAGCATTTTTTATGTTGAGGTCAAGTCATATTGTTACCAATTCATCTATGAAAGGGTATAAAACCATTAATATATTAATTGTAAAGCAATAATGTTAAACTGGTATGTTGGTTTTAATAATACCGTATTGTAATCCTTAATGTATTAGCAATGGTATATTATTATTTTTATATGTATGATTTTAATCTATATAAACACATTGTTATGAGATCTTGATTTTCGGAACCCTTATCGTAATCCTTGTCTTTTAAATGTATAATTTACCGGTAAGTTAAAAGGTACCTTTATATTCACATAAGTGTTGTGGGTGCATGCCCAAAATTTGTGTGACATGGTATATACCCATAATCCGTGTGACATAAGTATATCACACGCCCTGAAAATGCTATCATTGAGGATTAAACAAGGAAGAAGTTCAAGGGTAAATTTACATGTAATATAGTGGGTATATGTCACTATAGATAATCAGGTTTTTATTTTAGACTCTCACATATTAACTCTAGTTTTTATTGAGTTTGTGAAGTTATTAACCTAGTTTATTTGGGGTTTACATAATGCGTAATGGTTAATGTGTAGGTATTTACATATTAATTGTTGTTTAGAGGTCCTTGGTCAGTAACAATTATGGGTTTTGAACATCCACACTCATCATAAAAACTAATTTTGTAATAAAAACTACAACAAGATGTGTAATGTATTGCCAAACTATGTGTAAATTGTATCCTTACATATGACAATAAAAAAGGAAATATTCTTAATCATTTGCGTCCGTAGGCTTAAAAATATCCAAATGTATTAAAGTTCATTAAAAAATTGCAAGCTGGTAATAAACATTGCTACAAGATATCTAAGCCATTACAAAAACAAGGGTAAACAATTTATCCTTACACATGACGATAAAAAATGGCATATTTTTTAAATATTTGCCTCACATGGGCTAACTAAAGTCCATTATATTACAAAATCAGTAAAAGTATTTTGTTTTAAAATGTCACTATCGACACCTGAAAATCTATGTCGCATACAAAAGTGGGTATAACCCCCACCTCTACAATTGCAGGGAATTTTGTTATCAAATTGCACTACAAGTCCCTGAAAATTCTATATCACATACATAATAAAATCGGGTACATATTAACATAATCAGCATACATACCATTTTGCATAAATTACTACCTATATATAAATAAAATATACACAACACACACATTTCTATACCCAATACTAAACGATATAAACATACAACCAAAAAATTTACATAAAACTATATAAATAATTACTTTGTGAATAAGTTCAAATACCAAATACACGAAGTATTAATTTATACAATATTACACATAATTAGGGTTAATAAAAACACTCTATATCAATCAGTAAAGGATAAAAAAATTAGGTGCTACTCAATAATTTTAGAAAAAAATATTTCTAGTGAACTAAAACACTCGAAATGGCCAAACTATTTTTCTCTTTGAATATAATATTTTACTTGTCATAAAAAAAGAGTGTTATTGTTAAGTGGGCTAGATAAAAAATAAACCCAAATCACATAATTTTAAAGTAGACATGCCTTTTTTAATCTTTTTTCTCAATTTAGTTTGTACATGACCAATCCATAATACACCTACCTTATAATATAACACTTACACGCACTCACTCGTACATCTTAAAAAAAATTAACCTAAAAAATAAAGACGCCGCCTAAATCCAACCTAAGACATTGTTAGCCTATCAATAGCAAGCAATATAGATGACAATTTCTAAAAGGTACTTACTTACTTATTTAATACTTGGAAAAATTATTTTGGACCAATCTTTTTTTTTTGTCATTTGGTGTGCAGGTTGTATCAGGTTCAACTGATAAATACATAGGGAAAAGTACAAGATTGATTCGTGAAATGTTAAATTATGCACATGCTTATCAAGTAAGAAAGGACACATTAGTTGTTTATTATAGGCACACTATTGATATATGATAATTATTTACAACTTGTTGTTCTTATCCATCCAGACTTGCATAAACTTTACAGATGAGATTGATGTGATTGGTGGGCGTTAATTCAGTGAAAGAACAATTGCTTATCGTGAAATCTAGAGAATTCGAATGGAGGTCGGAAAGGTATTTCAATTAAATTAAAAAATAAATTAGTACTTTACATGTTTAGATAAATAATATTGGTATATATATCAAAGAAGAAATGATGTAGTGGTCCCGGGTCTTCTTTGTCTAGGTAGATTAGATAGAAAAATCAAGATACCTTTAACTGACGAGCAATAAGGATTGACAAGTCTCAAGATTACTTCCGTTTTGAAATTTAAACTTATCTAGGTACTACACTAATATTTTTTATTAAGTTACTTCGTGAATCATCAAAGTATTTATTAGAAACTAGTTTGTGCACAAGGTTCCAATGGAGCCGATTTTCATAATATTTGTAGGTAAATTGGTATAGAATATTCGTGCAAAGTTTGATTATGTCATCCATCAAGATTTCGTGAAGGTAAAATTTAATTATTGGTTATATTAATAGCGCAATTAACATAAAAATGTATTTCAAGAAACCGATCATTTGTATTTTTATTTTTGTACATGCATATCATAAGTGTTATTCAATTTACAGGAAAATATAGTTGGTCATGACATTTCGAAAAGAAATAATATTCATTATAATTAACCTGGTAAGTCTATTGATTTTTCTATTTTTCTATATATGAGATTAGATTTGTTTGACTCATTTTAATCTGTTGATTCAATTAGTTGTGATGGTTATTAACAACTGGTCAACCACTGATGATTAAATTATATTTCTAAACATTGTAAATTTTAGTTTGACAATGGACGTGTTCAAATTGGTTTAGAGGAGTAAAAGAAATTATTTTCGTTATGCTATTATAAGATATATCCAATCTAATTGTTGGGGGAGAAAATAACATCATGTAGATACAATTTAAAACCTGACACATTATTAAAGATTATGTAGATAGATATTGAATGGGCGTAAAGAATAAAATGCAAAATATGTGCAGATAGATTTAGTTACATACTAAACCTAAATATGTGCATATAGATTCATTAAAATTATTTTTAGGCCATAGGTAATAGCCTAAAAGTAGAATTTATTAGGAATAATATAACAATTTTAGACTTGTACCTGCAATAAAATGTGTACAAGTACTGTGCAACCAAAACGTGAAGTTTCGAGAAAGCATTAATTAACATTATCGGCCCCCACCTTCAACTAACATACAGAGTAAACCTTGAACTAAATTTGTAGATATACCTGAAGCCCAACCAGGGTAAAATGAACTAGAGAAAATTGTGAGTGGAAAACAAGCTGCATCAAAAGTGTGAATGGAAAAATACAGCTTGTTTTCCACTCACACTTTTCTCTAGTTCATTTGACCCTGGTTGGGCTTCAGGCATATATGAATTTGCATTTCAAGGCTTACTCGGTATGTTAGTTGAAGTTGGGGATGATAATGTTAATCAATGTTTTCTCGAAGCTTCATGTTTTGGTAGCACAAAACTTGTATGCATTTTATTGCAGGTACAAGTCTAAAATTGTCATATTATTCCTAGTAAATTCCATTTCTAGACTATTACCTATGGCCTAAAAACATTTATAATGAATCTATCTCCACATTTTTAGGTTTAGTATGTAACTAAATCTATCTGTACATATTTGGCATGTTTTTTGTTTCTAGATCGTAAAACGTTTAGCTAACAAAGTTCGAAGTATTTGTTAGGGTACTTGTTATCACGTTTAATTTTTTGTTGATTGACTTGTTTTAACATTGTAAAAACCTTGTGAATGAATATAACATGTGCATATTTTGTACCTGTAATATATACATATCAATCATGACTGTCTATAGTTATGTATGAGTTACAGTTGTAAAATAAAGATATAGGACATCTAATATACTAACAATAGTTAAATAATTGACATGTGGAGAAGTATGTTAAGTCTTCTCCTTAACATCCCACTCAAGATCATCAGAGAATTATTTAGCCACTAGACTCGATCATATCTCTTATGGTCAAAAGCTTCATATATGTTTGAGAATCGGTTTTTTAGCTCCTAATATGAATCGTTGGATTAACACAGTAATTAGTAAAAATGTGCAAGAAATTGATTTTCATTTGCATGATCAAAATAGTCATCATCGATTACCTAAAGTGGTTTACTTTAGTACAACTTTAACCTCATTAAAGCTATATAACACATGGTTTGAAGAAAATAGTGAGATAAATCTAGTTAATGAATCATGTGAAGAAAATTAAATCAAAAGGGAAAAAGTGAGTAATGCTTAATTTTTAATTATTTTAGTGTTGTTTGTGATTTTAATTTATTAATCTATTATTTATTAGAATTTAATCACATATCTTAGCTCAATGTTATGTATTATGCGAAAATTGCTAAGTTTACGAACTTTGTAACGCTGAACTAACGAGCTATATACATCTTCGTTTTTTATTAGGTCATCATGGAAAACTCGGACAAGGCAGGAAGGTAAAAAATTCACTTATATTACCTTATTTTAACGGAAATTGCACAATTTCTTCTAAATAATTTACCAATTGATTTTAAAGTAAGAGAAAGAGGGTCACAATTAGTGTAATTTTTTTTAAAACTCTAGGAAATATTTTATCTATTTTCAGATTTTGTCAACTATTCAGTTGATTCTCGTCATTTTATGTCTAACTTGGAAAACTCTTATTGTTTTAATATATGATGTTTTCTTGTATTTGTAAAGCTAGTTTTTTTATACAATGAAGGTTTTAAGACCATAGAAAATGACCTATTACATGTTCAAAACATCTATTAATTCCGACGTGAATATTCTCCTACGAGCTTTCCATTCGCAGCTATTTATTATAAGAACTCCCCAAATGTCAATAAAATGATGAATAACCACTTGATTGCCTAAGTCTCGATCGTGCTAAACAATGAGCACATACATTTACTTCTCGATAAATACCTTTAATTTTGAACGAGGCATTAATTTCCAACAACACCAGAATCCCATCAAACCAAAAAGCAGCTAAACCTCTTCCGCACTCCACATGATTAATCGGGCTTATGACCTCATGGGAATCCACTTTTACCCATAGCTCTGTCAATCCCAAATCCATAACCGTTTGGAGTCCCTCGTAAATAGAAATAACTCCGAGACTACCGCCGAGTATCCACTAATATTCATGGTAAAAACATTCATCCAATTGCCCTCCTTGTCCCTTAAGACACCACATGCACCTCCTTTACCTTAATCCTTGCTCCAACTCCCATCTATGTTTAGTTTATATCCATGAATCGGTTAATTCCACCCAATCCATTCCACATGATCATTATGCTTAACGGTTTTCTTCCGATGTCATCACCACGCTTACAAATAATTGATGGCAAACCATTTCGTCTTTTTAATTAAATTTTCTCCACCCAGGAATGGCCCATTATTAAACACAGTCTCATTGTGTTCCTTCCAATCCACAAATACTAAAGAGGCGAAAAACACATTCCAACTCAGCATTCTCGCCTAGATTTTTATTCTACCACATCACGTCACTCAGCCTCTAAGACGTGTCTCGAGATTGCAGGTGAAGTCACCCGGGCAGTTGTAGCGCCTCCTGGTTACTGTACGCCTCTTCTGGAACCCTACCACTGTTCACAACCCTACGGACAAAGATGATGGATGTGCTTTCCTCATGTTTGGACTCCTAAATATTGAAAAATTGTAGCCACATGTCCCTACCCAAATCTCTATTGTATGTTCTTTAATATGGCGATAGAGTACCTCATCGAAAACTGCAATTTCTGTAGCAAATTTGACTTACGTTTGTATCAGCTCCCGTCCCGCCGATTAACTATCTCCGGAATCCGCCCCAACCCGCTCTCGTGTAATAGAAACCCCTCCATCTCTATACTGACCCCACTAAATCTTCTTTTTAACAAATTAGAATATGTTCCTACACTGTACTAGTCCCAGAACAAATCAATAACTCTATCCTCGTCTACCCCACACCATAGACAAATACACGATACCTCCATCCCTCGCTTCGCTGATTTTTAACCTGTGGCCAATATTTTTCGGATTGCTCTCTGGTGGCTGGTAGGGTGTGATAATATAATGATAATAAAGATACGAACTATCACCCTAACCAATCATGTTACTCACTACAAGTATCACATGTCGTATGTAGGATTGATGATAAGTTTGATTTGTTCACAAAGAATTAGTGTGTTATACGTATGAATTAAAAGAAAGTGAAGTAAGAATTACCTCATGGAATTAGAAGACAATAAAAGTAAATATGAATGATGGTGGAGAGAATATGATCAAATTAAAGACTAATGCAATAAATTAAAATGTAAGAATAAGATGAGAGATATAGCTTAGGTTTGCTTTTATGTCCTTATCCTTCTATTTCTTCTAAAAAATATAAGGGTGATTAAAACTCTTAAAGAAAGTAGCCAGAATTCTATATTCCTCCTAAACCCCTTCTGAGTAGACTTAGGTGGCTACCTAACAATTACCAGGGGACTTGGGTAAGGGGACCCTTCAGAATGATCGGTGGTTAATCTCAAACCCTAATGACTATCTAGTTAGGCAAGCCTGTTATGATCACCACATTACACTAGACGTTTGTGTGGTGTTTCAACATCAAGACACCCCTTCTGGATGAACATCCAACTGCAATAATGGGGTAGTCTATACTCGTTCACTAGCAAGAACTACAGTCAATACACCAAAGCACATAAGACAAATATAAAGGTTACAAAGCTCAATCGATTTAAAACATTTTTCTCCAAACCAACTTAGAGGATAATAGAATTCAAAAATTATACGTATGAATAACCCAAGCTATGGGAAAACTAGTTCATTATTGAAATAAATAAATTAAAAATAAAGATACATACTGTCAAAATGCTTCTCTTAATGATACTACTGGAGACTAAGGACTAATAATTAAGAAAAGACATGTTTACAATGATAAGAGTGTGTATTTATTGGAGTTTTTGGACCCTAGGTCGAAATCTTGGAGTGGAAAGCAAGTAATTTGAGTCCAAGTTCAACTCAAATTCGTTTCCTAAATATAGGTTAGGAAAAACATTACTCACTGTTTTTGTCATATATCCTTCGTTATTGGGCCGATTTTTGCCCACTTTCCTTCACAATATTAAGAATATCTCCAAGAAAGAGCTTCAAAAGTTGTACCAAACATGTGATTTATGTCTAATAAAAGATTATATTTTTGTTCATGCATATAATAATGTGCTATTTAATTTACTGGAAAATAATCGTTGGACATGGTATTTCAAGAAAAGAGAACATTTATTGGATGTGTAGCTTCATTCATTGATTTCCTATACAAGGTATGTTTATAGAGTTGGTCCATCTAATTTTTCTGTTTCTTTAATAATGGGATTGGATTTTCTTACGTTATTTTACTTTGTTGGTTCATATTGCTCACTTGTGATGTTTAATAAAAATTGGTCAACCTTAATGTTTACTTATTGTTCTGAAGATGGTCTGTTCAATTATGATTAAAGGAGTAAAACAAAGTATTTGTGTTATGGTATTATCCTAATTGAAGATCTCCAATCTAATTCCATTGGGATAATTAAACATCATGTAGACACAATTTAACGTCTAACACACTATTAAAGATTATTTAGAAAAATATTGAATGGGCGTAAAGAATAACAAGTTTAGTATGTAAACTGAAACTGAACATATTTAGCATATTTTTTGTTGTAGATCGTGAATCTTTTTAAGTAATTTTTAGAAGTCACCATATATAAAGACAATATAAAAGAAGTATATTAATATTGTTGATCATAGATTGGATCAATAATTCTTCTAGCAAGACTAGGAAGTGGGGGAATTGTTTTAATAGGAGAAGACTCATTTTGTGGGGTTTTTGGAGGTTCAAATGAAGCCTAGAATGCAATTACTACCCCTTTCAGCATCACGAGGATAAAGAAAACGGGAGATCATAAGGGTTAATATATGGCTATCAGACATGGTTACCATTTAGTATCACCAGGATAAAATTACAGATGAAATTAAGAAAAAAAATTACCGACAATAATATTGATGATACAACACATTAAATTGTTATGTATTTAACAAAAAATATCAATCCGAGACAAAAACCTTAGCTAATGACCTTGTAAGATACCATTGTACATTATCATGTTGTTTGCAATATAACTTATGGTTATCTTTTTCTGAAGGCTGCTTAACCTGATACACACAGATTTATTGGTGACTTAATCTTTTGGTTCCATCATAGTTAAAAGTTATAATCTAATAACGGATTTGAAAGATTTTATACACGAGCATTGGACTCTTCTTGATGGAAAAAAGGAAAAGTTAGATGTTACTAATGTGACAAGGTTATGAGCATTGGCTATAATCAATTTAGATACCATGTAACTGGCATTCATGAAGATGTTGTCAGTTGTAAGAATGTACCTACACATGTTAAGGATGTTTGTCTAAATGAGCTACTTGAGAATAGAGATAATTAGTGAAGGAAGATGAGAAGCTTCAGACTCCTCTAAAGAGAAAGAGAGTGCTTACTCATGCGTCCATATCAGGGACTAAGATTTTGGCAGGAGAGATCAAAGTTGGTTGTAGAATCTTGTTAGAGGAATGTGTAGATAATTAAATTAAGTCCATAGTGAATGTTTTTGTTGATCACATTGGAGAAGTTAGAGCGTCTATCGGTGAAGTACTAAAAGCACTTGATTCAGTCACCACGTTTATTGGTCATAGTTTTCAAAATATATCCTTTTGATTTGGATATTACTTGAAGTTAGTGATGCTCGAGATGTGATAGAAGTCAATTAGGATTTGAGATCAAGAAGTAATGCTAATGCCTCCATTGTGGCTCGAACTAGTCCGACAATAAGTAAAAACGAGTTGGGCTATTTTACTCCATCTAAATAGGCCTATTTGGACCCAAACGTTTTTAGGATGCTATATAAGTGTTTTAGAAGCTCATAAAATATGACTACGAAATTTCGGAGAGCTAAAAAGCGTTGGAGTCAGCAGCAAGACGTAAGAAGAAGGAGAAGAAGGGTTCCACCATTCTTTACCATTCCAAATCCGTTTCCAGATTCTGACTAGTGTGAAAAGACTAATTATCCCTTACATTTATAAACATGTAATTAGTTGACTTTGAGAGTTTAAATTCAAATTCCATCTTCGAGTTACTTTTCGTTCTTTATCAACAATCCTAATTAATCCTTATTTATCAAACTTTTCTTTTTATAATCATAAACCCATAAAATATATTTAGTAAATTACTCTTATTCGAAACTCAATCTACTATTCTTGTAAACACAACCATCTTAACTTTCATAGTCCATGTGGAGACAATAACCCCTTCATATATTTATTATTACTTTTCAATATCACGTACACTTGCGGGTAGTAAACCTTTCCTATACTATATATTTCTTTATCACACTCTTGGGTATTACAATCACCAACACCACTGCCAGAGGTGGCACTAATCCTGCTCAAAGAGTCTCAGAGCAAAAACGTCTCCAAGCATGAAAGTCTATGAGAATGAGAATTATGTAAGAGTGCAAATGTATTCTATTTAACAAGTGGGTATGCATATATAATGCATAAAAAGGGAATGATTGAGTACATATTAGAATGTAAACTCAAATTCTTAGACAGTTATTTGTTTGGTTAGTGAAGAGAGAGCAAAAAGCTTAGTCTTAATTGTTCAAATATACATCCTACCTTACCATAAGCCTACATTATACTAAAAAAACCTTAAGTTTATTCGATATGTGCTTTAATTAAAATGAGTGAAAAGGTGGTTAGTAAGTAGGTCATTAAAATGTCATGCATTTGTCGAGGATCACCTTATACAAACCACTTTAAGATTTGTATTTTAGTCTCCCTCTTTGTATTGTGAAGTTAATCATTTTTTACATTATAATATTATGAGTTTTTAAAGGAAATGAATTTTTGTGGATTAATTTTTAGAGTATGAATTTATGTGAAGTTGTTTGTTCATTACTTGAGATTATAACATGCTTCCTCATTGGAAAACATTTGAACATTAGGCCTAGTTTGTGTTTACTTTGTCGAGACAACAAAGATTTGAGTTGGGGGTCCCGATGTCTCACATTTTGTGATCAATTTATCCGTTTATTTTGCATGATATGAGTTTGTAGCAAATCTTGGATATATATGTTTTTCGGTGCAATTAGAGATGATTTTTGTGTTAAGTATGTAGATCCTTGGACCATGGAAGATAATAGACACCATTATGAAGCTAAGAATTTATAAGCTAATGACGAAAACGAGTCAATTCACAGAGGAGCCAAAAGTTTCTCTAGAAGCTCAACAAATATTGTCGACAAAACGTCTACATTAATTTTGCAAATTCACGCTAGATAATTTTGAGGATTTTGATTCAGGAAATAACATCTCAATTTATATTTTTGTGTCTAGGTTGCGTGATAATAAAAGGTTTACAAATTAGCGTTGAAATGAGAAAGTTATGGACATTTTTCTATGAAGACCCAAGATGTCCAACTTAACCAAAGAGTCCACTAAGCCACTTATGACTTGATTAAGTGGAACCAATTTGTCCAAACATGTTTAGGGGTATAAAAATCTGTTTTTAGCCTCAAAACAAAACACTTATCATTGTATAGAGTTGTGAAAACATGGACAAAGATTGGGAGCAAGGAGAAGCAATAACACACACCTTCTTTCACTTTATTTCCATATTAAATAATGTAATTTTATTTTGTCCCTTTATTTATTATAATTATGAATTAATTATATTTTCTTTCTTTCTCTAAGCAAAGCTGAAGATATTTTAGCTTGATATTTAATATGTATGAACCCTAGCTTTCATGTAGTTATTTTTCTTGATCACATATTGAGTTGTGATAGATTAAAGTACCCCCGGGCTAGGAGAGTTTAGTGTTTAGAAAATAAATTTTAAATGTTTGGTGGAGTTTTTAATCGGAATATCTAAACTAGCTAGATAAACAATTTAGGATTTGAACTTAGATGTTAGCTAATTTTGTCGAATTAATCGAAAGAGGTTTCTAGGATTAAGTAGTATCCCCTACTAACCAGGAGCAACTTTTGGTATACCTTAGAATTTTGGTTAGCAAGTGAAATTTCCAATTTATCCTTTAATCAAAGAATTATCCTAAACCATGCTAGTGGTGAATACGCAATCTTGAGATATTCCTCTATACATCATATCTTAAGCTTTATTATTTTAGTTCTTTGATTTTGTTTTAGTAATCCTTAGTTCTGTGTTTCCTAGTAGTACTTAATCTCTCAAAAACAGATTAAAAATCCTTTTTGTTTTAGTTTTAGTTTTTTCCAATGATATCTAAATTAGAATTAAAATCACGCGTTAACTTCTACTTCCCTATGGAGACAGTAAATTATCACTTTTTATTACTTATGACAACTGGAACTCTTGCACGGAGTCTTCAAAAAATGTTAATTTTTATATCACGCCTCATAAAAAATACAATCATTTATACTTGCACCATAGTTCTCTCGGTTTTTGAAACTATAAAACAGTTTGGTTAGAAGACATATCCAATCTAATTGTCGGGGGAGAATATAACATCATGTAGATATAATTTAAAACCGGACACATTATTAAAGATTATGTAGATAGATATTATATGGGCATAAAGAATAAAATGCCAACTATGTGCATATAGATTCGGTTACATACTAAACCTAAATATGTGCATATAGATTCATTGCAATTATTTTTAGGCCATAGGTAATAGCCTAAAAGTGGAATTTATTAGGAATAATATAACAAGTTTAGACTTGTACCTGCAATATAATGCGTACAAGTTCTATGCTACCAAAACGTGAAGTTTCGAGAAAGCATTAATTAATATTATCGGACCCACCTTCAACTAACATACTGAGTAAACCTTGAACTGCAGTTGTAGATATACCTGAAGCCCAACCAAGTTCAAATGAACTAGAGAAAATTGTGAGTGGAAAAATACAGCTTGTTTTCCACTCACACTTTTCTCTAGTTCATTTGACCTGGTTGGGCTTCAGGCATATATGCAACTGCATTTCAAGGCTTACTCGGTATGTTAGTTGAAGGTGGGGCCGATAATGTTACTTAATGTTTTCTCGAAGCTTCACGTTTTGGTAGCACAGAACTTTTACGCATTTTATTGCAGGTACAAGTTTAGAATTGTTATATTATTCCTAGTAAATTCCATTTCTAGACTATTACCTATGGCCTAAAAATATTTATAATGAATCTATCTGCACATTTTTAGGTTTAGTATGTAACTGAATCTATCTGCACTTATTTGGCATGTTTTTTGTTTCTAGATCGTAAAACGTTTAGCTAACAAAGTTGGAAGTATTTGTTAGGGTATTGTTATTGTTGTGTTGTGTTTGTATAAACCAGTAAAACAATATAGAAACTAATGCAGAAATAAAATAAAAGTAAATAATTAAATAACTTTACTTGTCGAGGCTCGGATTGGATCCGATGTATTTAAGGTTTTAGGCCACGTACCGCTGTCTTACGTTTGTTGGCTTCAACCTCCAGGATACAACGACAAAAACTATTCAAAAGAAACTGACACACGAATTCTTAATAATTTCGACGAACTTAATAATGCTGCTTCTTTCTATCTCTCTCTTATAATTTTAATGCTTTGAAAAATGAATGAATGAAATTGTTTGAGTTGGCAACTATTTATAGAAGATGAAAAGGTGGATTTGGCAAAAGAGTTGTGATGGTTCATTTGAAGATACGTTACATTAAAAGACACAACGTTTAGTTTATTATATAAGACCAAAACATAAGCTGGTCCAGATGGTATGAAAGTCTGGCCCAAAAGCCCACTAGCTTGGAGGCCCAGATTCAAAGCTCAGCAGTACCTTTTTTTTTTCTTTTTTTTGCTTTGCTTCATAACCAAAAGAAAAATAAAATAAATAACATGTATTATTATTTATTTTAATCTTTTTTTTCCTTTTAATTTCTTCAAATTCTATGACTCAATTTCTCATTCAACCTCAAATGATTTTTTTACCAGATGAATGTATTACGTTAATTAATATTCGAATCATTTCTTTAAATTGAGTCACCCACTGTCATCGTAAACATGGTCATCCCTTTGGTAAAAATCTCATTTGACCAACAGTTATCACGTTTCATTTTTAGTTGCTTGCCTTGTTTTAACATTGGTAAAAGCCTCGTGAATGAATATAACATTTGCATATTTTGTACCTGTAATATATACATATCAATCATGACTGTATATAGTTAAGTATGAGTTACAGCTGTGAAATAAAGATATATGACATCCAATATACTAACAATAGTTAAATAATTAACATGTGGAGAAGTATGTTAAGTCTTTTCCTTAACATCCCACTCAAGATCATCAGAGAATTATTTAGCCACTAGACTCGATCATATCTCTTATGGTCAAAAGCTTCATATATGTTTGAGAATGGGTTCTTAGCTCCTACTATGAATCATTGGATTAACACAGTAATTAGTAAAAATGTGCAAGAGATTGATATTCATTTTCATGATCAAAACAATCATCATCGATTACCTAATGTGGTTTACTTTAGTAAAACTATAACCTGATTAAAGCTATATAACACATGGTTTGAAAAATATAGTGAGATAAATCTAGTTAATGAATCATGTGAAGAAAATTAAATCAAAAGGAAAAAAAGTGAGTAATGCTTAATTTTTTATTTATTTTTTGTTTGTGATTTTAATTTATTAATTTATTGTTTATTAGAATTTAATCACATATCTTAGCTCAATGTTATATATTATGCAAAAATTGCTAAGTTTACGAACTTTGTAACACTGAAATAACGAGCTATATACATCTTCGTTTTATATTAGGTCATTGTGGAAAACTCGAACAAGGCAGGAAGGTAAAAAAATTCACTTATATTACCTTATTTTTAAGGAAATTGCACAATTTCTTTTAACTAATTTACCAATTGATTTTAAAGTAAGAGAAAGAGGGTCACATTAAGTGTAAATTTTTTTAAAACTTCTTTTGATGTGTAAATTTTTTCAACTCGGGGAAATATTTTATCTATTTTCAGATTTTGTCAACTATTCAATTGATTCTCGTCATTTTATGTCTAACTTGGAAAACTCTTATTGTTTTAATATATGATGTTTTCTTGTATTTGGAAATCTATTTTTTTCAATACAATGAAGGTTTTAAGACAATAGAAAACGACCTATTACATGTTCAAAACATCTATTAATTCTGACGTGAATATTCTCCTACGAGCTTTCCATTCGAAGATGTTTATTATAAGAACTCCCCAAATGTCAATGAATGATGAATAACCACTTGATTGCCTAAGTCTCGATCGTTCTAAACAATGGGCACATACATTTACTTCTCGATAAACACCAGAATCCCATCAATCCAAAAAGCCGTTGAACCTCTTCCCCACTCCACATGATTTATCGTGCTTATGACCTCATGGGAATCCACTTTCACCCATATCTCTCTCACTCCCAAATCCATAACAATTTGGAGTCCCTCGTAAATAGAATTAACTCCGAGACTACCGCCGAGTATCCCCAAATATTAATGGTAAAAAATTTCATCCAATTTCCCTCCTTGTCCCTCAAGATACCACATGCACCTCCTTTCCCTTGATCCTTGCTCCAACTCCCATCCATGTTTAGTTTATATCCATGAATTGGTTAATTCAACCCAATCCATTCCACATGATCATTATGCTTAACGGTTTTCTTATAATGTCATCACCACGCTTTGAAATAATTGGCGGCAAACCATTTCACATTTTTAATTAAATTTTCTCCACCCGGAATGGCCCATTATTAAACACCGTCTCATTGTGTTCCTTCCAATCCACAACTACTAAAGAGGCGAAAAACACATTCCAACTCAGCGTTCTCGCCTAGATTTTTATTCTACCACAACACGTCACTCAGCCTCCTAGAATTGTCTCGAGATTGCAGGTGAAGTCACCCGGGATGTTATAGCGCCTCCAGGTTACTTTACGCCTCTTCTGGAACCCTACCACTGTTCACAACCCTACTGCCGCGGATGATGGATGTGCTTTCCTCATGCATGGACCCCTAAATGTTGTAAAATTGTAGCCACAAGTCCTTACTGGTGGTCCTTTGTGTGTTCTAAAATAAATGCAAAAGTAATCGAACCACAACCGCAAGTGTACGGTTGTCCTAAGTAGTAATAAGTGATTCTAGGATCGTTCGCAGGGACGGTTTGGTTAACTACAATGCTTATCGAATAATGAATGGTTGCACTTATGAAAGCAAGTAAAGATAATATGATTAATTGGTTGTTTTTATTAATTCTACGTAATAAAAGACTAAATGGAAAATGCAATTAAATACCAAGACGCAAGTAAATAAATGTGAAACGCAAGTATGAGAAGGTAGCACTTGAGAACGCAAGGGATCCTCCTAATCCTATTTCATAGCCTATGCTGTTTAAGGGTTAAATCGGTCAATTACAATGGTCGGGAGTCTAAATTCCTTATACCCCCGTCAGGGTGGACTATAAGGCTATCCTAGAGTGTCACTAGTCCCGTCAGGGTAAATATGATCCACTTTTAGATGTTTAAATTAATTACCACATTGGCCCTAAAATTAGCTATGTTTGTCAGAATCAATAGCTTCTATTTTAGATTGAATAAATATTTTCGTACCTAAACCCTCCGTCAGGATGATCCACACGCCACATTTGTGGAATAGCCTAGATACTAATACCTCTTCTTAGTTCATGACTCCAAAAACAGTAAACAATCTCAATTTATCGAAAAGAGTAAAAGACCCAATTTAATTTAATTTAATAGAAACCCAAATTCAGGACATAGAAATTCACTAGAATTGGGATTCACCCATAAAACATTCTCAAGCACTAAAATGTGTTTAGCTCATACTAATTAAAAAGAAAACTAAATTTAAAGTAATGGAATTCATAATGTATTACAAAATTAAAGATAAAGAAAACCTAATTTCCGGAATAGGAATTGACTGAGAATGGAGATATAGACCATCTCCAGCTCTTACAGCTTCTTCTTTCTTCCTTCTGTTGCTTTTCTCTAATGTTTGAATTTGTAAAAAGTGAATTCTTCTGAAAATAGAAGTCAAAGGATCCTTCTATAAGTGGGAAAACGGATTAGGCTTTGGACTTAAGAATATATCACTAATTAAATGTCCAAGCCCAATTTCTAAGCCCAAAATCCCGTAACTGCTGCACCACATTCACTAAAACGGCTCTAGCTGATTCGTTATAAGTCTGATTGACCTGAAATCACTTGCAAAGTTTCCGTAACTCGATAAGGAACATATTCTCTTCAAAGGTCAGCGGTTAAATCATCTCTTAAGTGCCTCGAAATCAGCAATGTTTGGCCTGTTTTCCAGATTTGCAGCTCTAAAATCAAATTCTTTCGGGATTTATCTTCAAGTCTTGACTCCATATCACGATCTTTGACTCTCTTCTCGGATTCCATTCCTAGCTAATAATCGAAACCTACAAACTTTCACTAAAATACACAAGATTACGAGCAAAAGTTTAATAAATCAAAAATACTAGAAATAAAATAGAAATTCTGGATTATTGCATTTTTAACTTAAAAGTCTATCAAAATATTCAATTAAACATAAAAAATGATGTCTCCCAAGGGTTGAAAATAAGAACAATTAGAAAGATATCAAGACCCCCAACTCAAACCTTTGTCGTCCCGACAAAGTAAAACAAAACAAATCAAAGGGGTAGAAGTAAACGTAAGAACAAATAGAAGCTAGCAAATACACCTAAATCAATTCTTAAGATAAATCTCATATAGAAAAACTCTAGGAACTAATATATACATACACTCATCATACAAAATCTAACATAAATAATCTCAATCATAAAATTAAAGTTGCAATGCTTGAAGGTTACACTTGTACTCATCTCTGTATGATGGCTATAGGGTGGTCATTAATCCTAACTCGCTTTGAACGCTCCACCTAGTATATTCCCTATCAACAGAATCATAAATTTACTATGCACTTATGAATCACGAGGTCTTTACGGTTTTAATAATGGCTTAAGGACGGTGTGGATGTATATTTCGTAAATTTGAAGTGAGCTTTTGGCTCTTTCCTCACTTACCATCAACAATGTCCTCGAGCTTGAGTTTACACTAAAAAATGTTCTCACTCACCCATTTGACGCACTAATGTTGCGTCCCCATGTCAACCCAATGAAAACTAAGATGATTTCCAAAAATATTCCACTTTGCTGGTTTATTTTATTCTTTCTTTTTATTTTCTTTTTCATCTCTTTTCTTCTTTTTTAGTGCAAGATACCCATGACCCTTATTTTGATGTGAAAGGTCATGTCTCTTATAATTTTTTTTCTTTTCTCTCTCTTTTTTTTTTTTTAATCCAAATCCTGGCAAAGGGTTACAAATAATAATATCATCTATTATTTTTGTGCCTCAATACAAACACATATAATCCCTCCCATTGTAAATTCCCAAATGTGGACCCTCCACCCCAAACTCAAGCTCGAGACAAGTCTCAGGATCGTGATTCAAGTGCGGGTCATTTGGTCATGCCTAATAATATAAAGGATAATGGGCTTATATCGTGGCTACAAAAGAAAGGGCTTAAGGCTCAAAATTGGGCTAAGACGGATAAAATTATAATAAGGGATAGCAAGCTAAAACGCTTCAAATGACTAACAAAGAACTGCCCCTATCATTTTCCTAAGTACATAGTTCGTTTTTAGTTCATATCTAGGTGGGTTCTCTACTAATTAGGATTTCACGTTCTACACACCAAACATATTCCTTAAGTACAAGCTTACTTCATTTGCATTGTTCATTAATTTTTCCTATCAATTACCTATGTTTGCATGCAATTCTAAGTGTGTTTTATATTATTCCCTAAAGTACACTATTTACTATCATTAATTCATCAAAAGTATGCTTAAAGGGACATTTAAAATCTTCTACAGTCAAACGCAACTCCGAAAATTATTTTATTGAAAGCAGATAAAACATATAACACATAAAAATGGGATGAGGCAACGAACCCCACCCAAACTCAAAAATGAGCCGTGTCCCCACGACTCGAAAAACACTCAACGCAATAAAATAAACTAAACTAAGCTAAAACGCGGAAGGGATAGAAAACGTATCTCAACCAGCGCGTGGCTGGTCATCGGTGTCGCGTCCATGAACTTTCTCCTTCGTAAGTAAACCATAGGTGGCGTGTTAAATTGTGCTCACCCCCATCAACATGTTTCGGAGAAGTTCTAGCTCTTCTGTAACGTTTCCCAAAGACGCAATCATCTCCACTTGGTTCTCTTCTAACACCTTCACTTTCGCTTCCAACTCGCTATCGGTATGCATCTTCTTATTTGGAGGAGCTCTAGGAGTTCTTACTTTTCTTGACACTTCATCATGAATATTTGGGACTAAGGCTATACCCATGTTCTCTCCAACTACAACATGGTCAATCTCTGGGTCTTTACGCGGAACTTTTGCGTCTAAGCACAAAGTAGTGATAGTACAAGGGAATTTGAGATTTTGTTGCGAAGTTGGAATTCTAGAAAATTCCATGATGGTATCATAAATCACACGAGCAACATCCATTGGTTTTTCCTCAACAATACACTTAATAAACAAAAGATGCTCCTTCTTCACTTCCGATATGTGTTTAATTCCAAAGAAGGTAGGGATTACGAAACGGGACCGTACCTTAGCACATGGTAACAAATTACTGCTATACATCTGTCCAGGATATCTCTCTCCTTTGGGAATTGGGCGGGCCCCATCAATAAGAACTTTTCTCCAAAGGGATTCATAATTGAATGACGGTTCTTTAAGAGATTCTTGGAAAGGGCATAGTCCAGAAAATTCGGGTAATTTCAACGATTTCTGAATAAGCTCAACAGGGAAAGGAACTACCTTTTTGCGAATCACAACTGCATCTTTTGAGAAGGCGATTCCTTCATAAAAATCTCGCACCAAGGTAGGAATATACTCAAGCTTCCTTTCTCTCAATTCTTTCCCACCCAGTTTATCACAAGTAATACCATAATCTTTATACGCAATAGTCATAATACCCTTAGGAAGATTCATATCCTCACCAAACTTCAAAAATTGAATTCTATCACGAACCTGAGTTTCCCACGGAATGAAGACTCTCTTTGGCTTTTGAGCCCATGTTTTCCTACGCGGAGGCTTTGGTTGTTGCACGGATTCTTCGGGAACTTCTTGTTCTGTTTCTTCCTCAATCTCTTCCTCAACTTCTTCGTCACTTTCTTCATCACTTTCATCAATTAACCTACTCTTTTTCGGATTAGCCTTACTTGGATTTTCCTTTCTTTTTGGAGCAATTGGGATTTGTTCAGTCTTGCTGGATCACGAATCCGGAATCTCAATTTCTTGGTCTGGGCTAGCTCCAACATTGTTCCTGTTTCTTGGTAAGGTTCTTCGATAGTTACAAATGGAAGCAGTTATGTTAGTCATCTCTTTTCACCCCAAACTCAAAACTTCAAATAGTGAAAAAGCTAGAGAAAAGCTTAGAACTTTGATGTTTTGAGGCTTTAAACTTGAAGAATATGGTGGAATATGAGATGGGTTAAGGTTAATTGAGAGGAATTGTGGAAAAACTAGGTTTAATTTCAACGTTAGGAAGAAGAAATTTGTGGAGAAAAGATGAAATTTGGTGGTGTTTTGGAGAAGATATGAGTTGATTTTGTGTTTTTGTGATGAAAGAAGGCTTAGTTTGATGATTTTATAGCTGTTTAATGATAATTTTCGGAGTAGGTGGAGGCAAGGATTCAGAATATGAGGTTGGCTTGGAAAAGGAGGCAAAAAACTAGGTTAAAAGCTCTCAAAACCGCCTCTCGCAACAGCGCGCCGGCTAACCGGCGGATACGTCGGCATGCTGGTCGCGAGGGCGGCGAAAAAATATTACTAAATTCAATTTTTTAACCTCAGACGCAAGCTACCTTGCGTCATTGTTGACACAGTGATCAGAGACTTCGTTCTCCTTGGCTGGCTAGCCGGTCATCTGACCGGCATGCCGGCGGCATGTCGCTGGCGCAAGTGAAGACACAGCGTTATTGCGTCGTTGCTGACGCAGTGGTCAGAAACATCTTCGTCATTGGCCGGCTAGCCGGTCATCTGACCGGCATGCCGGCGGTTCCTCGCTGGCGCAAATCGATACGCAGCTATGCTGCGTCATTGCTGACGCAGTGGTCAGAGAGTTGGGGTCTCTCAGCTCGTTTGGCCGGTATGCCGGCCAGCTCGCCGGCTAGCCGGTCAGACCTGTTGTGGTCTCCAAATTTTTTCGTTTTCTCACCGTTTTGACCCCAAACTCATGACTATTTTACCCCTTAAATCATCAAAAACAAACACCCTTCCTCATTTCTTAATAATAAACACTAAATTTAACGAAAATCAAACTAATTTACACTACGAAAATTGCAATACTTAATCTAATATACAAGAAATTGGCTTTTGTTTAACGTCGTTAAGCTCGACGGGTTACCTCACGCTTCTAAGGAGTCTCGAGGAGATACATGACCTCCCTGGGATGTGGATCATCTGAGCGGTTGGTATCTAAACGATGGCCGTTCACCATGAATGTACAGTTCTCTAGCGGATGTTCTGTTTCTATCGCCCCATGAGGTGTAACTTTGGTCACAATGTAAGGACCTGACCACTTAGATCTTAACTTACCCGGATAATTGCTGAACTTTGAATTATACTTCAATACTCTTTGTCCCACTTCAAAGTTCTTTGTACGAATCTGATTGTCATGCCATTTCTTCGTGTTTTCTTTATAAAGTTTAGCATTTTCATAGGCATTCAATCGGAATTCGTCAAGTTCATTAAGCTTCATCATCCGATTCGCTCCGGCTAAGGTAGGATCTAAGTTTAACTGCGCAATCGCCCAATAGGCACCCATTTCAAGCTCAAGAGGTAAGTGACAAGCTTTACCATACACCATACGATAGGGAGATGCACCAACTGGAGTCTTAAAAGCAGTACGATAGGCCCACAACGCATCATCTAACTTCATTGACCAATCTTTTCTTGTAGGACCAACGGTTTTCTCTAGGATTTATATCACTTCACGATTCGATACTTCAGCTTGACCATTGGATTGTGCATTGTATGCAGTAGATACACGGTGTCTTACTCCATAATTCTCTAGAACAGTTTTCAAATATTTATTAACGAAATGAGATCCTCCATCGCTAATAATCACTCTAGGTGTACCATGTCTAGTGAAAATATGTGATTTCAAGAACTTAATCACCACTCGTGAATCATTGGTAGGTAAAGCCACAGCTTCTACCCACTTAGACACATAATCAACAGCTAATAAGATGTAGAGGTTACCATTTGAAGGAACGAAAGGACCCATAAAGTCTATACCCCAAACATCAAATATTTCAACTTCTAACACATTATTACGTGGCATCTCATCCCTCTTGGATATGTTTTCGGTAAACTGTCACCTCGTACATCTCTTAACATATTCATGAAGATCTTTAACAAGAGAAGGCCAGTAAACACCTGATTGGAATACCTTAGCAGCAGTTCTACCTCCTTTGAAATGTCCTCCATAGAGTGAATCATGGCATCCCGCTATAACAGCTTTTGTTTCCTCCCTGGCTACACATCTTCGTATCATTTGGTCAGCACAAACTTTGTAGAGGAAGGGATCATCCCAAAAGAACTGTCTAGCACGATGAGCTAACCTCTTTCTTTCTTGATAAGTAGACCTTTCAGGAAAAACACCACTCACCACTAAATTCACAATATCTGCATACCAAGGAGCTTCATAATCACGAACAACAAATAACCTCTCATCGGGAAATTCTTCTCTAACTGCTTCAATACCACTGTTTATTTCTGAACCCTCAAGACGCGATAGATGATCTGCAACCTGATTCTCACAACCCTTTTTGATCCTTGATCTCTAAATCGAACTCTTGAAGCAATAAAACCCATCTGATTAACCTCGGTTTAGTATCCTTCTTTTCCATAAGATATCTAATCGCGGAATGATCTGTATAAACAATAACTTTCGCTCCAAGAAGATAAGAGCGAAATTTATCAAATGAATACACAACTGCTAGCAACTCTTTTTCTGTAACTGTATAATTAACTTGAGCACCATTAAAAGTTTTACTAGCATAGTAAATCGAATGAAAAACTTTCTCTTTTCTTTGTCCTAATACAACTCCCATACACAAATCACTCGCATCACACATAACCTTAAACGGTAAACTCCAATCTGGAGGTAAAACTATAGGAGCAGAAATAAGGTTTTCTTTGATTGCTTTGAAGGCCTCTAAACAAGCTTCATCAAAAAGGAATTTGGAATCCTTTTCGAGTAAGTTGCATAACGGTTTAGCAATCTTAGAAAAGTATTTAATAAAACGCCTATAAAAGCCAGCATGGCCCAAAAAACTTCTTACCCCTTTAACTGAAAGAGGAGGGGGAAGAGTTTTAATTACCTCTATCTTTGCTCTATCAACCTCTAATCTAGCACTCGAAACCTTGTGACCCAGAATGATACCTTCGCGAACCATGAAATGACACTTCTCCCAGTTTAAGACCAAATCTGTTTACATCTGATTAACACTTTCTCCAAGTTATCCAAGCATCTATCGAAATTATCACCAAACACGGAGAAATCATCCATAAAAACTTCAAGATAATTATCGATCATATCCCAGAAGATGGCCATCATACATCTTTGAAAGGTGGCAGGAGCATTACACAACCCAAATGGCATTCTGCGATATGCAAAAGTACCAAAGGGGCATGTAAATGTAGTTTTATGGTGATCTTCTGGAGCCACGTAAATCTGATTATACCCGGAGTAACCATCCAAGAAACAGTAGTATTCTCTTCCGGCTAATTTATCTAACATTTGATCAATGAAGGGCAAAGGGAAGTGATCTTTTCTGGTGGCTTTGTTCAGCTTTCTGTAATCCATGCAAACTCTCCAACCAACTACCGTTCTTGAAGGAATCACTTCATTTTTATCATTAAGAACTATTGTCATTCCTCCTTTCTTCGGTAAACACTGAACTAGGCTCACCCATTCACTACTCGAGATAGGATAAATAATCCTCGCATCTAAAAGCCTTATAACTTCCTTCTTCACTACCTCCTTCATAACGGGAATTAATCTCCTTTGACCTACAACTGAGCGTGCGTTGTCATCTTCAAGTATGATTTTGTGTTGACAATAGGAGGGACTAATGCCTTTGATGTCAGCAATTGTCCAACCTATCGCCTCTTTGTTGGCTCTCAACACACGTAACAGTTTATCTTCTTGAGGACCTTTTAAATTAGCTGAAACAATAACAGGTAGAGTTTCATTAGTACCTAAATACGCATACCTCAAGTGTGCTGGTAATGGATTTTCTTCCAATTCTGGAGGAGATTCAATTGAAGGCTTCTTTTTAGGGATAATCTCCCACGGTTCTCTCACAGGTTCATAGGCAAGACGCCTATACTTCGGATTTTCAGAATTGAGAGCTGCCACTGTTTCGGTAAGCTCTTCCATCATCTCAGGTATGTCTAATGTTAAAGCGGCCTGCAAAATATCATCATAATTAAAATAATCAAATACCTCTTGCGATGCCTGCTCAACCACATCCATTCTGAAGCAATCTTCTTGAGAATCTGGAAATTTCATAGCTCGGAATACATTGAATTTGACCTCCTCGTCTTGTATCCTCATCGTTAATTCGCCATTTTCTACATCAATCAATGTACGCCCCGTGGCTAGGAATGGTCTTCCCAAAATAATGGGGACATTCCTATCCGCGTCGTATTCAAGTATAACGAAATCAACGGGAAATATAAGAGTACCTGCCTTAACGAGGACATCTTCAATTCGGCCTTCTGGATGTGCAAGAGACCTGTCCACCATTTGCAAGACCATAAAAGTAGGTCTTGCTTGCACCCAAATCTCATAGTGCTTTACCTTTCCATTATTCTCCAATCGATATCGGAATTGTGAAACTCCCCGGATCAACTAACTTTGGAGGTAGTTTACTCTGACAAATAGCACTACATTCTTCAGGAAGACCAATGATCTCATTATCACAGTATGGCCTTTTTATTAGTGAGGGCTCTCTTCAAAAACTTCGTATACTTAGGAATATCTCGAATAGCCTCTAGTAACAGAATATTAATACTAAGGCCCCTCACTCTATTAAAGAACTTTGGAAACTCGGCCAAATCACCCTTTTTCTGAACTCGAGATGGAAACGGTGGTGGAGGGCGATTATTAACAACATCATCTTTCTTCTTTAGAATCTCAATCGGCCTCTCTATTTCTTCAACCTCAACATATTTCTCTTTCTCACCCACATCCTTTTCTTTTCTCGGAACTTCTTTCTCTTTCATAACAGGAAAAGGAGGTGGAGGGAGGTTCTTACCACTTCTTAGTGTAACAGTTTTGCAATCTTCATGTTGTCTCGGATTCTTTGTGTCACTAGGGAGTTGCCCTTGTGGACGCTGATTAAGCTGTTTTGCAAATTGATCCATTTGATTCAGTAATAACTTCATATTTGCGTCAGACGCTTGTTGACGTTCCATAGCTTGCGTCTGAAGAGCAATTAAGCTTTCTACGGTTTTCTGAAGAGTAACTACACCTTCTTGTGGATGGGCAGGTAAGGCTTTTTGGTTCATGGTTTCATCGTAGGTGTCTTGAGGAGCTTGTCTCTGCATATAATTCCCCTGATTCTGTCCTCCTTGATAATTATTGTGTGGTCTTGGATTGAAGTTGTTACCTTGGGGACGCGGCTGATACGCATATGTAGGATTGGCTGCCCCACTAGGATTTGAATATTAAAACCCAGGATGGTTTTTGTTAGGCTGATATCCATTACCACTCGAATTAAAGTTACCTCTGTTGAAGACAAACATCACAGATTCTTGATTATTCTGACAATTCTCCCAACTATGATCATTTACACCACAATATTCACATCCATACACCTCTTGTGCAAACTTTTAATTCACCTCTTTTGATCGAAAAACCTTATTTCACGGCTAAAGTAAGTTGTCTCAATTGTTGTTCTAGTGTGGTTTGAATCTTGGTTTCTAAGGAGTTGAACTTTTCTTCAATATTGACATTATTAACTCCTCCTCTAACTGGTGTTTTTACGGTATTCCACCCAACTTCATTATCAACTGTTCTATCCAAAATAATTCTTGCATAGGCAGGTTGAACTTGCAAAAACGCACCACCACACAACAAATCTAAATCTTTCCTAGAGCCACCCTCAAGACCATTATAAAAAATCTTCATTTGTTGTTGTTGAGTAAGGTCATGATTCGGGACTCTTCGTAAACATTTCTGAAATCTCGGCCAACTTTTACCTAACGCTTCATCATATTCTTACTTGAAATGCGTTAACTCAAGTTCAGCATCTAACCTCATAATGGACGGATAATATCTGTTTTAAAATGCAGTTTCTAATTGTTCCCAGTTTGTTATCTTCATAGGATCTTGTGTATCGTGCCATTCACTCGCTCCATCTATAACGAAAAATCGAAACATAGCAAAATACATTTGTTCTTTGGAAACTCCTTGTGTGATGTAAGAATCACATATCTGTTTAAATTTCTGTACTGCTCGAAGAGGATCTTCTCCAGATTTACCACGAAAATGTCCAAAATTTTGGAATTGAGCTAACATACCCGAATCTGGATGAAACCTCGGAACATCTATATCTGGAGCACCTACCCCTAAAGCAGGAGCACTGAAAGGAACTTCTTCTGGACCATTAACAAACCATGGATCATGGTTAACTGCCATTTGAACTTGGACTTGGGGATTAGGAATGCCAGGCGGAGCCAAAGGATTAAGAACTTGTGGCGCTATAGGCTGGTCATTCGCGTCTAGCTGAGCTTGTCCGTCATTATTTTGTTGGTTCTGAATATTAATGTTTTCCATTCTGTTAATTAATTCTTCTACCTCTCTAGCTTCTTGTTCTTTCCTTCTCTTGTTAGCAAGTCTGATTAATGATTCTGGATTATTAAGGATCGGAGGTGCTGGCTTTAGATCCTTAAAGAGTCTCCTTCGCATACACCAAACCTAAAAACCTGAAAAAGATGGACAAACAAAAAGCGTAAAACTGAAATAAAAATAAATGCAACTATCACTAAAGGATAAACACCGTGGTCACACGCTACGGTCCCCGGCAGCGGCGCCAAAAACTTGGTGGTCCTTTGTGTGTTCCAAAATGTGCAAAAGTAATCGAACCGCAACTGCAAGTGTACGGTTGTCCCAAATAGTAATAAGTGATTCTAGTATCGTTCGCAGGGACGGTTTGGTTAACTACAATGCTTATCGAATAATGAATGGTTGCACTTATGAAAGCAAGTAAAGATAATATGATTGATTGGTTGTTTTTATTAATTCTAAGTAATTAAAGAATAAATGGAAAATGCAATTAAATACCAAGACGCAAGTAAATAAATGTGAAACGCAAGTATGAGAAGGTAGCACTTGAGAACGCAATGGATCCTCCTAATCCTATTTCATAACCTATGCTGTTTAAGGGTTAAATCGGTCAATTACAATGGTCGGGATTCTAAATTCCTTATACCCCGTCAGGGTGGACTATAAGGCTATCCTAGAGTGTCACTAGTCCCGTCAGGGTAAATATGATTTACTTTTAAATGTTTAAGCTAATTACCACATTGGTCCTAAAATTAGCTAAGTTCGTCAGAATCAATAGCTTCTATTTTAGATTGAATAAATATTTCCGTACCTAAACCCTCCGTCAGGATGATCCACACGCCACATATGTGGAATAGACTAGATACTAATACATGTTCTTAGTTCATGACTCCAAAAACAGCAAACAATCTCAATTTATCGAAAAGAGTAAAAGACCCAATTTAATTTAAGAGAAACCCAAATTCAGGACATAGAAATTCACTAGAATTGGGATTCACCCATAAAGCATTCTCAAGCACTAAAATGTGTTTAGCTCATACTAATTAAAAATAAAACTAAATTAAAAGCAATGGAATTCATAATGTATTACAAAATTAAATATAAAGAAAACCTAATTTCCGGAATAGGAATTGAATGAGAATGGAGATATAGACCCTCTCCAGCTCTTACAGCTTCTTCTTTCTTCCTTCTGTTGCTTCTCTCTAATGTTTTAATTTGTAAAAAGTGAATTCTCCTGAAAATAGAAGTCAAAGTCTCCTTTTATAAGTGGAAAAACGGATTAGGGCTTGGACTTAAGAATAAATCACTAATTAAATGTCCAAGCCCAATTTCTAACCCCAAAATCCCGTAACTGCTGCACCACCTTCACTAAAACGGCTCTAGCCGATTCGGTATAACTCCGATTGACCTGAAATCACTAGCAAAATTTCCGTAAATCGATAAGGAACATATTCTCTTCAAAGGTAAGCGGTTAAATCATCTCTTAAGTGCCTCGAAATTAGCAATATATGGCCTGTTTTCCAGATTTGCAGCTCTAAAATCAAATTCTTGTGGGATTTATCTTCAAGTCTTGACTCCATATCACGATATTTGACTCTCTTCTCGGATTCCATTCCTAGCTAATATACAAAACCTAAAAACTTTTCACTAAAATACACAAGATTACACACAAAAGTTTAATAAATAAAAAATACTAGAAATAATATAGAAATTCCTGATTATTTCATTTTTAACTTAAAAGTCTATCAAAATATTCAATTAAACATAAAAAATGATGTCTCCCAAGGGTCGAAAATAAGAACAATTAGGGAGACATCACCTACCCAAATCTCTATTGTATGTTCTTCAATATGGCGATAGAGTACCTCATCTAAAACTGCAATTTCTGTAGCAAATTTGGCTTAAGTTGGCTTACGTTGGCATCCGCTCCCGACCCGCCGATCTTCTATCCAGAGAGTCCGCCCCAACCCGCTCTCATGTAATAGAAACCCTTCCATCTCTATACCGACCCCATAAATCTTCTTTTTAAAAACTTCGAACATGTTCCTACACTTTCACAGTCCCTGAACAAATCTATAACTCTATCCTCGTCTACCCCACACCATAGACAAATAATCGATACCTCCATCACTCGCTTCGCTTATTTTTTACCAGTGGCCAATATTTTTTGGATTGCTCTCTGGTGGCTGGTAGGGTGTGATAATATAATGATAATAAAGATACGAACTATCACCCTAACCAATCATGTTACTCACTACAAGTATCACAGGTCGTATGTAAGTTTGGATGATAAGTTAGATTTATTCACAAGGAATTAGTGTGTTATACGTATGAATTAAAAGAAAGTGTAGTAAGAATTAGCTCGTGGAATTAGAAGACAATAAAAGTAAATATGAATAATGGTGGAGAGAATATGATCAAATTAAAGACTAATGCAATAATAAAAATGTAAGAATAAGATGGGAGATATAGCTTAGGTTTTCTTGTATGCCCTTATCCTTCTATTTCTTCTAAAAAAATATAAGGGTGATTAAAACTCTTAAATAAAGTAGCCAGAATTCTATATTCCTCCTAACCCCCTTCCGAGTAGACTTAGGTGGCGACCTATCATTTACCAGGGGACTTGGGTAAGGGGACCCTGCAGAATGATCGGTGGTTATCAAACCCTAATAACTATCTAGTTAGGAAAGCCTGCTATGATCACCACATTACACTAGACGGTTCTGTGGTGTTTCAACATCAAGTCACCCCTTCCGAGTGAACATTTAACTGCTATTAATGGGGTAGTCTATACTCGTGCACTAGCAAGTACTTCAGTCAATACACCAAAGCACATAAGACAAATATAAAGGATAAAAAGCACAATCAATTTAAAAAGTTTTTCTCTAAACCAACTTAGATAGAGGACAATAGAATTCAAAAATTATACGTATGCAAAACCCAAGCTATGGGAAAACTAGTTCATTATTGAAAGAAATAAACTAAAATAAAGATACAAACTGTCAAAATGCTTCTCTTAATGATACTACTTGAGACTAAGGACTAATAATTAAGCAAGGACATGTTTACAATGATAAGAGGGTGTATTTATAAGAGTTTTCTAACCCTAGGTCGAAATCTGGAGTGGAAAGCAAGTAATTTGCGTCCAAGTCCAACTCAAATTCGTTTCCTAAAATATAGGTCAGGAAAAACATTACTCACTGTTTTTGTCATATATCCTTCGTTATTGGGCCGATTTTTGCCCACTTTCCTTCACAATATTAAGAATATCTCCAAGGAAGAGCTTCAAAAGTTGTACCAAACATGTGATTTATGTCTAATAAAAGATTATATTTTTGTTCATGCATATAATAATGTGCTATTTAATTTACAGGAAAATAATCGTTGGTCATGATATTTCAAGAAAAAAGAACATTTATTGGATGTGTAGCTTCTTTCATTGATTTCCTATACAAGGTATGTTTCTAGAGTTGGTCCATCTAATTTTTCTATTTCTTTAATGATGGGATTGGATTTTCTTACCTTATTGTAATTTGTTGGTTTATATTGCTCACTTTTGATGTTTAATAAAAAATGGTCAACCCTTAATATTTAACTTATTGTTCTGAAGATGGTAAATTTTAGTTTTCAAGTGGTCTGTTCAATTATGATTAAAGGAGGAAAAGCAAGTATTTGTGTTATGGTATTATCCTAATTGAAGATATCCAATCTAATTCCATTGGGATAATTAAACATCATGTAGACACAATTTAACTTCTAACACACTATTAAAGATTATTTAGAAAAATATTGAATGGGCGTAAAGAATAACAAGTTTAGTATGTAAACTGAAACTGAACATATTTAGCATATTTTTTGTTTGTAGATCGTAAATCTTTTTAAGTAATTTTTAGAAGTCACCATATATAAACACAATATAAAATTAGTATATTAACTATGGTGATCATAGATTAGATCAACAATTCTTCTAGCAAGAATAGGAAGTGGGGAACATTTTGTTTTAATAGGAGAAGACTTATTTTGTGGGGTTTTTGGAGGTTCAAATGAAGCCTAAAATGCAATTACTACCCCTTTCAGCATCACGAGGATAAAGAAAGTGGGAGATCATAAGGTTAACATATGGCTATCAGATATGGTTCTGGTGGGTCCTAGAGTGTTAGAAAATAATGTGATAAATAAGAGGAACCACAAAACTGCAAGTGTAAAGTTGTCCCAAGTAATATATGATAATCAAGTTTGTTCTCAGGGACGGATTAGGTTCAACCTAAATATTAATCAAGTAGTAAGAATAATTGCTTAACAGAAAAATAAAATAAAAGATTTTTGTTTGGTTTTCTAAGTTAAAAGATGCAAATAAAATAAAGACTAAAATTATATTAACTAGAAAGAAATAAATAAAATAAATTGACTAACTTCAGATAAGAGAGATACTTGAGTCTCGCAAGAAATCCACCTAATCAATATAATCTATGCTATGTTTAAGGGTAGATTTGGAATTATAATATTAGTCGGGACTCTAGAGGTGGGTGGACCTAGGAGCTATCCTTAAGTACTATAAAACCCTGTATGGGCGAATATGTCTCTTTGGATGATATGAATTTACCTCTTTGGCTACGTATTTAGTTAAGCATGTCGGTCAATAGCCGACATTACACGGGTATTACCTAGGTTTGTATTCAAACATCTCTGTCTTATGATCACTTCGCCACTAAAGTGAATAGCCCAAATACTAAAAGCTATTTCTAGTTGTTCCCAAAAGAAATAGTGATGAAAAAAAAGTAATATCCAATATATAAAACTCAATTCAATTTTAATAATAACAATCCCAAATTCAAAACATAGATTAATTAATTAAGGTTCATCCCATTAATGCGATTCTCAAGTAAATGGAAATTTAGCTCATGATAAAATTAAAGACTCAAAATAAATAAAAGGAATTCATGTTCAAATAAAAAAGAAAAATTGATAACCTAAAGGTTAGGATGACTGTTGATGGAAGAACATGATTCCTCCAGCACTAACTTCTCCTTGCCTTCTTGCTTTGACTTGAAAACCTTAAGCCTATTGTGTAATTCTGTGAAGTGTGTGAAAAGAGGGGGCTAAAAGGGTATATTTATAGGTGTTCGAAAACCCTAATTCATTTTTACTTAGAGTGAAAGACAAGTGAAGAACTCTTTAATTTGTCACCCTAAAATTTAGAAGAGTTAAGATTCTGCTGCAGCTTTGTTTTGGTAGAATTCAAAGGGGAGAAAGTGTAATATGATGAAAAAAGGCTAAAATTCTATCAAAGAAGTCAAATACTCACCTAAAAGGATGTCTCCAAAGGGCTAATATTTAGAACAAATAGGGAGACATCAAGACCCCAAACTCAAACCTTTGTCGTCCCGACAAAGTAAAATAAAAAACAAAGGTCTTTTAGGTGAACGCAGAAGTTAGAATCTAGCAAATATTCCCAAAGCACAACTTAAAACGAATCTGATATAGTATCATCTAAAAATTACTATACACGTACACATATCATGCAAAATCAAATACAAAATAATATCAAATCAAAATTAATTTCACAATGCTAGAAGGTTACACTTATTACTTATCACGAGATGGTGGCTATAGGGTGTTCCTCGATCTTTACTTGCTTTGAACGCTCCTCTTAGCATACTCCCTATTAACTCACTGTGTATCTAGGAATCACGAGGTCTTTACGGTTTTAATATCGGCTTAAGGATGATATGGTATGTATCTTTTGTAAATTTGAAGTGAGCTTTTGGCTCTCTCCTCACTTACCATCAACAAACTGCCCAAGAGCTTGAGTTTACACTCGAATAATCTACCATTCACGTTCTACAAATCACTCATTATCCTTAAGCACAAGTTTACATCTTTTGCATTGTTCATTAATTCTTCCTATCAATTACCTCATATTTCCATGCAATCAAAATGCATTTTACACTAACTCCTAAAGTCAACCTATTTTCTATCATAAATTCATAAAAAACATGCTTAATGGGGGCATTTAAAATAATGTACAGTCAACGCAACCCTAAGATTAATTTTATTGAAAGCATGTAAAACACAAAAAATTGGGATGAGGCAATAAACCCACCCCAAACTCAAAAGTGAGTCGTGTCCCAACGACTCGAAAAAGACTCAATAAAGCAATAAAATTAAAAATTAAACTAAACTAAACTACATAGTGCCTACCATCAATTAAGAAGAAGAATTAGAATGGGGTACCTAGCCATAAAGATCCATCATGTCCTCCTCCTCCGAAGAAGAATAATTATCAATATCCATGATATCAGTTACCTCTCCCAATTGTGAATTAATCTGTGCAATTTACACCCAAAGTGCCTTGTTTTCTTTTCTTAAATAATTGACTTCATCCTGCAATTTGATAGCCCATGGGGGTGTGCAAGAATTATTCTGATATGAAGAGGAAGATGAAGAACCTTGATCTTGATTGTGTATCTTTTATCTAGGCTTTGATGGTACCTTTATCCTAGCTGTGAATTTCTTGTATAGTGGTTGTGTTGGTGCCTCTGCCTTTTGCTTCTTTTAAATAGGCTCATCAAGATCGATGGTCGTTTCAATTGTGGCTCCAGGAAAATTTTTGTTCTTCCCTAGGATTTAACACTTCCTCTTATAATGCATCGCATATGTTCTGTTCGTCATGTTTGATTTGACCCCAAGCTCAAGTTACACCAAGGATGGAATAAAGTGAAGAAATATTGGTGTAGCTTGGGTTTCTTGCTTCGATTTGATGAAAGAAGAAGGTTTCTTGATAATTCTTGGAATAATTCTTGATAGCTTGATGATATTGATGGTGTTTTATGGTGTAGTGTGATGAATTGGATGAAGAATTTGTGTTTATGGAGGAAGGAGGAGAGGATTATTGATGTTATGGTGCTTGTTGTGGAGGTTTAATCAAGATTTAAGGTATATTTATAAGGTTGAGAGCTGCAAAATTCGTAATGGAGAGGCTAGGTTTTGCACTTGATAAGGTAAGAAGTGTAATAGGAAACAAACTCTTCAAAACTGACCTACGGACCGACATACCGGTGTTATAGGTCTCTCCTTCTTGTAACTCTCGGTATTAAACCCGAATCCACTACTCGAGGCCTCGTGTTCTTAGGCGCCGGCATACCGGTGCGCTGTTCTTCGAAAAATTTCGCTTCGTCAAAATACCAGAGTCGAGCAACCCGAGGGCACGTGATTTATTTATGGCCAACATACTGGAAATCTGGCTGGCATACCGGTGCGACTATTTTTTTTTTTTTCTCCCTCTCGGCAAACAACCCGAACCTTGGAGACGAGGGCTCGTGTTTTTCCTCCAGCGGCATACCGGGAATCTGACCGGCATACCGGCCAGTGCAGCAGATTTTTCCTTTTCGTTCCTTAGCATCCCAAACTCAGCTCCTGCACCATTAACACGTTCCTCCACCATTAACACACTGCCTTTCTCATTTATTTTAAAAGTAGACACTAAGACTCGACAATTACTTAGAATTATACACTAGGAATTGAAAAACATAAAGCAACAAACTAATATACAATGAAATGGCTTTTGTTTAACTTCGTTAAGCTCGACGGATTACCTCTCGCATCTATTCGGCTTCAAGGAGGTACATGACCTCCCCAGGATGTGGATCAACTCTGCGATTGGTATCCTCGCCCACATGATAAAGTTTTAGACGATGCCCATTCACCATAAAGGTGCGTTGCTCGTATATATTCTCGATTTCTATAGCTCCATGAGGCGTCACTTTGGTCACCACGAACGGACCAAACCACTTTGATCTCAACTTACCTGGATAATTGTTGAACTTGGAGCTATACTTCAGGACCATCTGTCCCACTTTGAATTTCTTTTCACGAATGCGATTGTCATGCCATCTCTTCGTCTTTTCTTTATAAAGTTTATCATTCTCATAGGCATGAAATCGAAACTCATCAAGTTCATTCAGTTTCATCATACGATTCTCCGCGGCTAAAGTAGGATCCATATTCATCTCCGCTATCGCCCAATAGGCACCCATTTCAAGCTCGAGAGGTAAGTGACAAGACTTACCATGAACTATGCGATACAGAGATACTCCAACAGGCGTCTTGAACGCAGTACGATATGCCCACAACGCATCATCTAATTTCATTGACCAATCCTTGCATGTGGAACCAACTGTCTTCTATAGAATGGATTTGATCTCCCAATTAGAGACCTCAGCTTGACCATTTGGTTGCGGATGATAAGCAGTTTATACACGATGTCTCACTCCATACTTCTCCAACAAAGTCTTCAAGTATCTGTTAACGAAATGTGAACCTCTATCACTAATAATAACTCTAGGCGTGCCATGGCTAGTAAAGATGTATGACTTTAAGAACATTATTACCACTCGCGAATTATTGGCTGGTAGAGCAACAACCTCTACGCATTTCAACACGTAATCAACAGCTAGTAGGATGTAAAGATTTCCATTAGATGGTACAAAAGGACCCATAAATTAATACCCCATACATCAAATATCTCAACTTCAAGAACATTGTTACGCGGCATCTCATCTCTTTTAGATATGTTACCAGTAAACTGACATCTATGACACATCTTGACATATTCATGACAATCCTTATGTAAAGTAGGCCAATAAAAAATGAATTATAGTACCTTTGCAGCTGTACGATCACCTTTGAAGTGTCCTCTGTATGGTGAATCATGACAACCAGCAACCACTGACAGAATATCCTTATCTGGTATGCATCTTCTTACCATCTGATCACTACATGTTTTGTAGAGGAAATGATCCTCCCAAAAGAATTGTTTAGCACGATGGCCCTAAACACGTTGAACTTTACCTTCTCGTCTTGGATTTGCATCGTTAATTCTCCGTTTTCTACATCAATCACAGTACGCTGGTGGTCCTTTGTGTGTTCTAAATAAATGAAAATAATAATCGAACCACAACCGCAAGTGTACGGTTGTCCTAAGTAGTAATTCTGATAATCAGATTCGTTCCAAGGACGGATGGTTGATCACAATGTTTATGCAAATAGCGATTGATGCACTTATGAAAAATAAAAGATAATAAAATGTTTGTTTGGTTTTGTTGTTTAAAGCTAATGAATAAAAGACAAATAATTAAATGCAAGTAGAAGTTAAGACGCAAGTAAAATGTATGAAAACGCAATATGAGATGTAGTACTTGAGAACGCAAGGATCCTCCTAATTTTACTTTCTAACTTATGTTGTTTAAGGGTTAAATCAGTCAATTACAATGGTCTGGATTCTAATATCCTTATACCCCCGTCAGGGTGGACTATAAGGCGATCCTAAAGTGTCACTAGTCCCGTCAGGGTAAATATGATCCACCGTTGGATGATTAAGATTTGTTACCACATTGGCCCTAAGATTAACTAAGTTCGTCAGAATCAATAGTTTCTATCCTAGATTGAACAATTATTTCTGTACCTAAACCCCCCGTCAGGATGATCCATACGCCACATATATGGAATAGCTTAGATACTAATACCTAATTTTAGTTCGCGACTCTAAAATCAGTAAACATTCACAAATTGTCGAAAAGAGTAAAAGCCCTAATTTAATTTAATTCAATAAAAACCCAAATTCAACATTCGTTATAATAATAAAATCAAGATTCACCCATTGTTTTGTTCTCAAGCACTAATGGAAATTTAGCTCATATTAAAATTAAAAACAAAATAAAAAGAAATGGAATTCATATTCGTTACAAAATTAAAATAAAAGAAAAACCTAATTTTTGGAATAAGAATGACTACGAACGGAGCTATAGACCCACTCCAGCTCTTGTAGCTTCTCCTTTCTTCCTGTTGTAGCTTCTCTGGTGTTTTTAATCTTGTGGAAAGTGAATTGTCTGAAAAATAGAAGTCCAGACCTCCTTTTATAATAAGAAAAACGGATTAGGGCTTGGACCAGAAATTAAAAGCCTAATTAAATGTCCAAGCCCACTCTTTAAGCCCAAAATCCCGTAACTGATGACAGGCCTCCACTAAAACTGCTTTTCCCGATGCGTTACAACTCCGATTGACCTCATTCCAGTTGCTAAAGTTCCGTACTTCGATAAGGAATGTTTTCTCTTCAAAGGTCAGCGGCTCAATCAGCTCTTAAGTACCTCGAAAACAGCAATCAAGGGCCTGGAAAATGGATTTTCAGCTCTAAAATAAAATCTTTGGGATTTCTCTTCAAGTCTTGACTCTATCTTTTGATCTTTGACTTTATCTTCGGATTCCTTTCCTAGCTAACATCTAAAAACCTGTAAACTTTACACTAAAAATACCAATATTACGCGCAAAAGTTTAATAATTCAAAAATGCTAGAAATAAAAAGGGAAATCCGAATTATTGCATATTTCATTCAAAAGTCTATCGAATTAATTAAATAAACACCAAAAATGATGTCTCCTAAGGGTCTAAAATAAGAACAATTAGGGAGACATCAAGACCCCCAACTCAAACCTTTGTCGTCCCGACAAAGCAAAACAAAATAAAACGAGGGGTAGAAGCAAACGTATAAACACATAGAAGCTAGCAAATAAACCCTAAAGCAATTCCTAAGATAAATCTCATATAGCAAACTTTAAAAATTAACATCTACATACACTAATCATGCAACATCAAACATAAATAATCTCAATCATAAAATTAAAGTCGCAATGCTTGAAGGTTACACTTGTACTCATCTCTGTATGATGGCTATAGGGTGGTCATTAATCCTAAATCGCTTTGAACGTTCCACCTAGTCTATTCCCTATCAACAGAATCATAAATTCACTAAGGCACTTAGGAATCACGAGGTCTTTACGGTTATAATATTGGCTTAAGGACGGGTATGGATGTATATTTGGTAAATTTGAAGTGAGCTTTTGGCTCTCTCCTCACTTACCATCAACAGTGTCCTCGAGCTTGAGTTAACGCTCAAAAAGATGTTCTCACTCACCCATATACGCAACAATTTAGCGTCCCATGTCTACCCACTATTAACAAGATGATTTTCAGACAATTCCACTTTGCCGGATGTTTTATTCATTCATATTTTTCTTTTTCTTTTCTTTTCTCTTTTTTTTTTGTACAGAAGCAAACCGGGTTCCCGGTTTTGATGAATCCGGGTTCCCGGATCCTACTGTATGATTTTTCAAAATTTTTCATTTTTTCTTTCTTTTTCATTTTTCTTCATTCCCGGCAAAGGGTTACAAGTATATATCATCTGCAATTGTGCTACAATACAAAACACATCGATCCCTACCCATTTAATTCCCCATATGTGGTCCCACCACCCCAAACTCAAGCTCGAGACATGTCTCAAGATTGTGATTCAAGTGCGGGTCATATGGTCATGCCTAATAATCTAAGGGATAATGGCTTATATCGTGGCTACAAAGAAAAGGCTAAAGGCTCAAAGTGGGTTAAGACGGATAATAATTAATACAAGGGATAGAAGGCTAAAAAGGCACAAATGGCTAATAAAGAACTGCCCCTATCATTTTCCTAAGTACATAGCTTGTCTTTAGTTCATATCTAGGTGGGTTCTCTACTAATTAGGATTTCACGTTCTACACACCAAACATATTCCTCGAGTACAAGCTTACTTCATTTGCATTGTTCGTTAATTTTTCCTATCAATTACCTATGTTCGCATGCAATTGTAAGTGCGTTTTATATCAATCCCTAAAGTCCACTATTTACTATCATAGATTCATCAAAAGTATGCTTACAGGGATATTTAAAAATTTCTATAGTCAAACGCAACTCCGAAAATTCTTTTATTGAAAGCAAATAAAGCAAATAACACATAAAAAACTGGGATGAGGCAACGAACCCCACCCCAAACTCAAAAATGAGTCGTGTCCCCACGACTCGAAAAGACTCAATAAAGCATTTAAACTAATATACACTAAGAGGAAAGTTTTAGAAAACGTATCTTAACCAGCGCGAGGCTGGTTATCGGTGTTGCGTTCCGGACCTTTATCTCGCGTAACAGCATCATAAATCGCGTTTTGAAGTGTATTTACGCCTAGGATTAAATTTCGAAGCAGGTCCAATTCTTTTGTAACGTTTCCCAAGGTAGCAATCATCCTCTCCTGATTCTCTTCCAACACCTGAATCTTCGCTTCCAACTCAGGTACAGTTTTCGCTTTCTTTGATTGAGGAGTTCTTGGACTTCTTGTAGCTCGTGTTGCTTCTTCATGGATGTTCTTGATTGTGCTCAAAGCTATACTCACACCAACTAAAACAGTATCAATATCTGCGTCCTTACGCGGAATCTTTGCGTCTAAATACAACTGAGTAATAGTACAAGGAAACTTCAGATTTTGTTGTTTCATTGGTGATTTCGCGAACTCCATGATTGTATCATAAATGATCTTAGCAACATCAAATGGTTTCTCCTCCAAAATACACTTAATAACAAATATGTGCTCTTTCTTCAACTCGGAAGTGTGTTTAATACCAAAGAAAGTGGGTATTATGAAACGAGACCAAACCTTCGCACGAGGTGTCAAACTACTGCTGTAAAACTGTCCAGGATACCTTTCACCTTCAGGAATTGGGCTAGTCCCATTAATAAGCACGGTCCCCCAAAGGGATTCAAAATCAAACGAAGGGTCATTAAGAGTTTCTTGGAAGGGGCATGTTCCAGAAAAGTTGGGTAGTTTCAATGATTTCCGAATACGTTCAATAGAGAAAGGAACTACCTTTTTGCGGATATCAATGGCATCATGTGAGGTAGCTAAACCTTCGTAAAATTCTCGCACAAAAGTAGGAATAAACTCAAGCTTCCTCTCTTGTAACTCTTTCCAACCAAACTTAGCACATGTCACAGCATATTCCTTGTAATCACTACTCATAATACCCTTAGGAAAATTCGTCTCCTCACCAAATTTCAAAAATTCAATTCTTTCACGAACCTGAGTATTCCAACAAGTGTAAACCCTCTTAGGTTTGTGGGCCCACATCTTCATACGCGGGGGTTTTTGAATAGTTACTTCCGGAATCTCTTGTTCAGTTTCCTTCTCAATGTTCTTCGCAATTTCCTCTTCTGGTTCCATCTCACTTTCAATCTCATCAATCAATCTCCTCTTTAGACCTGTGATTTCTTTTCTGTTAGAATCAAGCTTAACTTCGTTAATTTTTCGTTTAGGACGCGAATCAGGAATCTCAATAGCTTGTTCTTGTGAACCACCAATGGTGGTCTTTCTTCTAGGAGCAGTTCTTCGGAAATCACCGGTTCTGTTAGTCATCTCTTTTCACCCCAAACTCAAAACTTCAAATAATGAAAAACTTGGGGAAAAGTTTAGAATTTTGATGTTTTGAGGTTTAAGAATTTAAGAACTAGGTGAAATATGAGATGGGTCTTGGTTAAGTTGTATGGGAGAAGAAAGAATTGGGTTTAATTTAAGGAATTGGGTGAAGAAGAATCTTGGGAAAAACTAAGGATTTGATGATATTTTGGAGAGGAGGTGAGTTGATCTTATGTTTTTGTGGTGAAAGAGGGTAGGATTTGATGATATATAGTGTTTTGGTAGATGAATTTCGTAGGTGGGGAGGCTATTGGTGCGTTTTAGGTAAATACTTGCAAAAGAGGCTAAGAAACTAGGTTAAAACACCTCAAAACCGCCTCTCACAGCTTCCAAACCGGGTTCCCGGTTTTTTTTTTTTTTTTTTTTTTTTTTTTTTTTTTTTTTCAAAACGCACCAAAACGCTGGATCCCAAGACGCTGGGTCAGGGATTTTGCTCGCCGAAACCGGGTACCCGGTTCTGTGGAATGCGGGTTCCCGGATTTTCTCGATGGCGCGAGTCAAAACGCGCCAACACGCAGCACGTCAAGACGCTGGACCAGAGAATTTCACCATCAGCAGCTCCGAAACCGGGTACCCGGTTCTGCCAAATGCGGGTACCCGGATTTGTGTCGATGGCGCGAATCAAAACGCACGAAAACGCAAGCCACCAAGACGCTGGGTCAGGGAATTTCAGAAATTACAGCACCAAAACCGGGTACCCGGTTCTGTGGAATGCGGGTTCCCGGTTTCTCCTGGATATCCAACCTCTTTTTCTTCTGTTTTCGCCAAATCGACCCAAAACTCAAGTCCTTTTTACCCCTGAAATCATCAAAAACAACTACCCTTCCTCATTTCTTAATAAAAACAATAAAATTACGAAAATCAAACTACTCTAAATTGCAAAAATAGAAAAACTCAGCTAATATACAAGTAATTGGTTTTTGTTTAACGTCGTTAAGCTCGACGGGTTACCTCACGCTACTAAGGATTCTCGCGGAGGTACATGACCTCCCCGGGATGTGGATCTTCCGCGCGATTGGTATCTTCACCTCCATGGTATATCTTTAGTCTGTGACCGTTAACCATAAAGGTACGGTTCTCTAGCGGATGTTCTATTTCTATCGCCCCATGAGGTGTAACTTTGGTCACAATGTATGGGCCTGACCACTTAGATCTTAACTTACCCGGAAAATTGCTGAACTTTGAATTATACTTTAATACTTTTTGCCCCACTTCAAAGTTCTTTGGACGAATTCGATTGTCATGCCATTTCTTTGTATTTTCTTTGTAAAGTTTAGCATTTTCATAAGCATGAAATCGGAATTCGTCAAGTTCATTAAGCTTCATCATACGATTCTTTCCGGCTAAGATAGGATCTAAGTTCAACTGCGCAATCGCCCAATAGGCACCCATTTCAAGCTCTAAAGGTAAGTGACAAGCCTTACCATACACCATACGATAGGGAGATGCACCAACTGGAGTCTTAAACGCAGTACGATAGGCCCACAATGCATCATCTAACTTCGTTGACCAATCTTTTCTTGTAGGACCAACGGTTTTCTCTAGGATTGACTTGACTTCACGGTTCGAAACTTCAGCTTGACCATTGGATTGTGGATGGTATGCAGTAGATACACGGTGTCTAACTCCATATTTCTCTAGAACGGTCTTCAGATATTTATTAACGAAATGAGATCCTCCATCGCTAATAATCACTCTAGGTGTGCCATGTCTAGTGAAAATATGTGATTTCAAGAACTTGATCACCACTCGTGAATCATTGGTAGGTAAAGCCACCGCTTCTACCCACTTAGATACATAATCAACAGCTAATAAGATAAAGAGGTTACCATTTGAAGGAACGAAAGGACCCATAAAGTCTATGCCCCACACATCGAATATTTCAACCTCTAACACATTATTACGCGGCATCTCATCCCTCTTAGATATGTTTCCGGTAAATTGGCATCTCGTACATTTCTTAACATATTCATGACAATCTTTTATAAGAGAAGGCCAGTAAAAACCTGATTGAAATACCTTTGCAGCAGTTCTGTCTCCTTTGAAATGTCCTCCATATAATGAATCATGGCATCCAGCTATAATGGTTTGAGTCTCTTCCCTTGCTACACATCTTCGTATCATTTGGTCAGCACAAACTTTATAGAGGAACGGATCCTCCCAAAAGAACTGTCTAGCACGATGAGCTAACCTCTTTCTTTCTTGATAAGTAGAACCTTCAGGAAAAACACCACTCACCACTAAATTTGCAATATCTGCATACCAAGGAGCTTCATAATCTCGAACAACGAATAAACTCTCATCAGGAAATTCTTCTCTAACTGCTTCAGTACCACTATTCATCTCTGAACCCTCTAAACGCGATAGATGATCTGCAACCTGATTCTCACAACCCTTTCTATCTTTGATCTCTAAATCGAACTCTTGAAGCAATAACACCCATCTGATTAACCTTGGTTTTGCATCTTTCTTCTCCATAAGAAATCTGATCGCGGAATGATCTGTATAAACAATAACTTTCGCTCCAAGAAGATAAGAGCGAAATTTATCAAACGAATATACAACTGCTAGCAACTCTTTTTCTGTAACTGTGTAATTAATCTGAGCAACACTAAAAGTTTTACTAGCATAGTAAATCGAATGAAAAACCTTCTCTTTTCTTTGTCCTAATACAGCTCCCATACACAAATCACTCGCATCACACATAACCTCAAACGGTAAATTCCAATCTGGAGGTAACACTATAGGAGCAGAAATAAGCTTTTCTTTGATTGCTTTGAAGGCTGCTAAACAAGCTTCATCAAAAAGGAATTTGCAATCCTTTTCGAGTAAGTTGCATAGCGGTTTAGCAATCTTAGAAAAATCTTTAATAAATCGCCTATAGAAACCAGCATGGCCAAGAAAACTCCTTACCCCTTTAACAGAAACAGGAGGGGGAAGAGTTTTAATTACCTCTATCTTTGCTCTATCAACTTCTAAACCAACACTCGAAACTTTGTGACCCAGAACAATACCTTCGCGAACCATGAAGTGACACTTCTCCCAGTTGAGCACCAAATCTGTTTCCTTGCATCTCACTAACACTTTCTCCAAGTTATCCAAACATATATCAAAATCATCACCAAACACGGAGAAATCATCCATGAATACTTCAAGGAAATTATCTATCATGTCCCAGAAGATGGCCATCATACACCTTTGAAAAGTAGCGGGAGCGTTACACAATCCAAATGGCATTCTGCGATATGCAAAAGTACCAAATGGGCATGTAAAGGTAGTCTTATGTTGATCTTCTGGAGCCACGTAAATCTGATTGTACCCGGAGTAACCATCCAAGAAACAATAATATTCTCTTCCGGCTAATTTATCTAACATTTGATCGATGAAGGGTAAAGGGAAATGATCTTTTCTGGTGGCCTTGTTCAGCTTTCTGTAATCCATGCAAACTCTCCATCCAACTACCGTTCTTGAAGGAATCGCCTCATTTTTATCATTAAGAATTGTTGTTATTCCTCCCTTCTTCGGTACACACTGAACCGGACTCACCCATTCACTACTCGAAATGGGATAAATAATCCCCGCATCTAAAAGCTTGATCACCTCTTTCTTCACCACATCCTTCATAGCGGGCATTAGTCTTCTCTGACCTTCAACTGAGCGTGCATTAGCGTCTTCAAGTATAATTTTGTGTTGACAATAGGATGGACTAATGCCTTTGATATCGGCAATTGTCCAACCTATTGCTTCTTTGTTGGCTCTTAACACACGCAACAGTTTATCTTCTTGAGGACCTGTTAAATTAGCTGAAACTATAACAGGTAGAGTTTCATTAGTACCCAAATAAGCATACCTCAAGTGTGCTGGCAACGGTTTTTCTTCCAACTCCGGACGAGATTCAATTGAAAGTTTCTTTTTGGGAATAATCTCCCCCGGTTCTCTCACAGGTTCATAGGCAAGACGCCTATACTTTGGATTTTCAGAATTGAGAGCTGCCACTGTTTCTGTCAGCTCCTCCATCATCTCAGGTGAATCTAATGTCAAAGCAGCCTGCAAGATATCATCAAAATTTAAACAATTAAATACCTCTTGCGATGCTTGCTCTACTGCATCCATTCTGAAGCAATCTTCCTGAGAATCTGGGAATTTCATAGCTCGAAATACATTGAATTTAACTTCCTCATCTTGTATCCTCATCGTTAATTCGCCATTCTCTACATCGATCAATGTCCTCCCTGTAGCTAGGAAGGGTCTACCCAAAATAATGGGGACATTTCTATCTGCATTGTATTCAAGAATTACGAAATCAACAGGAAATATAAGTGTACCTGCCTTAACAAGGACATCCTCAATACGGCCTTCAGGATGAGCAAGGGACCTGTCCGCCATTTGCAAGACCATAGAGGTAGGTCTTGCGTTTCCAATTTTAAGCTTATCAAAGACTGACTTGGGCATCAAGTTGATGCTTGCCCCCAAATCGCATAGTGCCTTTCCCTTCCATTCTTCTCCAATTGATATGGGAATCGTGAAACTCCCCGGATCAACTAACTTCGGAGGTAATTTACTCTGACAAATCGCACTACACTCTTCAGGAAGGCCAATCATCTCATTATCACAGTAGGGCCTTTTGTTAGTGAGGGCCCTCTTTAAAAACTTCGTATACTTAGGAATATCTCGAATCGCCTCAAGTAACGGAATATTAATACTTAGACCCCTTACCCTATTAAAGAATTTCTGAAAATCACCCAAGTCACCCTTTTTCTGAACTCGTGATGGAAACGGTGGTGGAGGGCGATTGCTCACAATTTCATCTCTCTTTTTCGGGATTTCTCTTGGTCTTTCTATTTCTTCAACCTCACTATCTTTCTCATTCTGTTTCTCTTTCTCACCCCCTTCCTTTTCTTTTCTTGGAACTTCTTTCTCTTTCATAACGGGAAAAGGAGGTGGAAGGAGGTTCTTACCACTTCTTAATGTAACAGCCTTGCAATCTTCACGTTGTGTTGGATTTTCCGTATCGCTTGGAAGTTGTCCTTGTGGACGTTGATTGAGCTGTTTACTGATTTGACTCAGCTGATTCTGGAACATCTTCATATTTGCTTCAGCTGCATTTTGTCTTTCTATTGCAGCGTTCTGACGTTCTATTGCTGCGTTCTGACGTTCCATCGCTTGTGCTTGTAGAGCAATCAAATTTTCAACAGTTTTCTGAAGGGTGAGTACCCCTTCTTGTGGATGTGCAGGTAAAGCTTTCTGGTTTAGCGTTTCATCGTAAGTATTCTGAGGAGCTTGTCTTGGTACATAAGTATTCTGATTCTGTCCTCCTTGATAATTGTTTTGTGGTCTAGGATTATAGTTATTACCTTGGGGACGCGGCTGATACGCATATGTAGGATTGGCTGCCCCATTAGGATTCGAATATTGAAACCCAGGATGGTTTCTGTTAGGTTGATATCCATTACCACTCGAATTAAAATTACCTCTGTTGGACATAAACATCACTGATTCTTGATTATTCGGACAACTTTCCTCATCATGATCATCTACCTTACAAATCGAACACATATACACCTCTTGTGCAGCATGCACAGCTACCTTCTTACCCGAAAATCCTTCTTTCACAGCTAGAGTAAGCTGCTTCAATTGTTGTTCCAAAGTGTTTTGAATCTTCGTTTCAAAGGTAGCAAATTTCTCTTCTATGTCAACATTATTAACACCCTTAACAGGTGTTCTCACTGATTTCCAACCAACATCGTTCTTGACTGTTCGTTCTAAAATAATTTTGGCATGAGCTGTTGAACTTGAAGGAAACCTGCACCACATAACGTATCTAACTTTTCTCTCGAATTCCCATCAAGGCCTCTATAAAAGATCTTAAGTTGTTGTTGTTCTGAATAGCCGTGATTGGGAACCTTACGCAAACACATCTGAAATCTTGTCCAACTCTTACCCAAAGTTTCATCATATTCTTGACGAAAATGCGTCAACTCTAATTCAGCATCTAACCTCATGTTACTTGGGTAATACCTGTCAAAGAAAGCAATCTCTAATTGGTCCCAATTAGTAATCTTCGTAGGATCTTGCGTATCGTGCCATTCACTTGCTCCCTCAGTAACAAAGAACTTAAAAGCAGCAAAATACATCTGTTCTCTCGAAACACCTTGTGTGATATAAGAATCACATATCTGTTTGAATTTCTGTACTGCCCTAAGAGGATCTTCTGATGGTCTACCACGAAAATTACCAAAATTCTGGAACTGAGCTAACATACCCGAATCTGGACGGAAACGCGGAACATTAATATCTGGAGCACCTACTCCTATAGCTGGAGCACGGAATGGAACTTCTGGAGGACCGTTAGTAAACCACGGATCATGATTCATCACTATCTGGACTGGAGGGTTAGGATTTTGTGGTTGAACTTGAGGAATAACGCCTGGAGCTAAAGGTTGGCCATTAGCATCTAACTGGCCTTGTCCATTCTGTTGACCTTGAATAATGATATTCTCCATTCTGTTACTTAATTCTTCTACTTCTAAAGCTTCTCGTTCTCTTCTTCTTCTGTTCGCAAGTCTGATCAACGATTCTGGATTACTAAGGATCGGAGGTGTTGGCTCTAGATCCTTGAATAGCCTTCTTCGCATACACCAAACCTAAAAACCTGAAAAAGCTAACAAACAAAAAGCGTAAAACTGATAAAATAAAATAAATGCACTTATCACTAAAGGATAAACACCGTGGTCACACGCTACCGTCCCCGGCAGCGGCGCCAAAAACTTGGTGGTCCTTTGTGTGTTCTAAATAAATGCAAATAATAATCGAACCACAACCGCAAGTGTACGGTTGTCCTAAGTAGTAATTCTGATAATCAGATTCGTTCCAAGGACGGATGGTTGATCACAATGTTTATGCAAATAGCGATTGATGCACTTATGAAAAATAAAAGATAATAAAATGTTTGTTTGGTTTTGTTGTTTAAAGCTAATGAATAAAAGACAAATAATTAAATGCAAGTAGAAGTTAAGACGCAAGTAAAATGTATGAAAACGCAATATGAGATGTAGTACTTGAGAACGCAAGGATCCTCCTAATTTTACTTTCTAACTTATGTTGTTTAAGGGTTAAATCAGTCAATTACAATGGTCGGGATTCTAATATCCTTATACCCCCGTCAGGGTGGACTATAAGGCGATCCTAAAGTGTCACTAGTCCCGTCAGGGTAAATATGATCCACCGTTGGATGATTAAGATTTGTTACCACATTGGCCCTAAGATTAACTAAGTTCGTCAGAATCAATAGTTTCTATCCTAGATTGAACAATTATTTCTGTACCTAAACCCCCCGTCAGGATGATCCATACGCCACATATATGGAATAGCTTAGATACTAATACCTAATTTTAGTTCGCGACTCTAAAATCAGTAAACATTCACAAATTGTCGAAAAGAGTAAAAGCCCTAATTTAATTTAATTCAATAAAAACCCAAATTCAACATTCGTTATAATAATAAAATCAAGATTCACCCATTGTTTTGTTCTCAAGCACTAATGGAAATTTAGCTCATATTAAAATTAAAAACAAAATAAAAAGAAATGGAATTCATATTCGTTACAAAATTAAAATAAAAGAAAAACCTAATTTTTGGAATAAGAATGACTACGAACGGAGCTATAGACCCACTCCAGCTCTTGTAGCTTCTCCTTTCTTCCTGCTGTAGCTTCTCTGGTGTTTTTAATCTTGTGGAAAGTGAATTGTCTGAAAAATAGAAGTCCAGACCTCCTTTTATAATAAGAAAAACGGATTAGGGCTTGGACCAGAAATTAAAAGCCTAATTAAATGTCCAAGCCCACTCTTTAAGCCCAAAATCCCGTAACTGATGACAGGCCTCCACTAAAACTGCTTTTCCCGATGCGTTACAACTCCGATTGACCTCATTCCAGTTGCTAAAGTTCCGTACTTCGATAAGGAATGTTTTCTCTTCAAAGGTCAGCGGCTCAATCAGCTCTTAAGTACCTCGAAAACAGAAATCAAGGGCCTGGAAAATGGATTTTCAGCTCTAAAATAAAATCTTTGGGATTTCTCTTCAAGTCTTGACTCTATCTTTTGATCTTTGACTTTATCTTCGGATTCCTTTCCTAGCTAACATCTAAAAACCTGTAAACTTTACACTAAAAATACCAATATTACGCGCAAAAGTTTAATAATTCAAAAATGCTAGAAATAAAAAGGGAAATCCGAATTATTGCATATTTCATTCAAAAGTCTATCGAATTAATTAAATAAACACCAAAAATGATGTCTCCTAAGGGTCTAAAATAAGAACAATTAGGGAGACATCATACGCCCCATGATGGGGACATTCCTATCCGCTTCGTATTCATGTATAACAAAATAAACGGGAAAAATTAAAGTACCTGCCTGGACGAGGACGTCTTCTATTTGTCTCTCAGGATGTGCGAGGGATCTATCAGCCATTTGTAGGATCATGGAAGTAGGTCCTGCATTCTCTGTCTTCAGTTTTTTGAAAATTTACCTGGGCATCAAGTTGATACTCGCACCCAAATCACACAAAACATTCCCTTGCCACTCGTTACCAATAGAAATAGGAATCGTAAAACTCCCAGGATCAAGTATTTTAGGTGGCAATTTACTTTGGCATGCGACACTGCATTTTTCTGGCAATCCTATCATCTCATTTTCAGAGTATGGTCTATTGTTGGTGATGGCTCTTTTCAAGAATTTAACGTACTTCGGCACATCTCTGATAACATCTAACAACTAAATATTAATATTAAGACCACGTGCCATATTTAAGAACTTTTGATAGTCAACCATGTCTCCTTTCTTCTGAACTCTTGAGGGAAATGGTGGAGGAGGAAGGGTTTCTGTAATATCTTGCTTCTTTGGCTTCTCCGGAATCTTCTCCACTTCCACTGTTTCAAGTTCATCTTCTTTCTCCACCACATCTTTTACCGGTTTCTCTTTCATAGTTGTTTCTTTTTCTTTCATCACGGGAAAAAGAGGTGGTGGGAGCTTCTTACCACTTCTAAGTGTCACTGCATTACAATCTTCTCTTTGCTTTTGTTCTTCAGTGTCACTTGGTAGTTGTCCTTGTTTACGTTAATTCAATTGTTTTGACACTCGAGCTAGCTGATTCTCTAACATTTTAAGTGCTACGGATGTAGCTTGTTGCTCTAGACGAGATTTTGTTTGAATGTTTATTAATGTCAAAAAGGTTTGCTGAACATCTAACGCACCTTCTTGAGGTTGAGCAGGTAGAGCTTTCTGATTCATGGTCTTGGTGTAAGCATATTGAGGAGGTTGTCTCTGAGCTTGATTTTGGTAACCTTGTCCACCTTGGTAGTTGTTCTGTGGTCTTGGTTGATAGTTGTTACCTTGGGGACGCGGCTGATATGCATAAGTCGTATTAGCGGCCCCATTTGGATTTGAATATTGGAAACCCGGATAGTTTCTATTCGGTTGATAACCTTGACCACCTGAATTATAGTTCCCTCGGTTGGAAACAAAAATTACGGCTTCTGGATTGTTTTGACAATGTTCCCAATCATGATCTTGTACACCGCAGTTAGAACACCCATAAACTTCTTGTGTAACATTAACATCTTCTTTTGTACCTGCAAAATTTTTTGTAACAGCTAGAGTAAGCAGTTTCAATTGTTTCCCAAGTTTATTCTCCATGGCAGTGAATTTTTCTTCAATGAAAGCACTATTATCTCTTCCACCTCGGATAGATGTTCTTACGGTATTCCAACCCATCTCATTCGTCACTATTCTATTCAAAATAATCTTAGCATGGACTGGTTGTACCTGTAAAAATCCACCACCACAAAGCAAGCCTAAATCTTTTCTTGAAGATCCGCCAAGGCCTGTGTAAAATATCTTCACTTGTTGCATCTCTGTAAGGCCATGATCGGGGAATCTTCTCAAAAAAATATGGAATCTAGTCCAACGTCTACCCAAAGTCTCGTCTTGGTCTTGTTTGAACGAGGTCAACTCAACTTGCGCATCTAATCTCATATTTGTTGGGTAGTATGCATTGAAGAACGCAGTTTGTAATGCATCCCATGTTTTGATATATCCAGGTTCTTGAGAGTCATGCCACTAACTTGTTCCATCAATAACAAAATACCTAAAATTCGCCAAATACATCTGATCTCTTGTTACTCCATGCGTAATATAGGAATCGCAAATTTGCATGAACTTCTTTAGAGCACGGATTGGATCTTCGCCCGGTGCTCCTCGGAAATTGCCATAACTCTGAAATTGAGATAACATACCAGGATCGGGTCTGAATCTCGCGACGCTAATATCTGCAGGGGGCAATTCCGACGGTAGGAGCTCGATATGGAGCTTGTTCAGGTCCAATGACGAACCATGGATCATTGTTCTGAGGAGGTTGAACTTGTGGAAGGTTCTGACAATTCTGTTGATTCAATTGTTGATTTTTGACTCCTTCCATCTCTGCTTCTCTAGCCAACCTCTCTTCTAACTCTTTTGCTTTAGCTTCTCTCTTTCTTCTGTTTGATTCTCGAACTAGGTTTTCGGAATTCTCAAGGATCACAAGATCTTTAAGCATATACGAAAACCTGTAAACCTGAGAAAGAAAGACAACCCAAATCATAAAACTGAAAAATAAAACTAAAACTAAAACAATTAAACTACTAAAGATTAACACCAGGGTCACACGCTACCGTCCCCGGCAGCGGCGCCAAAAACTTGGTGGGTCCTAAGGTGTTAGAAAATAATGTGATAGATAAGAGGAACCATAAAACTGCAAGTGTACAGTTGTCCCAAGTAATATATGATAATCAAGTTCGTTTCCAGGGACGGATTAGGTTCAACCCAAATATTAATCAAGTAGAAAGAATAATTGCTTAGCTAGAAAAATAAAATAAAATATTTTTGTTTGGTTTTCTAAATTAAAAGATGCAAATAAAGTAAAGACTACAATTAAATTAACTAGAAAGAAATAAAGCAAATAAATTGACTAACTTCAGATATGAGAGATTTTTGAGTCTCGCAAGGAATCCACCTAATCAATATAATCTATGTTATGTTTAAGGGTAGAATTGGAATTATAATATCAGTCGGGAATCTAATGTCTCCTAGCCCCCTGTCGGGTGGACCTAGGAGTTATCCCTCTTTGGCTATGTAATTAGTTAAGCCTGTCGGTCAATAACGGACATTACACGGGTATTACCTAAGTCTGTATTCAAACCCCCTGTCGGATGATAACTTCGCCACTAAAGTGAATAGCCTAAATACTAAAATCTATTTCTAGTTGTTCCTAAAAGAAATAGTGATGAAAACAAAGTAATATCCAATATATAAAACTCAATTCAATTTAAATAATAACAGTCCCAAATTCAAAACATAGATTAATTAATTAATGTTCATCCCTTTAATGCGATTCTCAAGTATATGGAAATTTAGCTCATGATAAAATTAAAGACTGGAAAAAAATAAAAGGAATTCATGTTCATATACAAAAGATAAATTGATAACCTAAATGGTAGGATGACTGTTGATGGAAGAACATGATTCCTCTAACACAAACTTCTCCTTGCCTTCTTGCTCTGACTTGAAAACCTTAAGCCTCTTGTGTAATTCTCTGAAGTGTATGAAAAGAGGAGGCTAAGGGGTGTATTTAGAGGTGTTAGAAATCCCTAATTCATTTTTACTTAGAGTGGAGGACAAGTCAAGAACTCTTTATTTCGTCACCCTAAAATCTAGGAAATGTAAGATTCTGCTGGTGATTTGTTTTGGTCATATTTTCTTCAATACTTATCCGTTGGACGCATTCTTTATATCGAAATCACTTGTCTCGGAAAGCTCTATCCATTGGTCCAGATTATTCTCCAAAATACCTAGCGAATCTAAATTTATGAGCTCGTCTTTGAACGTGGCTGGAATTTCAGATTTATTTGCCAGCTTTATCTTTTCCTTCTTTGCATATATCTTTCCTTAATCTTCTTATTTCCATGTATATCTCTTTCCTTTACTTCTTATACTTGACTTGGTTTCTAATTAATTACCATATATCTTTTAAAGCTTCACAATAAACAAATAATTAAACCGCATATGCTTTAAAAATTAATAAATCAATAATTCAAGACTAGAAATAAAAAGTGCACTCTAAAATTAGAAAATCGAATAAAATACTTCCTAACACACTAAAAATACTCTAAGACTTTATTTCTCACTTCTCCTACTTGTATTGGTCTTTCATGAAATTCAAGAGCCTACTAACTTTGCACTAAAAATAATCAAATTAACGCACAAAAACTCTAAAAATGAAAATAGTCTAATTCCAAGGGAAGAAAGTGTAATATTATGAAATAAGCCTAAAATTCTATCAAATAAGTCAAATATTCACCAAAAAGGATGTCTCCAAAGGGCTAATATTTAGAACAAATAGGGAGACGTCAGGTTACCATTTCGTATCACCAGGATAAAATTACACATAAAATTAAGAACAAAAATTAAAGAGGAAATCTCCGAGGCAAAGAGGCTTCGTCATCCCTTCCATACAACAATCCAACAACAATATTGATGATACAACACATTAAATTGTTATGTATTTAACAAAAAAAATCAATCCGAGACAAAAACCTTAGCTAATGACCTTGTGATATACCATTGTACATTATCATGTTGTTTGCAATATAACTTATGGTTATCTTTTTCTGCAGGCTGCTTAACCTGATACACACAGATTTATTATGGACTTAATCTTTTGGTTCCATCATAGTTCAAAGTTATAATCTAATAAAGGCTTTCAAAGATATTATACGCGAGCATGGGACTCATCTCGATGGAAAGAAAGGAAAAGTTAGATGTCACTACTGTGACAAGGTTATGAGCATTGGCTTTAATCGACTTAGATACCATGTAGCTGGCATTCACGAAGATGTTATCAATTTTAAGAATGTACATACACATGTTAAGGATGTTTGTCTAAATGAGCTACTCGAGAATAGAGATAATTAGCCAAGGAAGATGAGAAGCTTCAGACTCCTCTAAAGAAAAAGAGAGTGCTTACTCATGCGTCCACATCAGGGACTAAGATTTTGGCAGGAGAGATCAAAGTGGGTTGTAGAATCTTGTTAGAGGATTGTGTAAATTATTTAAATAGGTCGATAGTGAATGTTTTTTGTTGATCACGTTAGAGAAGTTAGAGAGTTTATCGGTGAAGTACTAAAACCACTTGATTCAGTCACCACGATTATTGGTCATAGTTTTTGAAATATATCCTTTTGATTTGAAAAGTACTTGAAGTTAGTGATGCTTGAGAAGTGACGGAAGTCAATTAGGAGTTGAGATCAAGAAGTAATGCTAATTCCTCCATTGTGGCTCGAACTAGTCCAACAATAAGTAAAAACGAGTTGGGCTATTTTACTCCATCTATATAGGCCCATTTGGACCCAAACGTTTATAGCTGTTTAATGATGATTTTCGGAGTAGGTGGAGGCAAGGATTCAGAATATGAGGTTGGCTTGGAAAAGGAGGCAAAAAACTAGGTTAAAAGCTCTCAAAACCGCCTCTCGCAACAGCGCGCCGGCTAGCCGGCAGATTCGCCGGCATACCGGTCGCGAGGGCGGCGAAAAGAAATTACTAAATTCGATTTTTTTTTACCTCAGACGCAAGCTACCTTGCATCATTGTTGACGCAGTGATCAGAGACTTCGTTCTCCTTGGCCGGCTAGCCGGTCATCTGACCGGCATGCCGGCGGCATGTTGCTGGCGCAATTGAATACGCAGCGGCATTGCGTCGTTGCTGACGCAGTGGTCAAAAACATCTTCGTCATCGGCCGGCTAGCCGGTCATCTGACCGGCATGCCAGCGGTTCCTCGCTGGCGCAAATCGATATGCAGCTATCCTGCGTCATTGCTGACGCAGTGGTCAGAGAGTTGGGGTCTCTCAGCTCGTTTGGCTGGTATGCCGGCCAGCTCGCCGGCTAGCCGGGCAGACCTGCTGCGGACTCCAATTTTTTTCGTTTTCTCATCGTTTTGACCCCAAACTCATGACCATTTTACCCCTTAAATCTTCAAAAACAAACACCCTTCCTCATTTCTTAATAATAAACACTAAATTTAACGAAAATCAAACTAATTTACACTACGAAAATTGCAATACTTAATCTAATATACAAGAAATTGGCTTTTGTTTAACGTCGTTAAGCTCGACGGGTTACCTCACGCTTCTAAGGAGTCTCGAGGAGATACATGTCCTCACCGGGATGTGGATCATCTGAGCGGTTGGTATCTTCACCTCCATGGTATATCTTTAAACGATGACCATTCACCATGAATGTACAGTTCTCTAGTAAATGTTCTATTTCTATCGCCCCATGAGGTGTAACTTTGGTCACAATGTAAGGACCTGACCACTTAGATCTTAACTTACCCGGATAATTGCTGAACTTTGAATTATACTTCAATACTCTTTGTCCAACTTCAAAGTTCTTTGTACGAATCCGATTGTCATGCCATTTCTTCGTGTTTTCTTTATAAGGTTTAGCATTTTCATAGGCATTCAATCGGAATTCGTCAAGTTCATTAAGCTTCATCATCTGTTTCGCACCGGCTAAGGTAGGATCTAAGTTTAACTGCGCAATCGCCCAATAGGCACCGATTTCAAGCTCAAGAGGTAAGTGACAAGCCTTACAATACACCATACGATAGGGAGATGCACCAACTGGAATCTTAAACGCAGTACGATAGGCCCACAACACATCATCTAACTTTATTGACCAATCTTTTCTTGTAGGACCAACGATTTTCTCTAGGATTGATTTCACTTCACAATTCGATACTTCAGCTTGACCATTGGATTTTGGATGGTATGCAGTAGATACACGGTGTCTTACTATATACTTCTCTAGAACAGTCTTCAAATATTTATTAACGAAATGAGATCCTCCATCGCTAATAATTACTCTAGGTGTACCATGTCTAGTGAAAATATGTGATTTCAAGAACTTAATCACCCGTCGTGAATCATTGGTAGGTAAAGCCACAACTTCTACCCACTTAGACACATAATCAACAGCTAATAAGATGTAGAGGTTACCATTTGAAGGAACGAAAGGACCCATAAAGTCTATACCCCAAACATCAAATATTTCAACTTCTAACACATTATTACGTGGCATCTCATCCCTCTTGGATATGTTTCCGGTAAACTGTCATCTCGTATATCTCTTAACATATTCATGACAATCTTTAACAAGAGAAGGCCAGTAAAAACCTGATTGGAATACCTTAGCAGCAGTTCTATCTCCTTTGAAATGTCCTCCATAGAGTGAATCATGGCATCCCGCTATAACAGCTTCTGTTTCCTCCCTGGCTACACATCTTCGTATCATTTGGTCAACACAAACTTTGTAGAGGAAGGGATCCTCCCAAAAGAACTGTCTAGCACGATGAGCTAACCTCTTTCTTTCTTCATAAGTAGACCCTTCAGGAAAAACACCACTCACCACCAAATTTGCAATATCTGCATACCAAGGAGCTTCATAATCACGAACAACAAATAACCTCTCATCGGGAAATTCTTCTCTAACTGCTTCAGTACCACTATTTATTTCTGAACCCTCAAGACGCGATAGATGATCTGCAACCTGATTCTCACAACCCTTTCTATCCTTGATCTCTAAATCAAACTCTTGAAGCAATAAAACCCATCTGATTAACCTCGGTTTAGCATCCTTCTTTTCCATAAGATATCTAATCGCGGAATGATCCTGTATAAACAATAACTTTTGCTCCAAGAAGATAAGTGCGAATTTATCAAATGAATACACAACTGCTAGCAACTCTTTTTCTGTAACTGTATAATTAACTTGAGCACCATTAAAAGTTTTACTAGCATAGTAAATCGAATGAAAAACTTTCTCTTTTCTCTGTCCTAATACAGCTCCCATACACAAATCACTCGCATCACACATAACCTCAAACGGTAAACTCCAATCTGGAGGTAAAACTATAGGAGCAGAAATAAGCTTTTCTTTGATTGCTTTGAAAGCCGCTAAACAAGCTTCATCAAAAAGGAATTTGGAATCCTTTTCGAGTAAGTTGCATAACGGTTTAGCAATCTTAGAAAAGTATTTAATAAAAAGCCTATAAAATCCAGCATGGCCCAAAAAACTTCTTACACCTTTAATTGAAACAGGAGGGGGAAGAGTTTTAATTACCTCTATATTTGCTCTATCAACCTCTAATCTAGCACTCGAAACCTTGTTACCCAGAACGATACCTTCGCGAACCATGAAATGACACTTCTCCCAGTTTAAGACCAAATCTGTTTCCTTACATCTGATTAACACTTTCTCCATGTTATCCAAGCATCTATCGAAATCATCACCAAACACGGAGAAATCGTCCATAAAAACTTCAAGAAAATTATCGATCATATCCCAGAAGATTGCCATCATACATCTTTGAAAGGTGGCAGGAGCATTACACAACCCAAATGGCATTCTGCGATATGCAAAAGTACCAAAGGGGCATGTAAATGTAGTTTTATGTTGATCTTCTAGAGCCACGTAAATCTGATTATACCCGGAGTAACCATCCAAGAAACAGTAGTATTCTCTTCTGGCTAATTTATCTAACATTTGATCAATGAAGGGCAAAGAGAAGTGATCTTTTCTGGTGGCTTTGTTCAGCTTTCTGTAATCCATGCAAACTCTCTAACCAACTACCGTTCTTGAAGGAATTGCTTCATTTTTATCATTAAGAACTGTTGTCATTCCTCCTTTCTTCGATACACACTGAACTGGGCTCACCCATTCACTACTCGAGATAGGATAAATAATCCCCGCATCTAAAAGCTTGATAACTTCCTTCTTCACTACCTCCTTCATAACGGGCATTAATCTCCTTTGACCTTCAACTGAGCGTGCATTGTCATCTTCAAGTATGATTTTGTGTTGACAATAGGAAGGACTAATGCATTTGATGTCAGCAATTGTCCAACCTATCGCCTCGTTGTTGGCTCTCAACACACGCAACAGTTTATCTTCTTGAGGACATATTAAATTAGCTGAAACAATAACAGGTAGAGTTTCATTAGTACCTAAATACGCATACCTCAAGTGTGCTGGTAATGGCTTTTCTTCCAATTCCGGAGGAGATTCAATTGAAGGCTTCTTTTTAGGAATAATCTCCCACGGTTCTCTCACAGGTTCATAGGCAAGACGCCTATACTTCGGATTTTCAGAATTGAGAGATGCCACTGTTTGGCAAGCTCTTCCATCATCTCAGGTATGTCTAATGTTAAAGCGGCCTATAAAATATCATCATAATTAAAATAATCAAATACCTCTTGCGATGCCTAATCAACCACATCCATTCTGAAGCAATCTTCTTGAGAATCTGGAAATTTCATAGCTCGGAATACACAGAATTTGACCTCCTCGTCTTGTATCCTCATCGTTAATTCGCCATTTTCTACATCAATCAATGTACGCCCCGTGTCTAGGAATGGTCTCCCCAAAATAATGGGGACATTCCTATCCGCGTCATATTCAAGTATAACGAAATCAACGGGAAATATAAGAGTACCTGCCTTAACGAGGACATCTTCAATTCGGCCTTCTGGATGTGCAAGAGACCTGTCCGCCATTTGCAAGACCATAGAAGTAGGTCTTGCTTCTCCAATTTTTAGCTTATCAAAGATCGACTTGGGCATCAAATTGATGCTTGCACCCAAATCGCATAGTGCTTTACCTTTCCATTCTTCTCCAATCGATATCGGAATTGTGAAACTCCCCGGATCAACTAACTTTGGAGGTAGTTTACTCTGACAAATAGCACTACATTCATCTCATTATCACAGTATGGCCTTTTTATTAGTGAGGGCTCTCTTCAAAAACTTCGTATACTTAGGAATATCTCGAATAGCCTCTAGTAACAGAATATTAATACTAAGGCCCCTCACTCTATTAAAGAACTTTGGAAACTCGGCCAAATCACCCTTTTTCTGAACTCGAGATGGAAACGGTGGTGGAGGGCGATTACTAACAACATCATCTTTCTTCTTTAGAATCTCAATCGGCCTCTCTATTTCTTCAACCTCAACATCTTTCTCTTTCTCACCCACATCCTTTTCTTTTCTCGGAACTTCTTTCTCTTTCATAACAGGAAAATGAGGTGGAGGGAGGTTCTTACCACTTCTTAGTGTAACAGCTTTGCAATCTTCATGTTGTCTCGGATTCTCTGTGTCACTAGGGAGTTGCCCTTGTGGACTCTGATTAAGCTATTTTGCAAGTTGATCCATTTGATTCAGTAATAAATTCATATTTGCATTAGACGCTTGTTGACGTTCCATAGCTTGCGTCTGAAGAGCAATTAAGCTTTCTATGGTTTTCTGAAGAGTAACTACACCTTCTTGTGGATGGGCAGGTAAGGCTTTTTGGTTCATGATTTCATTGTAGGTGTCTTGAAAAGCTTGTTGGTGGGTCCTGGTGTGTTATAAAATTAAGTGCAAAAATAAAGGAACCACTTAACCGCAAGTGTACGGTTGTCCCAAGTAATATATGATAATCAAGTTCGTTCTCAGGGACGGATTAGGTTCAACTCCAGTGTTAATCAGATAGTAAGAATAATTGTTTAACAGAAAAGTAAATAAGATGGTTTTTGTTTGGTTTTCTTAAAACTAAATATGCAATAAAATAAATTAACAGAAAAGAAATAATAAAGTAAAAGACTAACTTCAGAGATAAGAGATATACTTGAGTCTCGCAAGGAATCCTCCTAATTAATATAATCTATGCTATGTTTAAGGGTAGAATTGGTATTAGTATACTAGTCGGGACTCTAATATCTCCTAGCCCCCTGTCGGGTGGACCTAGAAGCTATCCTAAAGTATCATAAACACCTGCATGGTCGAATATGGCTTTTCGGATGATATGATTTTACCTCTCTGGCTATGTAATTAGTTAAGCCTGTCGGTCAATAACGGACATTACACGGGTATTACCTAGATCTATATTCAAACCCCCCTGTCGGATGATCACTTCGCCACTAAAGTGAATAGCCCAAATACTAAAATCTATTTCTAGTTGTACGGAAAAGAAATAGTGATTAAGAACAAAGTAATATCCAATATCTAAGACCTAATTCAATTTAAATCATACAATCCCAAATTCAAAACAAAGATTAAATTAACTAGGGTTCATCCCTTTATTGCGATTCTCAAGTATATAAAAGTTTAGCTCATGGAAATATTAAATACTGAAACTAAATAGAAAGACATCATATTTAATTACAGAAAAGAAATATATAACCTAAGGATTAGATGACTGTTGATGGAAGAACAGAATTCCTCCAGCTCTAGCTCCTCCTTTGCCTTCTTGCTCTGAAGTGGTTGACTCTCTCTCTAAGGATGTTATGAATTGTGTAAAATATGAGAGGTACTGAATAATGAGGTCTAAGGGGTGTATTTATAGGTGTTAGCAAGCCCTAGGTCGAATTACTTGGAGTGGAAGACAAGGCAAAGACTCTTAAATTCGTAGCTCTAAAAGATAAGATTCTGCTGATTTGATTTGGTCATATCTTTTTGAATACTTATCCGTTTGAGAAGTTCCAATATATGAAACTGCTTGTCTTGGAAAGCTCTTTCTATTGGTGCAGACCATTCGTCCAGAATCCTAGCCAATCTTTTATTATGATTTAATTCCTAAAACGTGGCTGAATTTCAGATTTCAAAAGGCAGCTTTATCTTTTCCTCCTTTGAATAAATCTTTCCTAAATATTCTTATTTCCATGTAAATCTTCTTTCCTTTCATCTTTATCTTGACTTGGCCTCTAAGTAATTACCATTTATCTTTTAAAGATTCACATTAAATAAATAATTAAACCGCCTATGCTTTAAAAGAATAAATTAATAAATCAAGAAAACGAAATAGGAAAGTGTACTCTAAAAATAGAAACTCGACTGAAAATCATTTCCTAACACTCTAAAATACACTAAGACTTTATTCTCACTTTTTCTCCTTGGATTGGTCTTTCATGAGATTCAAAAACCAATTAACTTTGCATTAAAAATAGTCAAATTTACGCACAAAAGCTCAGATTCTGCAAATAGTTAATTTCCAAGGGGAGAAAGTGTAATATGATCATTTAAGCCTAAAAGTCTATCAAATAACTCATTTATTCACCTAAAAGGATGTCTCCAATGGGCTAAGAATTAGAACAAATAGGGAGACATCAAGACCCCAAACTCAAACCTTTGTCGTCCCGACAAAGTAAAATAAAAACAAAGGATCTTTTAGGTGAATGCAGAAGGTAGAATCTAGAAAATATTCCCAAAGCAAAGCTTAAAACAAATTTCATATAGTCTAATCTAGGAATTAATATACATCTACACTTATCATGCAAAATCAAATACACAATAATATCAAATCAAAATTAATTTCACAATGCTAGAAGGTTACGCTTAATACTTATCTCAAAATGGTGGCTATAGCGTGTTCCTCGATCCTTACTTGCGTTGAATGTTCCACTTATAGTAATCCCTATTAACTCACTGTGCATCTAGGAATCACGAGGTCTTTACGGTTTTTAGCGTAGGCTGAAGGACGGTATGGTATGTATATTTGGTAAATTTGAAGTGAGCTTTTGGCTCTCTCCTCACTTACCATCAACAACTGTCCAAGAGCTTGAGTTTACACTCGAATAACGTTCTCACTCAACCCAATTGACGCGCTTAATGAGCGTCCCCAAATTAACCCAATAAGCACTAAAGATGATTCACCTAAACTTTTCCACTTTGCCGGTCCAAATATATATTCTTTTCATATAACTTTTTGTTTCTATATATATATATATATTTTTTTTTGTATAGCTATGACTCTCTCTTTAATGTTGAGATATCATGCTATTTTCTTCATGCCTATTCATGATTTTAGCTTTATAGCTTCTTTTCCGTTCACTATTACCCCGGCAAAGGGTTACAATATAATTAACCTGTGAATCATCATCATATATAGCACAAAGCATCATTAATAAGCTCAAAAAATCCCAATCCCAATGTAAATTCCCATATAGTGGACCCACCACCCCAAACTCAAGCTCAAGACAGGAAGTCTCAGGATCGTGATTCAAGTGCGGGTCATATGGTCATGCCTAATAATCTATAGGGAAATTGGCTTATAATGTGGCGACAAAAGAAAGGCTTAAAGGCTAAAAATTTGTCTAAGAAGGATAAAATTAATTCAGGGATAGACAGGCAAAAAGGATTCAAAGGGCTAACAAAGAACTGCCTCTATCATCTTCCTATTTACACAACTTGCCTTTAGTTCATACCTAAGTGGGTTCTCTACTCATTTAGATCTCACGTTCTACAAACCACCTATTATCCTTAAGCACAAGTTTACTTCTTTTGCATTGTTCATTAATTTTTCCTATCAATTATCTCATACTTGCATGCAATCAAAGTGCGTTTTACACTAACTCCTAAAGTCAACTATTTTCTATCATAAATTTATAAAAAGCATGATTGATGGAGGCATTTAAAACACTCTACAGCTCTACAGTCAAAACATTCCTCAAACTAAAATTAAAAAAAACTGTAAAACACATAAAATTGGGATGAGGCAACGAACCCCACCCCAAACTCAAAAATGAGTCGTGTCCCCACGACTCGAAAAAGACTCAAGAAAGAAATTAAACAATTAAAACAAATAAGAAAGGGATAGGAAAACGTATCTGAACCAACACGAAGCTGGTTTCCATGGTTGCGTGTAGGTTGAGCTCCTTGTGTTGCGTAGGTGGCATGTGGAACATTGCTCACTCCACGTAATATGATGTGCATAAGCTCCAACTCTTTTGTGATTTTTCCTATGGGTTTCAACACCTCTTCATGATTATCCTCCCAAAATTCTTTCAACTACATCTTTCAACACCCAAAAGTAATACAAGGTTCTTCAACTTCTTCTTCCTCTTCATGGTATTCTTGACCTTCCAATCTTCGTCATCTCGATGAACCCCAAACTCAAAACTTCAAATAATCAAAAACTAGAGAAGAGTTTTGAAATTTGATGTTTTGAGGATTTTTAATGAAGGATTGTGGTGTTATATGAGATGGGTAATGGATATTTAATAGCTTGGGGAAGGTTTTAATGAATAGGAATGAAGCTTTGATGATGAGGTTTAAGGTTGAAGGAGAAGAATTCTTGATTTTCTTGAAGGATTGTGGTGTTGGATGTGTGTTTGGAATGGATTAGGAGGAAGGATTTGATGTTCTTTGGTGTTGTATTGGTCTTAATGCAGGTATATAAGGGTTAAGTTCTGAAAAATTCGTATTGGGGAAGGCTAGGGTTTGATCTTGACAAGGGAAGAAGTTAAATGGGCCTCAAACTCCTCACAAACCGCCATGGCGCGGTGCACCGGACCTAAGCAGCGGTGTACCGCAGCTTCTGTTGTTTCGTTTTTTCTCGCTCCTGTCTTGACCCCGTGCTAGCACCCCGTGGCACGGGTTTTTGCCCTGCGGTGTAGGGGTGCGGTGCATGGGGTAGTCCGCACCAACTCCGTCAAAAAACCCGCGGTACCTAACCCGTGGTACGGGTTTTTCCCTCTTGCGGTATACCGGACATCTCACGCGGTATACCGGACCGCGCATCAAAAAAAAATTTCTCCTTTCTGTATAAAACCCGTGGGGGCCACCCCGTGGTACGGGTTTTTCAGGCGCGGTATACCGGGAGTCTGGTGCGGTGCACCGGACCGACCTGCGAATTTTTCCAAGTGATTCCTTTCTTCAATTCCTGCACCAATAACACACTACCTTTCTCATTTCTTTTAAAAGTAGACACTAAAACTTGACAAAAACTTAAAGCAATTAAAACATGGGTTGTCTCCCAAGAAGCACTTTTGTTTATTACGTCTTTAAGTTCGACGCGTTACCTTCCTTGAAGATGGTATTGAGGCCCTTGCGGTTCTCCTCCGCTTGAATTCGCCTCGTCCTTGGCATGTAAGTTTTAGCACCTTCCCCCTTAAAATTTTATTCAATCGATCTCTGAAAGGGGGAGGGTAGTATCTCCGTTTCGCCTTCTTACTTTCATGACGAAACGTATTCTTCACCACACGATAGTAGATGACCGTCCTCAACGGTATAAGCTCATTTTTAATCTCTTCAGTCTCGCGTTCCTCTTTAAAGTGTGGTGGGTAGGTGCTCCTCCTTGCCGCTTTACTCTCGCGGTGTAGCACCTTTCTTGCGTAGCACCTATTGATCATTTTTAGTAATAGAGGTGATTCCGATTTTTTATCTCTAATGATGATTTGTGGTGGAGATAGTGATTGGTGAACTTTTTGTGGTGGGAATTCGATTTCTTTTTTATTATGAAGCTTTAACTCTTCAATTGATTTCTCAACCACTTCACATTCGTCTTCGCTTTCAACCCAATCTTCCACTATTACTTCATCATATTCTCGATGTGGAATCTGAATCTGGATCACCTCTTCTTCTTGTTCGCGTTCAGTATCTGGATCATGTGCACGCACCATAGGAATAGCAATCTCAGCTTCAATTTCTAGGATTTTTGTTGCTACTCCTTCTTCCACCATGCTAATAGGATTGTTAACCACATGGTGGTCTTCATTATAACCGGCATGATGGTCATATCACTATCAATAGTATCTTCCTTCAACACCTCCTCCTCAACTACTTCTTCCAGTTGATCTCTTCCATCCCTCGGGGGAGTGGAATCTTCACAAGACATACTACCCCATTCTTCTGCCATCTGTTGCATGCGTGCTTGGATGGCGTTTGTTTCTTCTACTAAGCGCTGGAGTTTAGAACGTATCTCATTGTCAATTTCTTGCTGATGGTGATGAGGCGGAGGTTGTTGAATGTTTCCAACCCATTGGTTGTTCCATCCTTGCTCCTGGGGATAGTGATATGATGATTGTTGCTGATTATTCCCGACCCATCAGTTGTTCCAATTCTGCTCTTGCGGGTGTTGATAAGATTGTTGGTAGAAGTTACTACCCCATTGTTGTTGTCCCGAAGAGTCTTCCCAATAGTCATATGGATCGGGATCCGGGTAATGTCCTCTATACATCTTCAATAAAACTCTTGAGCATTACCTGAATAAAAATCTGTACAACAAAAACAAAAACCAAGCGTAAATCTGGAAAAATAAATAAACAATTAAAACTACTAAAGATTAACACCGGGGTCTCACGCTACCGTTCCCCGGCAGCGGCGCCAAGAACTTGGTGGGTCCTGGTGTGTTATAAAATTAAGTGCAAAAATAAAGGAACCACTTAACCGCAAGTGTACGGTTGTCCCAATTAATATATGATAATCAAGTTCGTTCTCAGGGACGGATTAGGTTCAACTCCAGTGTTAATCAGATAGTAAGAATAATTGTTTAACAGAAAAGTAAATAAGATGGTTTTTGTTTGGTTTTCTTAAAACTAAATATGCAATAAAATAAATTAACAGAAAAGAAATAATAAAGTAAAAGACTAACTTCAGAGATAAGAGATATACTTGAGTCTCGCAAGGAATCCTCCTAATTAATATAATCTATGCTATGTTTAAGGGTAGAATTGGTATTAGTATACTAGTCGGGACTCTAATATCTCCTAGCCCCCTGTCGGGTGGACCTAGAAGCTATCCTAAAGTATCATAAACACCTGCATGGTCGAATATGGCTTTTCGGATGATATGATTTTACCTCTCTGGCTATGTAATTAGTTAAGCCTGTCGGTCAATAACGGACATTACACGGGTATTACCTAGATCTGTATTCAAACCCCCCCTGTCGGATGATCACTTCGCCACTAAAGTGAATAGCCCAAATACTAAAATCTATTTCTAGTTGTACGGAAAAGAAATAGTGATTAAGAACAAAGTAATATCCAATATCTAAGACCTAATTCAATTTAAATCATACAATCCCAAATTCAAAACAAAGATTAAATTAACTAGGGTTCATCCCTTTATTGCGATTCTCAAGTATATAAAAGTTTAGCTCATGGAAATATTAAATACTGAAACTAAATAGAAAGACATCATATTTAATTACAGAAAAGAAATATATAACCTAAGGATTAGATGACTGTTGATGGAAGAACAGAATTCCTCCAGCTCTAACTCCTCCTTTGCCTTCTTGCTCTGAAGTGGTTGACTCTCTCTCTAAGGATGTTATGAATTGTGTAAAATATGAGAGGTACTGAATAATGAGGTCTAAGGGGTGTATTTATAGGTGTTAGCAAGCCCTAGGTCGAATTACTTGGAGTGGAAGACAAGGCAAAGACTCTTAAATTCGTAGCTTTAAAAGATAAGATTCTGCTGATTTGATTTGGTCATATCTTTTTGAATACTTATCCGTTTGAGAAGTTCCAATATATGAAACTGCTTGTCTTGGAAAGCTCTTTCTATTGGTGCAGACCATTCGTCCAGAATCCTAGCCAATCTTTTATTATGATTTAATTCCTAAAACGTGGCTGAATTTCAGATTTCAAAAGGCAGCTTTATCTTTTCCTCCTTTGAATAAATCTTTCCTAAATCTTCTTATTTCCATGTAAATCTTCTTTCCTTTCATCTTTATCTTGACTTGGCCTCTAAGTAATTACCATTTATCTTTTAAAGCTTCACATTAAATAAATAATTAAACCGCATATGCTTTAAAAGAATAAATTAATAAATCAAGAAAACGAAATAGGAAAGTGTACTCTAAAAATAGAAACTCGACTAAAAATCATTTCCTAACACTCTAAAATACACTAAGACTTTATTCTCACTTTTTCTCCTTGGATTGGTCTTTCATGAGATTCAAGAACCAATTAACTTTGCATTAAAAATAGTCAAATTTACGCACAAAAGCTCAGATTCTGCAAATAGTTAATTTCCAAGGGGAGAAAGTGTAATATGATCATTTAAGCCTAAAAGTCTATCAAATAACTCATTTATTCACCTAAAAGGATGTCTCCAATGCGCTAAGAATTAGAACAAATAGGGAGACATCACTTGTCTCTGCACATAATTCCCCTGATTCTGTCCTCCTTGATAATTATTGTGTGGTCTTGGATTGAAGTTGTTACCTTGGGGACGCGGCTGATACGCATATGTAGGATTGGCTGCCCCACTAGGATTTGAATATTGAAACCCAGGATGGTTTCTATTAGGCTGATATCCATTACCACTCGAATTAATGTTACCTCTGTTGGAGACAACCATCACGGATTCTTGATTATTCTGACAATTCTCCCAACTATGATCATTTACACCACAATATTCACATCCATACACCTCTTGTGCAACTTTTACCTCACCTCTTTTGTTCGAAAAAACCTTATTTCACGGCTAAAGTATGTTTTCTCAATTGTTGTTCTAGTGTGGTTTGAATCTTTGTTTCTAAGGAGTTGAACTTTTCTTCAATATTGACATTATTAACTCCTCCTCTAACGGGTGTTCTTACGGTATTCCACCCAATTCATTATCAACTGTTCTATCCAAAATAATTCTTGCATACGCGGGTTGAACTCGCAAAAACGCACCACCACACAACAAATCTAAATCTTTCCTAGAGCCACCCTCAAGACCATTATAAAAAATCTTCATCTGTTGTCGTTGAGTAAGGTCATGATTCGGGACTCTTCGTAAACATTTCTGAAATCTCGACCAACTTTTACCTAATGCTTCATCATATTCTTACTTGAAATGCGTTAACTCAAGTTCAGCATCTAACCTCATATTGGACGGATAATATCTGTTGAAAAATGCAGTTTCTAATTGTTCCCAGTTTGTTATCTTCGTAGGATCTTGTGTATCGTGCCATTCACTCGCTCCATCTATAACGAAAAATCGAAACACAGCAAAATACATTTGTTCTTTGGAAACTCCTTGTGTGATGTAAGAATCACATATCTGTTTAAATTTCTGTATTGCTCGAAGAGGATCTTCTCCAGCTTTACCACGAAAATTTCAGAATTTTGGAATTGAGCTAACATACCCGAATCTGGACGAAACCTCGGAACATCTATATCTGGAGCACCTACCCCTAAACCAGGAGCACGGAAAGGAACTTCTTCTGGACCATTAACAAACCATAGATCATGGTTAACTGCCATTTGAACTTGGACTTGAGGAATAGGAATGCCAGGCGGAGCCAAAGGATTAAGAACTTGTGGCGCTATAGGCTGGCATTCGTGTCTAGCTGAGCTTGTCCGTTATTGTTTTGTTGGTTCTGAATATTAATGTTTTCCATTCTGTTAATTAATTCTGTTAGCAAGTCTGATAAATGATTCTGGATTATTAAGGATCGGAGGTGCTGGCTCTAGATCCTTAAAGAGTCTCCTTCGCATACACCAAACCTAAAAACCTGAAAAAGATGGACAAACAAAAAGCGTAAAACTGAAATAAAAATAAATGCAACTATCACTAAAGGATAAACACCGTGGTGACACGCTACCGTCCCCGGCAGCGGCGCCAAAAACTTGGTGGTCCTTTGTGTGTTCCAAAATGTGCAAAAGTAATCGAACCACAACCGCAAGTGTACGGTTGTCCCAAGTAGTAATAAGTGATTCTAGGATCGTTTGCAGGGACGGTTTGGTTAACTACAATGCTTATCGAATAATGAATGGTTGCACTTATGAAAGAAAGTAAAGATAATATGATTGATTTGTTGTTTTTATTAATTCTAAGTAATAAAAGACTAAATGGAAAATGCAATTAAATACCAAGACGCAAGTAAATAAATGTGAAACGCAAGTATGAGAAGGTAGCACTTGAGAACGCAATGGATCCTCCTAATCCTATTTCATAACCTATGCTGTTTAAGGGTTAAATCGGTCAATTACAATGGTCGGGATTCTATATTCCTTATACCCCCGTCAGGGTGGACTATAAGGCTATCCTAGAGTGTCACTAGTCCCGTCAGGGTAAATATGATTCACTTTTAGATGTTTAAGTTAATTACCACATTGGCCCTAAAATTAGCTAAGTTCGTCAGAATCAATAGCGTCTATTTTAGATTGAATAAATATTTCCGTACCTAAACCCTCCGTCAGGATGATCCACACGCCACATATGTGGAATAGCCTAGATACTAATACATGTTCTTTGTTCATGACTCCAAAACCAGTAAACAATCTCAATTTATCGAAAAGAGTAAAAGACCCAATTTAATTTAATTTAACAGAAACCCAAATTCAGGAAATAGAAATTCACTAGAATTGGGATTCACCCATAAAGCATTCTCAAGCACTAAAATGTGTTTAGCTCATACTAATTAAAAAGAAAACTAAATTAAAAGTAATGGAATTCATAATGTATTACAAAATTAAAGATAAAGAAAACCTAATTTCCGGAATAGGAATTGACTGAGAATGGAGATATAGACCCTCTCCAGCTCTTACAGCTTCTTCTTTCTTCCTTCTGTTGCTTCTCTCTAATGTTTTAATTTGTAAAAAGTGAATTCTCTTGAAAATAGAAGTCAAAGGCTCCTTTTATAAGTGGAAAAACGGATTAGGGCTTGGACTTAAGAATAAATCACTAATTAAATGTCAAAGCCCAATTTCTAAGCCCAAAATCCCGTAACTGCTGCACCACCTTCACGAAAACGGCTCTAGCCGATTCGTTATAACTCCGATTGACCTGAAATTACTTACAAAATTTCCGTAACTCGATAAGGAACATATTCTCTTCAAAGGTCAGCGGTTAAATCATCTCTTAAGTGCCTCGAAATCATCAATCGTTGGCCTGTTTTCCAGATTTGCAGCTCTAAAATCAAATTCTTTTGGGATATATCTTCAAGTCTTGACTCCATATCACGATCTTTGACTCTCTTCTCGGATTCCATTACTAGCTAATATTCAAAACCTACTAAATGTTCACTAAAATACACAAGATTACGCACAAAAGTTTAATAAATCAAAAATACTAGAAATAAAATAGAAATTCCGGATTATTGCATTTTTAACTTAAAAGTCTATCAAAATTTTCAATTAAACATCAAAAACGATGTCTCCCAAGGGTCGAAAATAAGAACAATTAGGGAGACATCACCTACCCAAATCTCTATTGTATGTTCTTCAATATGGCGATAGAGTACCTCATCTAAAACTGCAATTTCTGTAGCAAATTTGGCTTACGTTGGCTTACGTTGGCATCCGCTGCCGACCCGCCGATCTTCTATCCATAGAGTCCGCCCCAACCCGCTCTCATGTAATAGAAACCCTTCCATCTCTATACCGACCCCACTAAATCTTCTTTTTAACAACTTCGAACATGTTCCTACACTTTCATAGTCCCTGAACAAATCTATAACTCTATCCTCGTCTACCCCACACCATAGACAAATAATCGATACCTCCATCACTCGCTTCGCTTATTTTTTACAAGTGCCCAATATTTTTTGGATTGCTCTCTGGTGGCTGGTAGGGTGTGATAATATATTGATAATAAAGATACAAACTATCACCCTAACCAATCATGTTACTCACTGCAAGTATCACAGTTCGTATGTAAGTTTTGATGATAAGTTACATTTATTCACAAGAAATTAGTGTGTTATACGTATGAATTAAAGAAAGTGTAGTAAGAATTAGCTCGTGGAATTAGAAGACAATAAAAGTAAATATGAATAATGGTGGAGAGAATATGATCAAATTAAAGACTAATGCAATAATAAAAATGTAAGAATAAGATGGGAGATATAGCTTAGGTTTTCTTGTATGCCCTTATCCTTCTATTTCTTCTAAAAAATATAAGGGTGATTAAAACTCTTAAATAAAGTAGCCAGAATTCTATATTCCTCCTAACCCCCTTTCGAGTAGACTTAGGTGGCGACCTATCATTTACCAGGGGAGTTGGGTAAGGGGACCCTGCAGAATGATCGTTGGTTATCAAACCCTAATAACTATTTAGTTAGGAAAGCCTGTTATGATCACCACATTACACTAGACGGTATTGTGGTGTTTCAACATTAAGACACCCCTTCCGAGTGAACATCCAACTGCTATTAATGGGGTAGTCTATACTCGTGCACTAGCAAGAACTACAGTCAATACACCAAAGCACATAAGACAAATATAAAGGTTAAAAAGAACAATCAATTTAAAAAGTTTTTCTCCAAACCAACTTAGATAGAGGACAATAGAATTCAAAAATTATACGTATGCAAAACCCAAGCTATGGGAAAACTAGTTCATTATTGAAAGAAATAAACTAAAATAAAGATACATACTGTCAAAATGCTTCTCTTAATGATACTACTTGAGACTAAGGACTAATAATTAAGCAAGAACATGTTTACAATGATAAGAGGGTGTATTTATAAGAGTTTTCTAACCCTAGGTCGAAATCTTGGAGTGGAAAGCAAGTAATTTGCGCCCAAGTCCAACTCAAATTCGTTTCCTAAAATATAGGTCAGGAAAAACATTACTCACTGTTTTTGTCATATATGCTTCGTTATTGGGCCGATTTTTGCCCACCTTCCTTCACAATATTAAGAATATCTCAAAGGAAGAGCTTCAAAGGTTGTACCAAACATGTGATTTATGTCTAATAAAAGATTATATTTTTGTTCATGCATATAATAATGTGCTATTTAATTTACAGGAAAATAATCGTTGGTCATGATATTTTAAGAAAAAAGAACATTTATTGGATGTGTAGCTTCTTTCATTGATTTCCTATACAAGGTATGTTTCTAGAGTTGGTCCATCTAATTTTTCTATTTCTTTAATGATGGGATTGGATTTTCTTACCTTATTGTAATTTTTTGGTTCATATTGCTCACTTTTGATGTTTAATAAAAAATGGTCAACCCTTAATATTTAACTTATTGTTCTGAAGATGGTAAATTTTAGTTTTCAAGTGGTCTGTTCAATTATGATTAAAGGAGGAAAAGCAAGTATTTGTGTTATGGTATTATCCTAATTGAAGATATCCAATCTAATTCCAGTGGGATAATTAAACATCATGTAGACACAATTTAACGTCTAACACACTATTAAAGATTATTTAGAAAAATATTGAATGGGCGTAAAGAATAACAAGTTTAGTATGTAAACTGAAACTGAACATATTTAGCATATTTTTTGTTTGTAGATCGTAAATCTTTTTAAGTAGTTTTTAGAAGTCACCATATATAAACACAATATAAAATTAGTATATTGACTATGGTGATCATAGATTGGATCAACAATTCTTCTAGCAAGAATAGGAAGTGGGGAAAGTTTTGTTTTAATAGGAGAAGACTCATTTTGTGGGGTTTTTGGAGGTTCAAATGAAGCCTAAAATGCAATTACTACCCCTTTCAGCATCACGAGGATAAAGAAAGTGGGAGATCATAAGGTTAATATATGGCTATCAGATATGGTTCTGGTGGGTCCTAGAGTGTTAGAAAATAATGTGATAAATAAGAGGAACCACAAAACTGCAAGTGTACAGTTGTCCCAAGTAATATATAATAATCAAGTTTGTTCTCAGGGACGGATTAGGTTCAACCTAAATATTATTCAAGTAGTAAGAATAATTGCTTAACAGAAAAATAAAATAAATGATTTTTGTTTGGTTTTCTAAGTTAAAAGATGCAAATAAAATAAAGAATAAAATTATATTAACTAGAAAGAAATAAAGAAAATAAATTGACTAACTTCAGATAAGAGAGATACTTGAGTCTCGCAAGAAATCCACCTAATCAATATAATCTATGCTATGTTTAAGGGTATAATTGGAATTATAATATTAGTCGGGACTCTAGAGTCGGGTGGACCTAGGAGCTATCCTAAAGTACTATAAACCCCTGTATGGGCGAATATGTCTCTTTGGATGATATGAATTTACCTCTTTGGCTACGTAATTAGTTAAGCATGTCGGTCAATAGCGGACATTACACGGGTATTACCTAGGTCTGTATTCAAACATCTCTGTCTGATGATCACTTCGCCACTAAAGTTAATAGCCCAAATACTAAAAGCTATCTCTAGTTGTTCCCAAAAGAAATAGTGATGAAAAAAAAGTAATATCCAATATATAAAACTCAATTCAATTTAAATAATAACAATCCCAAATTCAAAACATAGATTAATTAATTAAGGTTCATCCCTATAATGCGATTCTCAAGTAAATGGAAATTTAGCTCATGATAAAATTAAAGACTGAAAATAAATAAAAGGAATTCATGTTCAAATACAAAAGAAAAATTGATAACCTAAAGGGTAGGATGACTGTTGATGGAAGAACATGATTCCTCCAGCACTAACTTCTCCTTGCCTTCTTGCTTTGACTTGAAAACCTTAAGCCTATTGTGTAATTATGTGAAGTGTGTGGAAAGAGGAGGCTAAAAGGGTATATTTATAGGTGTTCGAAATCCCTAATTTATTTTTACTTGGAGTGGAAGACAAGTGAAGAACTCTTTAATTTGTCACCGTAAAATTTAGGAAGGAAAGATTCTGTTGCAGCTTTGTTTTGGTAGAATTCAAAGGGGAGAAAGTGTAATATGATGAAATAAGCCTAAAATTCTATCAAATAAGTCTAATATTCACCTAAAAGGATGTCTCGAAAGGGCTAATATTTAGAACAAATAGGGAGACATCAAGACCCCAAACTCAAACCTTTGTCGTCCCGACAAAGTAAAATAAAAAACAAATGTCTTTTAGGTGAACGCAGAAGGTAGAATCTAGCAAATATTCCCAAAGCACAACTTAAAACGAATCTCATATAGTATCATCTAAAAATTAATATACATGTACACATATCATGCAAAATCAAATACAAAATAATATCAAATAAAAATTAATTTCACAATGCTAGAAGGTTACACTTATTACTTATCTCAAGATGGTGGCTATAGGGTGTTCCTCGATCTTTACTTGCTTTGAACGCTCCACTTAGCATACTCCCTATTAACTCACTGTGTATCTAGGAATCACGAGGTCTTTACGGTTTTAATATCGGCTTAAGGATGATATGGTATGTATATTTTGTAAATTTGAAGTGAGCTTTTGGCTCTCTCCTCACTTACCATCAACAAACTGTCCAAGAGCTTGAGTTTACACTCGAATAATCTACCGTTCACGTTCTACAAACCACTCATTATCCTTAAGCACAAGTTTACGTATTTTGTATTGTTCATTAATTCTTCCTATCAATTACCTCATATTTGCATGCAATCAATGTGCATTTTACACTAACTCCTAAAGTCAACCTATTTTCTATCATAAATTCATAAAAAACATGCTTAATGGGGGCATTTAAAATAATGTACAGTCAACGCAACCCTAAGATTAATTTTATTGAAAGCATGTAAAACACAAAAAATTGGGATGAGGCAACAAACCCACCCCAAACTCAAAAGTGAGTCGTGTCCCAATGACTCGAAAAAGACTCAATAAAGCAATAAAATTAAAAATTAAACTAAACTAAACTACATAGTGCCTACCATCAATTAAGAAGAAGAATTAGAATTGGGTACCTAGCCATAAAGATCCATCATGTCCTCCTCCTCCTCCGAAGAAGAATAATTATCAATATCCATAATATCAGTTACTTCTCCCAATTGTGAATTAATCTGTGCAATTTGCACCCAAAGTGCCTTGTTATCTTTTCTTAAATAATTGACTTCATCCTGCAATTTGATAGCCCATGGGGGTGTGCAAGAATTATTCTGATATGAAGAGGAAGATGAAGAACCTTGATCTTGATTGTGTATCTTTTATCTAGGCTTTGATGGTACCTTTATCCTATCTGTGAATTTCTTGTGTAGTGGTTGTGTTGGTGCCTCTTCCTTTTGCTTCTTTTAAATAGGCTCATCAAGATCGATGGTCGTTTCAATTGTGGCTCCAGGAAAAATTTTGTTTTTCCCTAGGATTTAACACTTCCTCTTATAATGCATAGTATATGTTCTGTTCGTCATGTTTGATTTGACCCCAAGCTCAAGTTACACCAAGGATGGAATAAAGTGAAGAAATATTGGTGTAGCTTGAGTTTCTTGCTTGGATTTGATGAAAGAAGAAGGTGTCTTGATAATTCTTGGAAGAATTCTTGATTGCTTGATGATATTGATGGTGTTTTATGGTGTAGTGTGATGAATATGATGAAGAAGTTGTGTTTATGGAGGAAGGAGGAGAGGATTATTGATGTTATGGTGTTTATTGTGGAGGTTTAATCAAGCTTTAAGGTATATTTATAAGGTTGATAGCTGGAAATTTCGTAATGTAGAGGCTAGGTTTTGCACTTGATAAGGTAAGAAGTGTAATAGGAAACAAACTCTTCGAAACTGACCTACGGACCGACATACCGGTGCTGTAGGTCTCTCCTTCTTGTAACTCTCGGTATTAAACCCGAATCCACTACTCGAGGCCTCGTGTTCTTGGGCTCCGGCATACCGGTGCGCTGTTCTTCGAAAAATTTTGCTCCGTCAAAATACCCGAGTCGAGCAACCCGAGGGCACGTGATTTCTTTATGGCCAACATACTGGAAATCTGGCTTGCATACCTGTGCGACTATTTAATTTTTTTCTTTCTCTCGGCAAACAACCCGAGCCTTGGAGACGAGGGCTCGTGTTTTTCCTCCAGCGGCATACCGGGAATCTGACCGGCATACCGGCCAGTGCAGCAGATTTTTCCTTTTCGTTCCTTAGCATCCCAAACTCAGCTCCTGCACCATTAACACGTTCCTGCACCATTAACACACTGCCTTTATCATTTATTTTAAAAGTAGACACTAAGACTCGACAATTACTTAGAATTATACACTAGGAATTGAAAAACATAAAACAACAAACTAATATACAATGAAATGGCTTTTGTTTAACGTCGTTAAGCTCGACGGGTTACCTCTCGTATCTATTCGGCTTCAAGGAGGTACATGACCTCCCTAGGATGTGGATCAACTTTGCGATTGGTATCCTCGCCCACATGATAAAGTTTTAGACGATGCCCATTCTCCATAAAGGTGCATTGCTCGTCTAGATTCTCGATTTCTATAGCTCCATGAGGCGTCACTTTGGTCACCACGAACGGACCAAACCACTTTGATCTCAACTTACCTGGATAATTGTTGAACTTGGAGTTATACTTCAGGACCATCTGTCCCACTTTGAATTTTTTTTCACGAATGCGATTGTCATGCAATCTCTTTGTCTTTTCTTTATAAAGTTTATCATTCTCATAGGCATGAAATCCAAACTCATCAAGTTCATTCAGTTTCATCATACGATTCTCCGCGGCTAAAGTAGGATCCATATTCATCTCCGCTATCGCCCAATAGGCACCCATTTCAAACTTGAGAGGTAAGTGACAAGACTTACCATGAACTATGCGATACAGAGATACTCCAACAGGCGTCTTGAATGCAGTATGATATGCCCACAACGCATCATCCAATTTCATTGACCAATCCTTGCATGTGGAACCAACTGTCTTCTATAGAATGGATTTGATCTCCCAATTAGAGACCTCAGCTTGACCATTTGCTTGCGGATGATAAGCAGTTTATACACGATGTCTCACTCCATACTTCTCCAACAAAGTCTTCAAGTATCTGTTAACGAAATGTGAACCTCCATCACTGATAATAACTCTAGGCGTGCCATGTCTAGTAAAGATGTGTGACTCTAAGAACATTATCACCAGTCGCAAATTATTGGCTGGTAGAGCAACAACCTCTACGCATTTCGACACGTAATCAACAGCTAGTAGGATGTAAAGATTTCCATTAGATGGTACAAAAGGACCCATAAATTAACACCACATACATCGAATATCTCAACTTCAAGAACATTGTTACGCGGCATCTCATCTCTTTTAGACATGTTACCAGTAAACTGGCATCTATGACACATCTTGACATATTCATGACAATCCTTATGTAAAGTAGGCCAATAAAAAATGAATTATAGTACCTTTGCAGCTGTACGATCACCTTTGGAGTGTCCTCTGTATGGTGAATCATGACAACCAGCAACCACTGACAGAATGTCCTTATCTGGTATGCATCTTCTTACCATCTGATCACTACATGTTTTGTAGAGGAAATGATCCTCCCAAAAGAATTGTTTAGCACGATGGCCCTAAACACGTTGAACTTTACCTTCTCGTCTTGGATTTGCATCGTTAATTCTCCGTTTTCTACATTAATCACAGTACGCCCCATGATGGGGACATTCCGCTTCGTATTCAAGTATAACAAAATCAACGGGAAAAATTAAAGTACCTGCCTGGACGAGGACGTCTTCTATTTGTCTCTCAGGATGTGCGAGGGATCTATCAGCCATTTGTAGGATCATGGAAGTAGGTCTTGCATTCTCTATCTTCAGTTTTTTGAAAATTTACCTGGGCATCAAATTGATACTCGCACCCAAATCACACAAAACATTCCCTTGCCACTCGTTACCAATAGAAATAGGAATCGTAAAACTCCCAGGATCAAGTATTTTAGGTGGCAATTTACTTTGGCATGCGACACTGCATTTTTCTGGCAATTATATCATCTCATTTTCAGAGTATGGTCTATTGTTGGTGATGGCTCTTTTCAAGAATTTAACGTACTTCGGCACATCTCTGATAGCATCTAACAACTAAATATTAATATTAAGACCACGTGCCATATTTAAGAATTTTTGATAGTCAACCATGTCTCCTTTCTTCTGAACTTTTGAGGGAAATGGTGGAGGAGGAAGGGTTTCTGTAATATCTTGCTTCTTTGGCTTCTCCAGAATCTTCTCCACTTCCACTGTTTCAAGTTCATCTTCTTTCTCCACCACATCTTTTACCGGTTTCTCTTTCATAGTTGTTTCTTTTTCTTTCATCACTGGAAAAAGAGGTGGTGGGAGCTTCTTACCACTTCTAAGTGTCACTGCATTACAATCTTCTCTTTGCTTTTGTTCTTCAGTGTCACTTGGTAGTTGTCCTTGTTGACGTTAATTCAATTGTTTTGACACTCGAGCTAGCTGATTCTCTAACATTTTAAGTGCTACGGATGTAGCTTGTTGCTCTAGACGAGATTTTGTTTGAATGTTTATTAATGTCAAAAAGGTTTGCTGAACATCTAACGCACCTTCTTGAGGTTGAGCAGGTAGAGCTTTCTGATTCATGGTCTTGGTGTAAGCATATTGAGGAGGTTGTCTCTGAGCTTGATTTTCGTAACCTTGTCCACCTTGGTAGTTGTTCTGTGGTCTTAATTGATAGTTGTTACCTTGGGGACGCGGCTGATATGCATAAGTCGTATTAGCGGCCCCATTTGGATTTGAATATTGGAAACCCGGATGGTTTCTATTCGGTTGATAACCTTGACCACCTGAATTATAGTTCCCTCGGTTGGAAACAAACATTACGGCTTCTGGATTGTTTTGACAATTTTCCCAATCATGATCTTGTACACCGCAGTTAGAACACCCATAAACTTCTTCTGTAACATTAACATCTTCTTTTGTATCTGCAAATTTTTTTGTAACAGCTAGAGTAAGCAGTTTCAATTGTTTCCCAAGTTTATTCTCCATGGCAGTGAATTTTTCTTCAATGAAAGCACTATTTTCTCTTCCACCTCGGATAGGTGTTCTTACGGTATTCCAACCCATCTCATTCATCACTATTCTATTCAAAATAATCTTAGCATGGACTGGTTGTACCTGTAAAAATCCACCACCACAAAGCAAGCCTAAATCTTTTCTTGAAAATCCGTCAAGGCTTGTGTAAAATATCTTCATTTGTTGCATCTCTGTAAGGCCATGATCAGGGACTCTTCTCAAAAAAATATGGAATCTAGTCCAACTTCTACCCAAAGTCTCGTCTTGGTCTTGTTTGAACGAGGTCAACTCAACTTGCGCATCTAATCTCATATTTGTTGGGTAGTATCCATCGAAGAACGCAGTTTGTAATGCGTCCCGTGTTTTGATATATCCAGGTTCTTGAGAGTCATGCAATTAACTTGTTCCATCAATAACAAAATACCTAAAATTCGCAAAATACATCTGATCTCTTGTTACTCCATGCGTAATATAGAAATCGCAAATTTGCATGAACTTCTTTACAGCACGGATTGGATCTTCACCCGGTGCTCCTCGGAAATTGCCATAACTCTGAAATTGAGATAACATACCAGGATCGGGTCTGAATCTCGCGACGCTAATAGCTGCAGGGGCCAATTCCGAGGGTAGGAGCTCGATATGGAGCTTGTTCAACTCCAATGACGAACCATGGATCATTGTTCTGAGGAGGTTGAACTTGTGGAAGGTTCTGACAATTCTATTGATTCAATTGTTGATTTTTGACTCCTTCCATCTCTGCTTCTCTAGCCAACCTCTCTTCTAACTCTTTTGCTTTAGCTTCTCTCTTTCTTCAGTTTGTTTCTCGAACTAGGTTTTTCGGGATTCTCAAGGATCACAAGATCTTCAAGCATATACCAAAACCTGTAAACCTGAGAAAGAAAGACAACCCAAAGCATAAAACTGAAAAATAAAACTAAAACTAAAACAATTAAACTACTAAGGATTAACACCAGGGTCACACGCTACCGTCCCCGGCAGCGGCGCAAAAAACTTGGTGGGTCCTAAGGTGTTAGAAAATAATGCGATAGATAAGAGGAACCACAAAACTGCAAGTGTACAGTTGTCCCAAGTAATATATGATAATCAAGTTCGTTCCCAGGGACGGATTAAGTTCAACCCAAATATTAATCAAGTAGAAAGAATAATTGCTTAACTAGAAAAATAAAATAAAATATTTTTGTTTGGTTTTCTAAATTAAAAGATGAAAATAAAATAAAGACTACAATTAAATTAACTAGAAAGAAATAAAGCAAATAAATTGACTAACTTCAGATATGAGAGATACTTGAGTCTCGCAAAGAATCCACCTACTCAATATAATCTATGTTATGTTTAAGGGTAGAATTGGAATTATAATATTAGTCGGGAATCTAATGTCTCCTAGCTCCCTGTCGGGTGGAGCTAGGAGCTATCCCTCTTTGGCTATGTAATTAGTTAAGCCTGTCGGTCAATAACGGACATTACACGGGTATTACCTAAGTCTGTATTCAAACCCCCTGTCGGCTGATCACTTCTCCACTAAAGTGAATAGCCTAAATACTAAAAGCTATTTCTAGTTGTTATTAAAAGAAATAGTGATGAAAACAAAGTAATATCCAATATATAAAACTCAATTCAATTTAAATAATAACAGTCCCAAATTCAAAACATAGATTAATTAATTAATGTTCATCTCTTTAATGCGATTCTCAAGTATATGGAAATTTAGTTCATGATAAAATTAAAGACTGGAAATAAATAAAAGGAATTCATGTTCATATACAAAAGATAAATTGATAACCTAAATGGTAGGATGACTGTTGATGGAAGAACAGGATTCCTCTAACACAAACTTCTCCTTGCCTTCTTGCTCTAACTTGAAAACCTTAAGCCTCTTGTGTAATTCTCTGAAGTGTGTGAAAAGAGGAGGCTAAGGGGTGTATTTAGAGGTGTTAGAAATCCCTAATTCATTTTAACTTAGAGTGGAAGACAAGTCAAGAACTCTTTATTTCGGCACCCTAAAATCTAGGAAATGTAAGATTATGCTGCTGATTTGTTTTGGTCATATTTTCTTCAATACTTATCCGTTGGACGCGTTCTTTATATCGAAATCACTTGTCTCGGAAAGCTCTATCCATTGTTCCAAACCATTTTCCAAAATACCTAGCTAATCTAAAGTTATGAGCTCGTCTTTGAACATGGATGGAATTTCAGATTTATTTGCCAGCTTTATCTTTTCCTTCTTTGCATATATCTCTCCTTAATCTTCTTATTTCCATGTATATCTCTTTCCTTTACTTCTTAGACTTGACTTGGTCTCTAATTAATTACCATATATCTTTTAAAGCTTCACAATAAACAAATAATTAAACCGCATATGCTTTAAAAATTAATAAATCAATAATTCAAGACTAGAAATAAAAAATGCACTCTAAAATTAGAAAATCGAATAAAATACATCCTAACACACTAAAAATACTCTAAGACTTTAATTCTCACTTCTCCTACTTGTATTTGTCTTTCATGAGATTCAAGAACCTACTAACTTTGCACTAAAAATAATCAAATTAACGTACAAAAACTCTAAAAATGCAAATAGTCTAATTCCAAGTGGAGAAAGTGTAATATGATGAAATAAGCCTAAAAGTCTATCAAATAAGTCAAATATTCACCAAAAAGGATGTCTCCAAAGGGCTAATATTTAGAACAAATAGGGAGACGTCAGGTTACCATTTCGTATCACCAGGATAAAATTACACATGAAATTAAGAACAAAAATTAAAGAGGAAATCTCCGAGGCAAAGAGGCTTCGTCATCCCTTCCATACAACAATCCAACAACAATATTGATGATACAACACATTAAATTGTTATGTATTTAACAAAAAAAATCAATCTGAGACAAAAACCTTAGCTAATGACCTTGTGATATACCATTGTACATTATCATGTTGTTTGCAATATAACTTATGGTTATCTTTTTCTGCAGGCTGCTTAACCTGATACACACAGATTTATTGTGGACTTAATCTTTTGGTTCCATCATAGTTCAATGTTATAATCTAATAAAGGTGGTGGGGCCTAGGGTGTGATAAAATAAGATATAAATAAAGTGCAAAAACACCCTAGAACTACACGGTTCTGCAAGTATACAGATCGTAGATTGAGATTCGTTCCGCAGAGACTACGAAGGTTATAAGAATCTTATGCAAATACCAAGTGCAAATAAATTAAAGATAGAACAACTAAACGCAAATAAAAGTAAAGACAAATAAAGATGAATTGATAACTAATTAACTAAATTAAAACTAATAATTAAAAGACAGAAAATAAATATGAAAGAGAAGTGATATGAGAATATAGCTTAAGTTATTAGCATGTAATCCCCACTAGTTTTTCCATTCTAAACATGTAAGGGTGAATTATGTAGTATTTCCCTAATCGGTCCCAATTCGCTACCGGTAGTTTAAAATAGGATTTATCTGTGTCAATAAGGCTTCCTAAGCAAACTTTTCTGTAATTGGCCAATAGTCACAAGGACTAAACCATAGTGATTATCTAGCTAGGTTGGGTTGTCAGATCAGACCTAATACTAGACGTTATGTGCTAAACATGCAATTAAACACCGTTGTTAATGGTGATCTAATTACTAGATGGTAATTCTAATGGCTGCAGTCCACAAGAACACAGAATATAAATCCAAACACATAAACAGAGAATAAAACTATAATTCTATTTAAAACATTAAATTCCCGAATTAGGTAGATGTCAATCAAAACTAGGGTTCATACATATATGCTAAAAACTCAAGCTAAAGAAATTTAGTTCATGCAAGAAAAGAAAGAAATTACAAATCTAAAGGTAGAAGAAGACATTGCGATGAACAACTCCTTCCAGACTTCTCTCTTGTGTTGTAAGCTTCCTCTTGGCTTAAGGTTTCACCAAGGATGATTTAAGAGTGTTAAGAGGCTTTATTTATAGTGTATAGGTTGACCTAAATCGTTTCTTTAGAGATAAGTTAAGTAATAGACTCCTAGCCCAACTCAAATTCGTAAGGAAATAAAGATAAACACTGCTGGACCGTTTTGAGCGTATCTTCTTCGTTATTGGTCGGATTGAGCTCCATAAGATACCAAAAGAATTGCAACAGAATTATCTTGACCCTAACGAAAGAAATTACCAAAATCGGCCTATTTCTTAGGTAAAAACGCACATCTTTAGACGTGTATTGCAGAATCCCAGATTTAGGCAGCTTTTCCTTTTCCATCTTTTTAGCTTTTGTTTCCTTTATCTCCAATTTCCGTGCAAATCTCTTTCCATAACTTGTTGTCTTTGACTTGGACTCTAATTAATCTCCATAATTATCTTTAAAGCTTCACACTAAATAAACAATTAAACCCAATATGCTCTAAAAATATTATTTCTACAAATCAAGGCCCAAAATAGGAAAGTGCACTATATTAAGCTAAAATCAACCTATAAACTAATAAATAAGCTTAAAATGATGTGTCAGAAGTATATTTTATTATCACAAATGAGGAGACATCAAAAGGCTTTGAAAGATATTATACGCGAGCATGGGACTCATCTCGATGGAAAGAAAGGAAAAGTTAGATGTCACTACTGTGACAAGGTTATGAGCATTGGCTTTAATCGACTTAGATACCATGTAGCTGGCATTCACGAAGATCTTATCAATTGTAAGAATGTACATACACATGTTAAGGATGTTTGTCTAAATGAGCTACTCGAGAATAGTGATAATTAGCCAAGGAAGATGAGAAGCTTCAGACTCCTCTAAAGAAAAAGAGAGTGCTTACTCATGCGTCCACATCAGGGACTAAGATTTTGGCAGGAGAGATCAAAGTGGGTTGTAGAATCTTGTTAGAGGAATGTGTAAATTATTTAAATAGGTCCATAGTGAATGTTTTTTGTTGATCACGTTAGAGAATTTAGAGAGTTTATCGGTGAAGTACTAAAACCACTTGATTCAGTCACCACGATTATTGGTCATAGTTTTTGAAATATATCCTTTTGAACTGAATATTACTTGAAGTTAGTGATGCTTGAGAAGTGACAGAAGTCAATTAGGAGTTGAGATGAAGAAGTAATGCTAATTCCTCCATTGTGGCTCGAACTAGTCCAACAATAAGTAAAAACGAGTTGGGCTATTTTACTCCATCTAAATAGGCCCATTTGGACCCAAACGTTTTTCGGATACTATATAAGTGTTTAAGAAATTCATAAAATATGATTACACAATTTTGGAGAGCTAAAAAACGCTGGAGTCAGCAACAAGACGTAAGAAGAAGGAGAAGGGTTCCACCATTTTTTGCCATTCCAAATCTGTTTCCAAATCCGTTTCCAGATTCCGACTAGTGTGAAAAGACTAATTCTCCCTTACATTTATAAACTTGTAATTAGTTGACTTTGAGAGTTACTATAAATACTCAATATATATCTCTCACATATTCAAATCATTTAGTAGTTTAAATTGAAATTCCATCTTAGAGTTTACTTTTCGTTCTTTATCAACAATCCTAGTTAATCCTCATTTACCGCACTTTTCTTTTTATAATAAAAAACCCATCAAATATATTTAGTCAATTACTTTTATTCGAAACTCAATCTACCATTCTTGTAAACACAATCATCTTAACTTTCATAGTCCATGTGGAGACAATAACCCCTTCATATATTTATTATTACTTTTCAATATCACGTACACTTGCGGGTACTAAACCATTCCTATATTATATACTTATTTATCACACTCTTGGGTATTACAATCACCAACACCACTACCAGAGGTTGCACTAATCTTGCTCAGAGAGTCTCTGAGCAGAAACGTCTCCTAGCATGAAAGTTTATGAGAATGAGAATTATGTAAGAGTGAAAATGTATTCGATTTAACAAGTGGGTATGCATATATAATGCATAAAAAGGGAATGATTGGGTACATAATAGAGTGTAAACTCAAATTCTTAGACAATTATTCGTTTGGTTAGTGAGGAGAGAGTCAAAAGCTCGGTCTTAATTGTTCAAATATATATCCTACCTTACCATAAGCCTACGTTATACTAAAATAACCTTTAGTTTATTAGATATATGCTTTAATTAAAATGGGTGAAAAGGAGGTTAGTAAGTAGGTCATTAAAATGTCATGCATTTGTCGAGGATCACCCTATACAAACCACTTTAAGATTCGTATTTTAGTCTCCCTTTTTATATTGTGAAATTAATCGTTTTTTACATTATAATATTATGATTTTTTAAATGAAAAGTATTTTGGTTGATTAATTTTTAGAGTATGAAAATATGTGAAGTTGTTTGTTCATTACTTGAGATTATAACATGTTTCCTCCTTGGAAAACATTTAAACATAAGGCCTAGTTTGTGTTTACTTTATCGAGACGACAAAGATTTGAGTTGGGGGTCCTGATGTCTCGCAGTTTGTGATCAATGTAGAGACTCATGAAACATACTTTAGGGAAATGTTTTAGAAATATTTTGGGATTTATCCCTTTATTTTGCATGATATGAGTTTGTAGCAAATCTTGGATATATATTTTTTTGGTACAATTAGAGATGATTTGTGTGTTATGTGTATAGATCCTTGAACCATGGATTAATTTATACACAATTATGAAGCTAAGAATTTACAAGCTAAGGACGAAAACGAGACAAGTCGCGGAGGAGCCAAAAGTTTCTCTAGAAGCTCAACAAATATTGTCCACAAAACATCTACAGAAATTTTGGAAATTCACGCTATATAATTTTGATCATGAAATAACATATCAATGTATATCTTTGAGTCTCGGTTGCGTGATAATAAAAGGTTTGCAAATCAGAGTTGAAATGAGAAAGTTATGGACATTTTTCTATGAAGGCCCAAGATGTCCAACTTCAACAAAGAGTCCACTAATCCACTTATGACTTGATTAAGTGAGCCCAACTTGTCCAAACGTATTTAGGGGTATAAAACTATGTTTTTAGCCTCAAAACAAAACACTTATCACTGTATAGAGTTGTTAAAACATGGACAAAGATTGGGAGTAAGGAGAAGCAATAATACACACCTTCTTTCACGTTATTTCCATATTAAATGATGTAATTTGATTTTTTCCCTTTATTTTTTGGAATTATGAATAAATTTTATTTTCTTTCTTTCTCTACGCATGAGATGAAGATATTTTAGCTTGATATTTCATATGTATGAACCCTAGGTTTCATTAAGGATTATTTTTCCAAGAAATTTTTAATTGCATGCATACTTATGTTTCATGTAGTTATTTTTCTTGATCACGTATTGAGTTGTGATAGATTAAAGTACTCCCGTGCTAGGAGAGCTTAGTGTTTAGAAAATAAATTGTAAATGTTTAGTTGATTTTGAGAATCGGGAGATCTAAACTAACTAAATAAACAATTAAGGATTTGAACTTAGATGTTAGCTAATTTTGTTGGATTAATCGGAATAGGTTTCTAGGATTAGGTAGTATCCCCTACTACCAAGGAGAAACTTATGGTGTACCTTAGAATTCCGGTTATCAAATGAGTTTCCCAATTTATCCTTTAATCAAAGAATTGTCCTAAAGCATTCTAGTGGTGTGTACGCAATCTTGAGATATTCATCTATACATTGTATCTTAAGCTTTATTATTTTAGTTCTTTCATTTTGTTTTAGTAATCCTTAATTCTGTGTTTCCTAGTAGTACTTAATCTCTTAAAAACAAATTAAAAATACTTTTTGTTTTAGTTTTAGTTTTTTCCAACGATATCTAGATTAGAATTAAAATCATGCATTTAACCTCTACTTCCTTGTGGAGACAATACCTTATCACTTGTTATTACTTATGACAACTGGTGTACTGGCACGGAGTCTTCAACAAATGTTAATTTTTATATCACACCTCGTAAAAAAACAATCATTTATACTTGCACTATAGTTCCCTCAATTTTTTAATCTACAACATAGTTCAATTAGAAGGTTCTTTTAATACCAATGATCCCACTGGCCATGTGTTTAATTGAAATATATACATTTTTAATAATGTGTTAGTTATATCTTATATCAAGCGTTCTTTTCTAGTTATTCGATATAAAGGGTCCTTTTTTATTCATGGATGGAGATGATAAATATCTATCCTTGATGCACTTGTATAGTGTAACACAATGGGAGAATGTGTGTCCATTGCAATAGAATAAGATTTCACAATAAGACATCTTTGTGGGCTCCTTTATAATATATGTCATGTATCACCATATATGTAAGCATTTTTTATGTTGAGGTCAAGTCATATTTTTACCAATTCATCTATGAAGGGGTATAAAACCATTAATATATGAATTTTAAAGCATTAATATTAAACTGATATGTTGGCTTTAATAGTACCGTATTGTAACTCTTAATGTATTAACAGTGGTATATTATTATTTTTATATGCATGATTTTTAATCTATATGAACACATTTTATGAGATCTTGATTTTTGGAATCCTTATCGTAATAAACAATCCAAGTTGGTAATAAACACTGCTACAAGATGTCTAGTCCATTGCAAATACAAGGGTAAAGAATTTATCCTTACACATGACGATAAAATATGGCATATTCTTAAATATTTGCCTCACATAGGCTTACAAAAGTCCATTATATTAGAAAATCAGTAAAAGTAATTCGAGCCTTGCCCACCTTCCAATATGGGGAGAAGATAGACAATGATCTATATCGTAATTAACTTTGTTATTAAATTGCGTTATAAGTATCTTGGAATTCTATGTCACATACCCAGCACTGTAACTACATGGACCTTTTCTTATCAAATTGCACTATAGGTCCTTGAAAGATTTATGAAGGTATAAACCCCTTAAAAATAAAGTGGCTAAAAGCCTACCACAGAAATGGGTAAACCCCACCATTGAAACTGTAGACCTTTGTTTTAAAATGTCATTATCGACACCTTAAAATCTATGTCACATACAAATACTGGGTACATATTAACATAATCGGCATACATAACATTATGCGTAAATTACTACCTATATATACATTAAATATACACAACACATACATATCTATACCCAATACTAAACAATATACACATACAACCAAAAATTTATATAGAACTACATAAATCATTATTTTGTGAATAAGTTCAAATACCAAATACACGATGTACTAATTTATACAATATTATAAATAATTAGGGTTAATAAAAACACTCTATATCAACCAATAAAGGATAATTAAGTGTTATTCAATAATTTTAGAAAAAAAGAAATAAAATTAAATACAATCACTACAAGTAGGCCATATTTATCCTATAAAATAAACTTTTATAGAATATTTGAAAATATTATTTCTAGTGAACTAAAACTCTTTAATGGAAAAACTATTTTTCTCTTTGAATATAATATTTTACTTGTCATAAAAAGAGAGTGTTATTGTTAAGTGGGCTAGATTAAAAAATAAGCCCAAATCACATCATTGTCAAGTAGACATCATTTTATTTTTCTTTAGTCTCAATTTAGTTTGTACATGACAAATCCATAATACACCGGCCTTATAATATGACACTTACACACACTCATACATCTTAAAAAAATTTAACCTAAAAAATAAAGACGCCGCCGAATTAAACCTCTTTGTTCAGGGTGTCCTTCTGTATAGCTTCTTGGATAAGGAAGACATTTTTTTGCCCGTCAATAGCAAGCAATAAAGATTCCACTTTCTTAAAGGTATTTACTTACTTGTTTAATACTTGAAAAATTAGTTTCGACCAATCTTGTTTTTTGTCATTTGGTGTTCAGGTTGTATCATGTTCCACTGATAAATACATAGGGGAAAGTGCAAGACTGATTCGTGAAATATTTAATTATGAATGTAACCATCAAGTAAGAAATGACACATTATATGTTTATTATATGCACACTTTTGATATATAATAATTATTTACATCTTGTTGTCCTTATCCATCCAGACTTGCATAATCTTTATAGATGAGATTGATGAGATTGGTGGTCGTAGATTCAGTGAAAGAGAATTGCTTATCCTAAAATTTAGAGAATTTTAATAGAGGTCTGAAAGGTACCCAAATTAAATTAAATAATAAATCAGTACTTTATATGCTGAGATAAATAATATTGGTGTATATATCTAGTTAAAAATGATAATGACGACTAACAAACTAGATGTAGTGGACCTAGCTCTTCTTTCTTTAGGTATATTAGATAGAAAAAACAAGATACCTTTACCTAACTAGCAATATGGATTGAAAAGTCTCAAGATTAATTTGGGTTTAAAATTTAAACTTGCCGAGGTACCCCAATAGTTTTTGTTATTAAGTTACTTCGTAAATCATCAAAGTATTTATTGAAAATTAGTTCCAATGGAGCCAAGTTTTATAATATTTGTACTGAAGCTGGTATGGAAGCTATTCATGTAAAGTTTGATTATTTCTTCCATGAATATTTCATGAAGGAAAAATATAATCATCGGTTTGATTAATAGTGCAATTAACTTAAAAAATGTTTTTCAAGAATAGATAGTTTGTATTTTAATTTTTGTTCATGCATATTATAAGTGTTATTTAATTTACAGGAAAAGATCTATGGTCATGACATTTCAAGAATAAAGAATATTCATTATTATTAACCTGGTAAGTCTTTTGATTTTGCTATTATTTTATATATGAGATTAGATTTTCTTTGACACATGGTACTCTATCGATTAAATTAGTTGTGATAGTTAATAATAAATGGTCAACAATTGATGATTAACTTATTGTTCTAAAAATGGTAAATTTTAGTTTGACAATAGATGTGTTCAAATTGGATTAGAGGAGTAAAATAAAATATTTGCATTATTCTATTATATTACACGAAGATATATCCAATCTAATTGTGGGGGAGGGTAAAACATCATGTAGACAAAATTTAAAATAGACACATTATTAAAGATTATGTAGACAAATACTGAATAGGCGTAAAGAATAACAGTTTTAGTGTGTAACGGAATCTAGCCGCACATATTTGGCATGTTTTTTTCTAGATCGAATAACATTTAGCTAACAATGTTGTAAGAATTTGTTAGGGTACTTGTTATCATGTTTCCTTTTTAGTTGCTTGACTTGTTTTAACATTGGACATCAAAAAGTAATTCCATATACTCGGTTTGTCAAAAAAACCTTGTGAATGAATATAACATTTGCAGCTTTTGTTTAGGGTTGTGTAGTACATACATATCAATCACTAGTGTATATTGTTAATATAGATATAGAACAGCTAATATACTAATATAATGTTGTTAAGTAAGTAATTGAAAACTAAAGAAGTATGTTGAGTTTTCTCCTTAACATCCCACTCAATGAAAGATTGCATAGAAGATAACAAGGCATATAGTAAAAAATGAGCCACTTGTTCTTGAGTGGGTATGTATCTAAGACTTAAAAAGGCTTTAAGATCAACCTGATCTCTAACAAAGTGTATGCTTTGTTTTTGAGAAATACGGGATTAGTGGCAAATGTAAGAGCTGACTTGTTATCACAAGCTAGAAGAGCAGTGATAAGAGGTACTTTGAGATCAGGCCTTGTGAATTTTATTATATTTATAGAATTAAATGTAGATGAGAGTTTAATAGGTCAGAAGATCTTGATGAGTCTTTGAATTTATTAATTGTCATTTTTTTCCGACGTTGTAATTTGCTAATAAGATTTAATGGAAATTGATTAGGTCGGTTTCATTTGGGACCTAAAAGATGAAAGTTCTCAAATGACCGCAATAAGTCCCGGTTACAGGATTTTGTTACCGAAACTAACAAAAAAAATTGTTAGTTCAAGGAACATTTGAGAACCGTTTAAAGTTCATGTCTCAAAATGGAGAAGACCTATATATTAGGGACCATTTAGGAAACTTCTAAGTAAAGTGATTAATTTCAATAAGTTTACATATTAAAATCAATCACTTTAAGGAGGTACTCCCATTCACACCAGGAACTCTAGATTACACCCTTCATCTGCAATTCTCTCGTTTAATAGGTATATTATCTCTTAAATTTTGTTATATTACATACTATATTAATTAAATATCATACATGTTGCATTTATTAGGTGTATATGTTCATTAATTTATACATGCATTATGTATTTATTATGAAAATTGTACCAATTAGTTTTACTCGTTTTATTAAATTTGTTTATATATGGGGTTTATTGCACCTTTATTATGCACATTTCTAAAGTAGTTAAAATTACTGTTGTATGATACACATGTGTTTGATTAGCAACAATCATTATCAATTACCTAATGTGGTTTACTCTAGTAAAACTTTAACCTTGTCAAAGCTTTATAGCACATGGTTTGAAGAATCCAGTAAGATAAATCTAGGTAAGGAATCATGTGAAGAAAATTAAATTAAAACAAAAAAAGTGAGTAATATTTAATTTTTATTTATTTAGTGTTATTTGTGATTTTAATTTATATGTTTATTATTTATTAACATTCAATCACATATCTTATTTCAATGTTATGTAGTGCAATTATGCGAAAATTGCTAGGTTTACGAATGTTGAAACGAAGAACTAACGAGCTATATACATCTTCGTTTTATCTTAGGTTATGCAGAGAACTCGAGCAAGGTGGAAGGTAACAAATTTCACTTATATTATCCTTATCTTGAAGGAAAATTACCCAACTTTTTAAACTAATTTACCAATTAATTATACAGTAACAAAAAGAGGGTCACAATTAATGACGTATATATATATATATGATGATCTGGAAGCTAAGTTTTGTGTGATCGAGCGAGCTGGAAAACTTCGATGAATCCCTGAGCTTCGTGAAGTGTATAATGCCGTCAAATGTTACTTACGGTTTGTGGTCGGTAAGCATAAAATACATTACTAATTACCTTATGGTCTCTCAAATTTTCAGAATCTTCATGTGGCCTCCCTTAATTTTTTAAAAGTATCTTTTTAGGGTTGATATCTGTACAAAAAATTGTTAGTTGTAAGAAAAAATATATGTTATGTTGTTATTTATTCAGAAAAGAATTTACTATAAGGACCTAAACTGCATTTTTTGCATAATATAGGGACCTATAGTGCAATTAATTACAGAATTTAAGGTGTTGACTTGGAACCCATATGGCTTATAGGGAACTATTTTTCAGTATTATTTCTTCGCTCCTCTACCTTTAAAAATTATCTTTTCAGGGTTCAATATATTTTATTGTTTGTATGGTAAAATATAGGTTTTACGGTTAGCAACTAAAAAAAATTAATATACTACCTAGAATGCAATATTTGCATAATATAGGGATCTTAAACCCCCCATCCCCTCCCTCCACCCCACCCCTTCCTCCTCTTATGGTGGTGCCTTTGTGTGAATGGAGGGCGAGGTAGGGACCATTAAAAAATCCTAAAAATTAACCAAAATGTCAAAAGTGTTTGAATTTGAAAATCTATCGAACAAATTTTACCATCAAAAGTTCCGTTATTTAAGACATTCTCTGTAGTATCAGTTAGAAGGACAACAATTCAGTTTAATGGCACGAAAATAAAATACTATAAATATTTATTTTATTATGAGACATAATTGGATATCTCATTGATTAGGTTAAATGTGGGTAATTTTTCTTTCTCACTAAACAATTTAATTATATGTTAAACGTGGTCTGACTAATTAATTTTTTTTTCGATTTTTCATTTTGGCAGGAAAGTAGGAAGAAAGTCTTTGTCAACTAAATCCATGCACGGACATAAAAGAAAGAGGGAGGAGACTTCTGAGTCAGAGTCTGACAAGGATGACAAAGATTAATTGGGTTTTCAGAACCAAAATATAGAGTGCTCGGACAAGGGCCCAACGCCTACTACCCAAGGTATATATCTCTCCATTTTTTCTCAAATCTATTCTCATTTCTCTTGCACATAACCCACAAACATCTCTATGATACATTCACACTTTACATGTAACCGTTGATGTATATCAAAGAACACTACTACAATTTTCCGAGTCTCTTTTCTTTACCAAGTAACTTTCCTAGTCTTTATAAAAATTGTTGTTCATTTTCCTTTTGCAGTAAATTGGTTTGAAGGCACTATTTTAGAATGATAATTTTTTGATTTCCAGATAAGAGGTGATATAAGGATGAAACAATTAAGGGTGATATATCGCAATACTCTTATTTCCATTGTTACTATCATAAGCATAGAAGGGGAGACATGATATTTGTATGGATTATCGATATACTCTTATTTCCATTGTTACTATCATAAACATAGAAGGGGAGACATGATATTTGTATGGATTATTGTTTTGAATTTTTATCTTTTTTCGAATCGTGAATCATAAATATTCTAAAAATTATCTCTTATAGTTTTTTTTGTCATTACAAGAAAAATGAGATATTACCATTCCTTTTTACAAAGATTTAAAAGAACCAATTAGTGAAATGTCTTATCATTTTAAAATGTTGATATTTTGTCAAGCACGTCTAGCTAAGGAATCCACAACTCAGTTAAAACTTCTTTTAATGTGTAAATATTTTCAACTCAGAAAAAAATCATCAATTTTTAAATTTTGTCGACTATTGGCTGGATCTTTTTAATTGATTTTCTGTCATTTTTATGTCTAACTTGGAAAACTCTTATTGTTTTAATAATATGATGTTTTCGTGTATTTGAAAAGCTAATTTTTCTAATACAATGGAGGTTTTAAAACCGTAGAAAACGATAAATTACATGTTCAAAACATCTATTAATTCCGACGAGAATATTCTCCTACGAGCATTCCATCCTATCTCGTTTCTTATGAGAACTCCCGAAATGTCATTAGGTGGGTCAATGGAGGATGAATAACCATTTGATTGCTTAAGTCCAGATCGCACTAAACAATCATCACATGCATTTACTTCTCCATAAATACCTTTAATTTTGAACAAGGCATTATTTTCCAACAACACCCGAATCCCATCAACCCAAAAAGCTGCTAAACCTCTTCTCTACTCCACATGATTAATCGCGCTTATAGCCTCATGCGAATCCACTTCGAGTATCCCCTAATATTCACTCAGAGACTACCGCCGAGTATCCCCTAATATTCATAGTAAAAACTTTCACCCATTTAGACTATAAGTCCTATTTTATGCATAACGACCCATGTTTCTAAAATTATTTTTAGAATGTCCTTTTATTATCAAAAATAACTTTTGAAAATATGACGATCCACCTAACTATCTTTGAAGATCCGGGATATGAGTGAATAGTTTATGCCTAGAATTATTTTAAATTACATGTGAGGACTTTTGGAGCTCTTAAAATTACGATGTTTTAGCCTTAATATGTATGGAAAAAATTCATGGAAATCATGATATAAAATCATCAAATATTACCAAAAGTCTATATGAAATTATAAAGAATATGTCAAAACTTATACGTTATAAAAAGGAAATTATCAAAATTATTAAAAATTGTATAATTTTATAGATTATATAAAATATAACAAAGATTCTTAAAATCTAAAGTAAATACATCATGTTTCTAAGAATAGAATACTAATTAAAAAACAAACTAAAATGACAAAACTACTACGATTTCCATGAAGATTTATCTGATTTCTCCCATTCTCCATTTACTCCAACCCCTGCAATTTCGATGAGCTTTTGAGGCCAGCAAATGACTTTGAAATTTCCACAATTCCATGAACCATCTCCATTCAAAAATTTCACAACCATATTATTTGTTTCCCCCCTCCTCTAGAGAGGATATAACACATTTAAAAAAGGCTTCGACCCCACCAGACATCCTTCCAAAATTCTACCCATCTTTCATTATGTACACGCCATTTAGATCCCCGTCTAAGCACGATATGACGTATCCAATGACCTATAATAGCTAAAACTCGGTCTCCTGATGACCTCACTTAGAAAAACACTACCTTGTACGTCTATTTTTGCTCCATTTTGGTTTGAAATATTCCTTAAATCTACTACGAGTGTATTCACAAAAAAACACCAAAAAATTTGACCGAGACAAATCAATTTCATCACTAATTCCTATCGGTCCATCGTAATAGTCTCTGGAATCGGCTAAAAACTGAGTAAATTCTGTAACACTTATCACTATTCTAGTCCCCATTTGCCCATAAGTATTATGGAAAGAACTTGACGCAGTATTTTTTTTCATAGACACCTAAACCGACTCAGGTAATACCTTATAAACCATTTTATAACATAATCTTGGCGAAAAAGAGATAACCTTAGAGAATCCATCTTCTTTGGTTCTAGCAAACCCGAATCTAACAATAAATAATAGTTTTGCTACCCCATAAGCATCTATTGATACAATTACCTTGAACATGTGACTCTCGATTAAACCGCTAACAGTGAAATCCAGTCCGACCCTTTCTTTTTCCATTATTCTTAAAAGCGTGTTTCTCTAACTCAGACGAGAATATCTTAAATATCCCTTCTCGTAAAACTAAAATAATTTATTCCAATGTATATCGCTATCAAAAGACTCACACCACTTACTGTATTAGTTTTTAGATTGTATTAACGAAAAGCGAGTCCTATATCTTAGGTATTTGAATAAGATATCTACTTAGTTTGATAAACATCTGAAGTGAAAGTGCATTTATTTTGAGTTCTTTTTTTTTATCATCAAATTAATTTTATTGCAATGAAAATCAACATAGAATTGTATTTACAAACCTTAACCACTTTTAAGCATTAAACCCAACATGGTAATAGCTATAGCTACTTATAAGCATTTATTTTAAGTTATCTAAGCTTATTCTATTGGTAATAGGTATAGCTGCTTGAGTTATTATAGTAGCACAGGGAGATTTTTTGTTTTACTTTTTTGGACACAGTTTGACGCTCATTTATGTTTTTTCTCATATTTTTTTTAAAACACGTATTCAATATTGTCAATTGCATAATTAATGTGATTATGTTCTAGTGTAGACTACGTACCTCATGCTAATAGAGATGTCAGATACACATGATGTATTTCGACAATCGATATTATATTTTGCAACATAATTATAATTTTTGCTACGGTCTAATCTTATGAAGTTTATGTTTATCCGAGTTTTAGTTTTTTTTAAACGTTAAGTGCTATATTTGAAATAGAATCTTGTTATTTTCAATTTTCTTGGTAGATTTTTTCAATCTCGACCATTAATTAAAGTTATTATATACTATAGTTGCAAAATTTTCACCTTACCACAACACATTACTTAATCTATAAAAGATTACAAAAATTGTCAATGATTTACAGAATATGTTTAGTTGGATTCTAAACATGTAGAAGATCTTATAGCCACTCGGTCTTTTCCCTAACCCTTTCGAAATGGATTCAACTCCCATTTGCTGAATAAAAAGAAAATTAGTCATCCCAAGGATTTTTTCAACCCAAAATGCAATTACAATCCTCAGTTACTCATCAATTATTGATTATCGTCCCTAGCCCAAGATTAGAGATCCATAATCAAAATGGTCCATTTCACTTGTATGATTATGGTTTCCAATTTCGTGATGCAACAGGTCCAAAGAAGCCCATAATCTAGGTTCTTGTCCATTTCGTGATAAAACAAAATACAAAAGACCATCCAAAAAAAGACCAAAATGAGGTCCTCCATTTTATAAAACCCTTATTCTAGATACACCAAAGAAAAAACAAACATAAGTTTGAAAGGTAATTTTGTTTGACAGTTTTTTTAATGTTTTATCCAATTCATTCATTTCATTTGTTTTTATTAATCTGGATTAATTTTTTCTTAAAAAAAGTGTGTCTAATTAATTTTTATTCAATTTGTGTTTGGAATTGAGAATTGATATTTAATTTTTTATAATATTTATATATATATTGATTTAGATTTTGCAAAGCTATGAAGGTATATATTAATTTGTTATTGATGTATTTTTTATTTACAGCAAAATGACCGTTTCGTTTCAATAAAAAAATAAGGATGGGTGAATCAGGTAACATATTAATATAAATATCATTATTTAAAATATGATAGACAATCTATGATAATAAATAAGATATTATATTTAAAACTATTTCTACTCAGTTTTCGATTTCTTTCAAATTTATGATGTGATGTGATTTGCTTTGCTTTAATACTTGTAAATTAACAATTATGAAAGGTATTTGATATATTTGACTTGTAGAAAGTTGAAACTCGATCAATAACTAAACACATTAGGACACCATTGGTTAATTAATATGATGGTTAGTTGAGCATCTATGTACATATTATTTGATTTAACAAAAATTAAATCCACATTAATAGTAAATTTATCTAGTAAAGTGAGTTCAATGAAATTAAATTCTTGTTTTTAAATTTGAGTATTTGCTAATAAAATACTAAAATAGTATACAATATGCAAGGGACAAAACTTAATAGTGTTAGCTTGCATTTCATTGACATATTTAAACTTCATTATATAGGATTAGTTTGATTTCAAATAGATATAAAACACTTAGTTTTGTAGTTAAATTGAGTCCTTATGTGTGGAAAGGAGAACTCAGAATAATGAAATTGCATGTTTTCAATTAAAATAAGTTGGCATAACTATGTTGCAGGCTGCTTTTGAAGTAACCATGGAAAAAAGCTTTCTTGGTCTTCAAGGTAACTATAGATGACTGGCCTGTTATCACCAAGACCCAGGCCAATGTTGGACACACACCTGACTATTTACCTTGGATGGTCGTGTATCAAGCTGGACGCAAGGGCTTAAAGTCCGCGGAAGAGTTCTTCAAGTCCATGGACGGTTCAGTGTACGAAGAAGCTAGAAGATGAAGAAGAAGAGGAGGTCAATGATAAAAATATATCATCTCAATCAATTTTTTTATTGAATTTCTTGCGTAAAGATAACCAGTTAAGGGAGTTCTACAAAAAACATTACGAAAATGGAAGGTTTACTTGTTTGGTGTATCATGGTCGAGGTAGGAGTTGACAGTTTAAAGGTTGTGCTGCTCTTGTGGATCACACCACATATCTGGGCATGATGAAGATGGCGAAGGCTTATGGTCATTATAGGCAAGTTATTTATAAGAATCCTTGTTGGGATATTGATAAACTTGTAATATACTCTTTATTAGATTATACTCTTCACTAGTATAGCATTTTCATAATATATCTTAGTTAGTTGAGTTAAATGTGTGGGATGCAAATAATAAAGAACCTGTTGGGAAGAAACTACCCCACAATAGTGAATATGAGGTATCTAAGCTAGGTTTTATTTGTTTATAAAGTTCATAGCTAGGGTAGAGACAAAATTTATATGTTGGGGTTTTCTGGGAGTAGTTTTATGCATAATGACCCATGTTTCTAAAATTATTTTGAAACTGTCCTTTTATTATCGAAAATAACTTTTGAAAATATGACGATCCACCTAAATATCTTTGAAGATCCGGGATATGAGTGAATAGTTTATGCCTAGAATTATTTTAAATTACCTTTGAGGACTTTTGGAGCTCTTAAAATTACGATGTTTTAGCCTAATATATATGGAAATAAATTCATGAAAACCATGATATAAAATCATCATTAATATTACCAAAAGTCTATATAAAATTATAAAGAATATGTCAAAAGTTATACGTTATAAAAAGGAAAATCTCAAAATTAACAAAAATTGTATAATTTTATAGATTATATAAAATATAACAAAGATTCTTAAAATCTAAATTAAACACATCATGTTTCTAAGAATAGAATACTAATTAAAAAAACAAACTAACATGACAAAACTTCTACGATTTCCATGAAGAATTTCTCCCAATCTCCATTTACTCCAACCCGCGCAATTTCGATGAGCTTTTGAGGCCAGCAAACGACTTTGAAATTTCCTCAATTCTATGAAGCATCTCCATTCAAAAAGTACACAACCATATGCTTTGTTTCCCCTCCTCTAGAGAGGATATAACACTATAAAAAAGAGCCTCCGACCCCACCAGCGATCCTTCCAAAATTCTACCCATCTTTCATTATGTACACGCCATTTGGATCCTCGTCTAAGCATGATATGACGTATCCAATGACCTATAATCGCTAAAACTCGGTCTCCTGATGACCTCACTTAGTAAAACACTACCTTGTACGTCTATTTTTGCTCCATTTTGGTTTGAAATATTCCTTAAATCTACTAGGAGTGCATTCACAAAAAAAACACCAAAAAATTAGACCGAGACCCATCAATTTCATCACTAATTCCTATTGGTCCATCGTAATAGTCTCTAAAATATTCTAAAAACTGAGTAAACTCGGTAACACTTATCACTATTCCAGTCCCCACTTGACCATAAGTATTATAAAAAGAACTTGACGCAATATTTTTTATTATAGACACCTAAACCGACTCAGGTTATACCTTATGAACCATGTTATAACAAAATCTAGGCGAAAAAGAGATAACCTTAGAGAATCCGTCTACTTCGGTTCTAACAAACCCGAATCTAACAATAAATGACAGTTTTGCTACCCGATATTCATCTTTTGATACAATTACCTTGAACCTGTGACTCTCGATTAAACCGCTAACACTGAAATCCAGTTCGACCCTTTCTTTTTCCATTATTCTTAAAAACGTGTTTCTCCAACTCAGACGAGAATATCTTAAATATCCCTTCTCGCAAAACTAAAATAATTTATTCCAATGTATATCGCTATCAAAAGAATCACACCACTTTATATATTAATTTTTAGATTCTTTTAACGAAAAGCGAGTCCTATATCGCAAGTATTTGAATAAGATATCTACTTTGTTTGATAAACATCAGAAGTGAAAGTGCATTTATTTTGAGTTCTTTTTTTTTTGATAATCAAATCAATTTTATTACAATGAAAATCAACATACCATTGTATTTACAAACCTTAACCACTTTTAAGCATTAAACCCAACATGGTAATAACTATAGCTACTTTTATGCATTTATTTTGAGTTAGTTAAGGTTATTCTATAGGTAATAACTATAGCTGCTTGAGTTATTATAGTAGTGCAGGGAGATTTTCTGTTTTACTTTTTTGGACAGTAATTAAAGTTGTTAAATACTATAGTAGCAAAATTTATATCTTACCACAACAGATTACTTAATCTATAAAAGATTACAAAAATTGTCAATGATTTAAAAAATATGTTTAGTTGGATTCTAGCATGCAGAACTTATCTATAGCCACTCGATCTTTTCCCTAACCCTTTCAAAATGGATTCAACTCCGATTTACTAAATAAAAAGAAAATTAGTCATCCTAAGGATTTTTTCAACCCAAAATGCAATTACAATCCTTAGTTACTCATTCACTATCAATTATCGTCCCTAGCCCAAGATTAGAGATCCAGAATCAAAATGGTCCATTTCACTTGTATGAGTATGGAGTCCAAATTAGTGATGCAACAGGTCCAAAGAAGCCCATAATCTAGGTTCTTGTCCATTTAGTAATAAAATAAAATACAAAAGACCGTCCAAAAGACCCCGAAAAACCCTTATTCTAGACACGCCCGCACAATAAGGTTTTTGGATACTTTACCACCTTCTCTCCGCCCTAACAAGATATAGCAGAAGAAGAATAAGATAACATGAAGAGAAAGAAAGAAAAAACAAACAAACATAAATCTCAGTTTGAAAGGTAATTTTGTTGGACAGTTTTTTTAATGTTTTAACCAATTCTTTCATTTCATTTTTTTTTTATTATTGTGGATTAATTTTTCTTGAAAATAAGTGTGTCTAATTGATTTTTATTCAATTTGGGATGGTTTCCAGTGTGAATCGGGTAACATTGTAATATAAATACCATTATTTAAAATATGCTAGACAATCTATGATGATAAATAAGATATTATATATAAAACTATTTCTATTCAGTTTTTGATTTCTTTCAAATTTATGATGTGATTTGTTTTCCTTTGCTTTAATACTTGTAAATGAACAATTATGCAAAGTATTTAACAAATTGTTTTCCACACTAATAGTGAATTTACCTAGTAAAGTGAGTTAAATGAAATTAAAATCTTGTTTTAGAATTTTGAGTATTTGCTAATAAAATACTAAATAGTATACAATATGCAAGGGTCAAAACTTAATAGTGTTAGCGTGCATTTCATTGACATGTTTAATCTCCATTATATAGGATTAATTTGATTACAAATATATATAAAACACTTAGTTATGTAGTTTACTCGAGTCCTTATGTGTGGAAAGGAGAAGTCAGAAAAATGAAATTGCATGTTTTCAATTAATAGAAGTTGGCATAACTATATTGCAGGCTACTTTCGAGGTAACCATGGAGAAAAGGCTTTCTTGGTCTTCAAGGTATGACATGGCATGCTCTTTTTTTACTTAAATTATATGCATTGATAATTGATTTAATTGTAGATAGTTATATGTGAAAACAGAGATGATCCAGATTCAGTGGAAATTGTCTACTCAGACTTAAACTGCCTTTCTCCTAAGAAATGTATCTCATCATCTATAATCAACTTTTATAATCAGCAACTTCTATATATACTCAATCAAGTTAATTTTTTTGATTATTTCTGAAAAAATAATTTAAAACAAAGCATGGGCAGGTATTTGCGATGAATAATGAATAAGCAAAAGTAAAAGCAAAAGCAAGCCGATGGGTTTAATTTTTTTTAACACATATTTCTACGAGAAGCTGAAAAAACCTATGGTATTAAATATTAATTACAATTTATCAAAATAAGTTTATTATAATAATTATAATTAATTTTTGAATTTTTTTAATTATAGAATGATGATGAAGCTTCATTTGGTTTTGCAAAGTTCAGAAGATGTTGGAAAGGTGTCAAGTTATTCGAGAAATCACACATCTTTCTGCCAATATATGAACAGTAAGTTACATTATTTTTCTTGTTTTTCTCCTTATATAATAATAATAATATTTGATTGATTATTTATTTTGTAGAATGCACTGGAGCTTGGTGATTATATGTATACATGATAAAAAAAACCAATTTTACTTCATCTGTATTCACTTGATCGTCACCCCACTGAGGTTATATTTGGAAATATAAAAAGGTAATTTTAAGTCCATCCATCTAACCCTCTAAGTTGTATCTAATAATCTATTGATGGTCCTATGCAGGTTTTTGGTACGAGAGTGGAACTATCTCATAAAATCAGAATCAAAGATTAATATAGATTTTTATCTAAGAATTTATGATATAAGAAGTGAGGTACATACATACAAACATACTTTTCTCTCTGATTCACACATTATTGCTTATTTGTATGGATGTTTAACTTGTTTATATGGTGGTTAACAGGTTCCACAACAAACAAATGATTATGATTTTGGATTGTTTGTTTTTTACTATATTCAATGATTTATAGAAACAGCTCTTGAAGGGGTACCAAAGGTAATTATTCCTTTCCTTTACAATACTTTCTATTCTTTCATTAAATATATCTTTTGTTTCATTCTTAGCTTGGTCACATTCAGGTAAAGTTAACGAGCACAATCTGATTATTAATGTGAGAGATTACGGGAATCCTACCTGCAGAACCATATTCGGATCTGCCCAGCACAAAGATTGTTAAGAAGTGGATGGTCTCTATCTCATCGCAAGTAGGATTCTGCTTCAATGCAAACAACTTCTCCAAAAGCTAAAGTTCTTCAATGTATTTAACTAAATAGCTTCGAAATCAACTAGGGATACAAACTTTCAATTAAAATTAGTTTTGCTCACTTTAAATGCATTGTATATGTATTATCGATGTTTTTATTGACTAAATATTAATTACCAATTAATTTTCAATTAATTGCTAGCGACAATCATCGATACTACCAAATATCAATTCACAAGTTAAAACTTTAACCAAACACGTGGTGGAATTCCTACCTAAATCCGTACGTAATATACGAATGTCTTGAGCATATATCTTAGCGACCTGGTATCTTAACTTACATTACATAATTTCAAATATCAATGTTTATACTGTTCTACTTTTCTGATATTACACAATCCCATATGCGTATCACCGGAAAAAATATATGATTTGTAGTCGTTATACGCACATGTATAATAAAGTGTAGAATAAAACTGATGTTCCCTTAAATCAATAATTGAGTTACAGTAAAGACAGGTAAAATAAAGAACGAAACCTAATATTGCTACTGAGACTTTTTTTACAACAAGGGATCTTATAGACTTGTAACACGATGAGAAACTAACTCTAATTGGATGTTCTTTAGATAATATTAGTTTAGAAAAATGATTGTATGTTAGTGTATATTTAATATAACATTGTTTTTGTAACTGATGAAGAGGCAAAAGAAACAAAATTGCATAATGATGTTGGAGTTTGGTTAGCCTAAAACATTCCAAGCTTTTAGTGACATGACAACATTGGTCCTAAAAACATAGTACTACTGGGGACTACTAAAATAAGTAATCATTACTAGGTGTATTTTTTAAAGTAAAATTATTTTAGTTACACTTGTTTGTATAATACACAAATTTCGTTGTTTTAAGCGTTTAACACATGAACCGTGATACGCAGAGAATAGCTATCTGGGGAGGGGATGCCGTGTGAGTTTGTTGGGTCCATACTTGCGACTTTCTCTTAAACACGGGTAAGTTAGGATTACACAGGGACCATTTTTTAAATTTCTTGCATATATGATTCCTCTTTCGAATATATAGATAGACTAATTCCGTTAAAAGCATCAATAGAGAAGAAAGATATACAGTAGAACTTTTTTTTAAGAATAAGGTGTCAATCATCAACAGAGAAATTAGGCTTTTTATAATCTTTCATTAATCTTTATATGTTATAAATATATTGCACTATAGATCTATATGGGGCCAATCTTGTTGTTTGAATACATGATGTTGAGGGGATAACTAGAGAAAATTAATATAACGATGTATAGTGTAATTGTTAAGCAGATAGAAGTTAAAGAATAGAACTGTACATATAGTTGCTTAGTTTAGTTTGTGAATGATGAGTCAATAACGATGAATCAATTATGATTTATGTCTCTTTTCATCATGAAATATGCACTTAAGAAACAACATCCTAAATGGGCTGCTTGACAAGAATTAAATTTATTTCAGTTTTGGATAAACAACACTTTACTTGATGGTTATCTACTCTATTTGATGGCTATTTAGTTTATTTGTGGTTATTATAATTGATGTTAGATTATGGCAAGGTGGGAAATAGATTCTATCACTTTTTATTCTTTTTACTTCCTCTTAAATTGTATCTTCCTTTGTTTGTTGTAAACTATTTTAGTTCTTACTACTCTTTTTTTGATATCGTATGTAAAAGATTTGACGAGTTGGGCACAATGCTGGGTAGTGATCCTCAAAAGGTATTTTTAACTCTGTTAAGAAACGCTAGTTGCATTTATGGTTAAAAAGTATATCTAGTGAGTGGTTTTTTATAGTGGTGTCATGCCTAGGTGAAGCATATATGTCGCTGATGTGGGGTTGATGTGGCGCCATAAGGTGTTGATTAATGGTCAACTAACAAAAGATTGAAAAAAGGGCTAACGGTGACAAAAAAATTCGTAAAGGGCGTTTTGTGTCATAAAAAGAAGATAAAGGTCGGTTTCTGCACTTTGGCCAATGTTATGGGGCTTTACCCTTTTAGTTTAGTTATCAATGCATCTTAAATAGTAAATACTTTATTTATAAGTGACACGTCTACATGATAAATGCTCTAAGTTCATTTGCAAAGTCATTGTGCCTTTGTTTAGACTTTCGATCAACCTTTTCACTATTTATGTCTTCACAAGAAACACAAAAAGATTATCTTTGAAGACATTAATTGATTAATGAGCACGAAGCTAATTTAACTCATACATAAGAATATACAAGAATAAAGTTAATTCATCGAGATAAATTTTAATCTTCAGACAAAGGAATGAAAATAAAACAGTATATTGTGCAATTACTTAGACTCGTAGTCATATATCTCACAGATTTGAATAAGATATCTACTTTGTTTGATAAACATCGGAAGTGAATGTGCATTTTTTTGAGTTATTTAAGGCAATTCTATAGGTAATAACTATAGCTGCTTGAGTTATTATAGTAGCGCACGGAAATTTTTTGTTTTACTTTTTTGGACACAACATGACTCTTATTTATGTTTTTTCTCAGTTTTTTTTAAAACATGTATTCAATATTGTCATTTGCATAAGTAATGTGATTGTCTTCTAGTGTAGACTATGTACCTAATGCTAATAGAGATGTCAGTTACACATGATGTATTTTCGACAATCGATATTATATTTTGAATTATAATTTTATCCTTAGCATTTTTTCTAAGTTAAAAATCTAATCATATGATGTTTATATTTATCCGAGTTTCAGTTTTTTTAAATGTTAAGTGCTATATTTGAAATAGAATCTTCATATTTTCAATTTTCTTGGTACATTTTTTCAATCTCGACCATGAACTAAAGTTGTTAAATACTATAGTTGCAAAATTTATACATGACCACAACACATTACTTAATATATAATAGATTACAAAAATTGTCAATGATTTAAAAAATATTTTGAGTCGCATAATTAATCACGAAGAGAAAAAACATAAAAAATTTAGTACATACCGTCTTATTTTTCTCACATTTTAGTTCGGTTTCATCATAGATTTTTATTGGTTCAGTTTACTTGTTTCGTTTTATTAACTACTAATTAAGCGTTTCGCTCAGTGAGTTTGCTACATTATATACAAGATGGTTTATGTATTGTCGGATTCTAAACATGCAGAACTTATCTTATAACTACTTGATCTTTTCCCTAACCCTTTCTAAATGGATCCAACTCCTATTTGCTGAATAAAAAGAAAATTAGTTATCCCAAGGATTTTTTCAACCCAAAATGCGATTACAATCTTCAGTTACTCATCCATAATCCATTGTCGAATCCAAATGGGTCATTTAACTTATATGAGTACGATGTCCAATTTGGTGATGCAACAGGGTCCAAAAGAAGCCCATAATTTAGGTTCTTGTCCATTTCGTGATAAAACAAAATACAAAACACCATCCAAAAAAATACCAAAATGAGGTCCTCCCTTTTATAAAACCCTTATTCTCGATACGCATCATAAGGTTTTCTGTTCCTTCTTAGTTGCCATAACCAAATCTTCATCACAACGCCTAAAGAAACTAACATCAACCTCAATATTTTTGATACGTTACCCCCTTCTCTCCACCCTAACAGATATAGCAAGATATAGCAGAAGAAGAGTAAGATAAAATGAAGAGAAAAAATAAAAAAATACCTAAATCTCAGTTTGAAATGTAATTTTGTTTGACAGGTTTTTTAATGTTTTATCCAATTCATTCATTTCATTTGTTCTTATTATTATGGATTAATTTTTCTTAAAAAAAGTGTGTCTAATCTATTTTTATTCAGTTCGTGTTTATGAATTGAGAATTGATATTTAATTATTTATAATATTTATATATATATTGATTTATATTTTGCAAAGCTATGAAAGTGTCTATTGATTTGTTATTGATGCATTTTTTATTTACAGCAGAACCGATGACCATCTCATTTCAAAAAATAAATAAGAATCATTATATTTGGGATGGTTTCCATGGTGAATCATGTAACATAGTAATCCAAATATCATAATTTAAAATATGCTAGACAATGTATGATAATAAATAAGATATTATGTTTTAAATTATTTGTATTCAGTTTCCGATATCTTTCGAATTCATGATGTGATTTGTTTTAATTTGCTTTAATACTTGTAAATGAACAATTATGCAAATTATTTTATATATATGACTTATGGAATGTTGAAACTCAATCAATAACTAAACACATTAGGAGATGATTGATAAATTAATATGATGGTTAGTTGAGCATCTATGTAAATATTATTTGATTTAACAAAAAAAATTCCACACTAATAGTGAATTGACCTAGTAAAGTGAGTTCAATGTAATTAAATTCTTGTTTTTAAATTTAAGTATTTGCTAATAAAATACTAAAATAGTATACAATATGCAAGGGACAAAACTTAATAGTGTTAGCTTGAATTTCATTGACATATTTAATCTTCATTATATAGGATTGGTTTGATTTCAAATATGTATAAAACACTTAAGTTGAGTTCTTATGTGTGGAAATGAGAACTCAGAAAAATGAAATTGCATGTTTTGAATTAAAATAAGTTGGCATAACTATGTTGCAGGCTGCTTTTGAAGTAACCATGGAAAAAGGCTTTCTTTGTCTTCAAGGTAACCATAGATGACTGGCCCGTTTTCACCAAAACCCAGGCCAATGTTGAACACACACCTGACTATTTAGCTTGGTCGGTCGTGTATCAAGCTCAACGCAAGGCCTTAAAGTCCGCAGAAGAGTTCTTTAAGTCCATGGACGATTCAGTGGACGAAGAAGCTAGAAGATCAAGAAGAAGAGGAGGTCAATGATAAAAAAAATATCATCCCAAGCAATTTTTTTATTGAATTTATTTCGTAAAGATAACCAGTTAACGGAGTTCTACCGACAACATTACAACACTAGAAGGTTTACCTGTATGGTGTGTCATGGTCGAGGAATGTGTAGACACTTTAAAGGTTGTATCGCTCTTGTGGATCACACCACAAGCTGCATCAAAAGTGTGAGTGAAAAAATGTAGCTTGTTTTCTACTCACACTTTTCTCTAGTTCATTTGACCTTAGTTGGGCTTCAGGTATATCTGCAACTGCAGTTCAAGGTTTACTCGGTATGTTAGTTGAAGGTGGGGCCGCTAATGTTAATAACTTCTTTCTCGAAGCTTCACGTTTTGATAGCATAGAACTTGTACGCATTTTATTACAGGTATAAGTCTAAAATTTTTATATTATTCATAGTAAATTCTATTTCTAGGCTACTACCTATGGCATAAAAACATTTTTAATGAATCCATCTGCACATTTTTAGGTTTAGTATGTAACTAAATTTATCTATACATATTTGGCATGTTTTTTGTTTCTAGATCGTAAAACGTTTAGGAAACAAAGTTTAAAATATTTATTAGGGTACTTGTTATCATGTTCCATTTTTAGTTGCTTGATTTGTTTTAACATTGGGAAAAACCTTGTGAATGAATATAACATTTGCATCTTTTGTACCTTTAATATATACATATCAATCATGACTGTATATTGTTATGTATGAGTTACAGCTGTTAAATAAAGATATAGGACATCTAATATACTAACAATAGTTAAGTAATTGACAGGTGGAGAAGTATGTTAAGTATTCTCCTTAACATCCCACTCAAGATTAGCGAAGAATTATTTAGCCACTAGACTAGATCATATCTCTTATGTTCAAAGATTCAAGCTTCATATATGTTCGAGAATCGGTTTTTTAGCTCCTACTATGAATTGTTGGATCAACACAGTAATTAGTAAAAATGTGCAAGAGATTGATATTCATTTGCATGATCAAAACAGTCATTATCGATTACCTAAAGTGGTTTACTGATGCCTCCCTAATTGTTCTTATTTTCGACCCTTAGGAGATATCATTTTTGGTGTTTATTTGATTAATTTGATAGACTTTTGAGTTAAAAATGCAATACTCCGGAATTCCTATTTTATTTCTAGTATTTTTAATTTATTAAACTTTTGTGCGTATTCTTGTGTATTTTAGTGGAAAGTTTGTAGGTTTTGAATATTAGATAGGAATGGAATCCGAGAAGAGAGTCAAAGATCATGATATGGAGTCAAGACTTGAAGATAAATCCCGAAAGAAATTATTTTTATAGATGCAAATTTGTTTTCCAGGCCATAGATTGTTGATTTTGAGGCGTTTAAGAGATGATTTAGCCGCTGACCTTTGAAGAGAAAACATTCCTTATCGAGTTAAGGAACTTTAGCAACTAGAATCAAGTCAATCGGAGTCATAACGAAGCGGGAAAAGCCGTTTTAGTGAAGGTGTATCAACAGTTACGGGATTTTGGGCTTAGAAATTGGGTTTGGACATTTAATTAGTGTTTTATTATTAGGTCCACTTATAAAGGGAGCATTTGACTTCTATTTTCAAAACAATTCACATTCTACAAGATTAAACATCAGAGAGAAGCAACAAAAGGAAGAAAGAAGAAGCTGCAAGAGCTGGAGAGGGTCTATATCTCCGTTCTCAGTCATTCCAATTCCAGAAATAAGGTTTCTTTTATCTTTAATTTCGTAAAACATTATGAATTCCATTTTATTTAATTTAGTTTTCTTTTTTATTAATATGAGCTAAACACATTTTAGTGCTTGAGAATGCTTTATTGGTGAATCCCAATCTTATTGAATTTTATATGTTGAATTTGGGTTTCTGTTAAATTAAATTAGATTGTGTCTTTTACTCTTTTCGATAAATTAGAATTATTTACTGTTTTTAGAGTCATGAACTAAGAACAGGTGTCAGTATCTAGGCTATTCCAATTAGTGGCGATTGGATCATCCTGACGGAGGGTTTAGGTACGGAAATATTTATTCAATCTAGAATAGAAGCTATTGATTCTGACGAACTTAGCTAATTCTAGGGCCAATGAGGTAATTAACTTAAACATCTAAAAGTGGATCATATTTACCCTGACGGGACTAGTGACACTCTAGGATAGCCTTATATTCCACCCTGACGGGGGTATAAGGAATTCAGAATCCCGACCATTGTAATTGACCGATTTAACCCTTAAACAGCATAGGTTACGAAATAGGATTAGGAAGACCCCTTGCGTTCTCAAGTGCTATCTTCTCATACTTGCGTTTCACATTTATTCACTTGCGTCTTAGTATTTACTTGCATTTTCTATTTAGTCTTTTTATTACTTAGAATTAAGAAAAACAAACAATCAATCATTCAACTTTTATTTGCTTTCATAAGTGCAACCATTCATTATTTGATAAGCATTGTAGGTGACCAAACCGTCCCTGCAAACGATCCTAGATCACTTATTACTACTTGGGACAACCGTACACTTGCGGTTGTGGTTCGATTATTTTTGCATTTATTTTAGAACACACAAAGGACCACCATTTACTTTAGTAAAACTTTAACCTCATCATAGCTGTATAACACATGGTTTGAATAATCTACTGAAATAAATCTAGTTAATGAATCATGTGAAGAAAATTAAATCAAAAGGGAAAAAAGTGAGTAATGCTTAATTTTTATTTATTTTAGTGTTGTTTGTGATTTTAATTTATTTGTTTATTATTTATTCGAATTTAATCACATATCTTAGCTCAATGTTATGTATTATGCAAAAATTGCAAGGTTTACGAACTTCGAAACGGTGAACTAACGAGCTATATACATCTGTGTTTTTTATTAGGTCATCGTGGAAAACTGAAACAAGACATGTAGGTAAAAAATTTCACTCATATTACCTTATTTTTGCAGTAAATTACACAATTTCTTTTAACTAATTTACCAATTGATTTTACAGTAAGAGAAAGAGGGTCACAATTAGTGTAAATTTTTTAAAACTTGTTTTGATGTGTAAATTTTTTCAACTCATGAAATATTTTATCTATTTACAGATTTTGTCAAGTATTGACTGTATTTGTCAATTGAATCTCGTCATTTTATGTCTAACTTGGAAAACTCTTATTGTTTTACTATATGATTTTTTTTAATTTGTAAAGTTAGTTTTTTAATAAAATAGAGGATTTAAGACCATATAAAGATACCTATTACATGTTCAAAACATCTATTGATTCCAACATGAATATTCCCCTACGAGCTTTTCATTCGAAGCTATTTATTATAAGAACTTCCAAAATGTCAATGAATGATGAATAACCACTTGATTTCCTAATTCTCGATCGTGCTAAACAATGGGCACATACATTTACTTCTAGATAAATACCTTTAATTTTGAACGAGGAATTATTTTCCAACAACACCCGAATCCCATCAATCCAAAAATCCGATGAACCTCTTCCCCACTCCACATGATTAATCGTGCCTATGACCTTATGAGAATCCACTTTCACCCCTAGCTCTCTC